>OX421908.1:24789524-25344558 GCA_949128165.1 Lathronympha strigana
TTATCACAGCATTAAACATATCATATTTACATAGATTTAATGGATCCCGGCACATTGGTCACTTTTCAACTCATTTCCTAAAAACACAGTTTTGTATTTTTTGTGCACTTTCGTCAGTAGTGACAAATATGTACCTACTTAAGTTTAATTTCTGTTTGTTTATGACACTACTGAACAAAAAAAACTTAAAATAAATTTGGGTACATTTTCGTCTGCAGTGAAAGAGAGCTTTTTTATAGGCGAAAAACATACGGTATTCATCGTCTTCGAACACCACAAACAAAATATTTATAGCACGCAGCAATATCACCTTTGTGATTATCACAATAAGGAACAAATCTAATATACCAATAGAAAATATTTGATAAACAAGACAAAGGCATATTTCGATACTCTACTTCTTTGTAGGTACTAATATTTCTTATGCCAATGAAATTTCCACTTTATTCCGTTGTGCACTAACGTGCTAAATTCACAAATTTAAAATGGTACTTAGTACGACTTTGCATTTGCACTAAGGTATCGATTAAAAAAACAAAACGATTCGCAGTCTAAATAAAAAATTAGGCGCCTTTTGCCTTTAATTCGATCCAGCCAGTATATTATGCATCGATTACAAAATCGATTTAACATATTTGATTCTGGCGGGAAAAAATAATAGTGTTTATTTTGACATTTGACATCGCCGTATCTCTGGTAATAAGGGCTACTGTCCTCAATATTTTGTATAGAATATGACACTTAGCGACATTCGTATGGAGATAATATCCTTTCCCCGATAAAGAACTTTGTAACAAAGTGAATAAAGTCGGTTTCGGTCCGTCGGAGTGGGGAGCGTCAGGTTTTTTTTCGTTACGGAATTTCTGGATTCGGTCCCCGCGCTCAAGGCCCGCGATAGAAGCTATGCAATAGCTTAAAAATACAAATCAGCAATCGTTCGATTTTCGTGGTACAGGCCCTGGTGAAGAATATGATAAAAACAGACGTACAGACAGACGTACTTTTGAAGGCTCCGGACAATCCTCCGCACAGTCCTACATCATAAGAGTAAGACACTGATAAGACTAGGATAAGGCTATACACATAGTTGTACCTGCACTCTGTGAGCAAGCGAAATATAATGAGGATTACCGCGAGTTGGTTTTCCGCTAGAGGCGCTAATGGAACGTGGGTCCTGCGGGACTATTTTCAAACCTCACTTTGATAATTATCTCATACTGACAGGACCCACGCATGAGTGGCGCCGCCGGTTGAGCAACAATAGATTTGGGTTGTGGAAAAATGCGAAACTATTTTGGTAGAATTTTCAAAAATAAACCTTTTTTCAATATGGTGAAATCTGGTCTTTAGAAGGTTCAATCTACTTGAAAATGTAAAATGTTCGAGCCGTAGCTGGTCATATGCTATAATTTGTTAAATAATAGATGAGTACTTCAGAAGAGCAGAAAGTTAAACGTCTTTAAGTTTTAAACCAGATGGAGCAATTGACATGTTTAATAGAAAACTCATGTGAGTATTAGACATATTAATATATGTTCTTATATCGGGTTACTCACATCTATAAAGTCGAAAATAGCTCGACATGTTTTGGAACGGTCCGCGTCCCATAATCATTAGTGAGAAGATGAGATTGAGATGATGAGATGAGATGAGAGTGTAGTTGACAATAGAAGTGAAAGAGACGGCAGTATCTCGCCTATACCGGTGCCGCCTTCGCCTGCGCCGACCGCGCCCCCCGCGCCGGTCTGCCGGCGTGCTCAACGCGCTGTCGCGCGCAGTGTGCGCAGAGCAGTCGCCGCAAGCGCTTCTCACTCATGATTATGGGACGTGACCCGTTCCGAAACATGTCGAGCTATTTTCGACTTTATAGACGTGAGTAACCCGATATAAGTATAATATAGCAATTGACATGACCCTTTTGAGAAATCGGTATGACATAGTATAATACTCATTGTATGGACTGACGTTTATCAGACATAGCTATTTGTACGTTACGTACGAATAGCTGTACATTTGACGTTCCCCTGCCAAAAATGGCAGACTTTTTGTCTAGAAAATGACGTTGCCAGTCCAGTTGTTTAAAAAATCAAAGTTCAACGTAGCACTTTCCTTTAAATTAAATGATCTCGTGTAAGGCTGTGACATAATAGGTGACTGGTATCAATGCTAGTTATATGTACATCGGCCAAAAATGCGAACCCTTCCCAGCCTTGACCGTCAATAGCATGAAGTAATTGTCCGGGACGAGGGTCTGCTAATTGGGTATGTTCACGGACCACGTGTGAACTAGATGCAGAAAATGCTCTTATTTCTATTTATAACTGCAAAGCGCTCTCCGAGAAACACATTGTAAGCGAAACGTCAAAGCGATAACTTATCATCCAAGTTATTCTGTCACTTTTTGTAATGTACGTCAGCCACACAGCTATGAATACAGCCAATGTGCCAAAAATATGTATGCACGAAAGCTCTGGCAATAAAGTCCTGTATACATATGTTTGGCACTTTGGCTGTATTCATAGCTGTGTGGCTGACTGTACACAGATGACACTAACACTGGCGACACTAGTACATCATAAATTATACAACTACACTAACAAATTTTGCACACTTCAATTTATTTGTGTCACAAGACATACCCGCGTACTTGGCTTGTACTGCGACAGAGGGAAAACGGTAAGTATGGTAAGTATGGTAACGCTGCCCAACCGAGTTGGATTCGGCGGTTGACCTCTTTCTCGAAGTTGGACCTACCTAATTGGATTACTTGTCCTAGGTAGATGTACGAGTCAACAACTTCGAGTCTGGGACAGAGACCGGGATGGGCGTAACATTGGCATTTGACATAAGTTTCGTCTTGTCCATGTTCATGTTCAAGCCTACCCGTTGAGAAACTCGGTTGAGGTCATCGAGTATCGTGCTGATTTCCTCAACTTTGCCATGACTACGATGTCGTCGGCAAACCGAAGGTGAAGTGATGTATGCACCGTTTATGTTGATGTCAAGTCCTTGCCATTCCAGGAGCTTGAAGGCGTCTTCCATTGCTGAAGTAAACAGTTTCGGAGAGATAATGTCTCCTTGCCTTACGCCTCAGAAAATATACTTTCTGGTAATAAACTTGTCATATAACCATGAAGTGTTTTTATGTGATACATCTTCAGATACTTTAAACGCTAAGAACGTTTTTTCGGGATGATATTTCCTACATAAGTTCGGATTGAAAATCGCACGCCTTACCAAGGTTTAACCATTAAATGTAGAAATTATAAAAATAAAACAACCTGATGGTATCTCGCCTCTAACTTTGCCGGCGCCTGCGCCGCCCGCACAGTCGAGATCAGAGCGCTGGTGCTCGCAGTCGCAGTGCGAGTAGAGCAGCCGCCGCGGCAAGACGCATGACTTATGAATAAGTGGACACAGACTGTTTTTTGACTTTATTGACGTGAGTAACCCGATATAAGTGTTTCCCGGGTTCGAATCCTGGTCAGGGCATTTATTTGTGTGTTTATCACGAATATTTGTTCCTGAGTTATGGATGTTTTCTATGTATTTAAGTATTTTTATGTATCTGTCTATTATATATATCGTCGCCTAATGCCCACAACACAAACCTTATTGAGCTTACCGTGGGACTAGGTCGATTTGTGTAAGATTGTCCCATAATATTTATTTATTTATTTAATATAAAACAACCTATTAAACACTATGTAATAAGATATGTATGCCTGAATAAGCCCCTCTTGGTGCATCTATTCCAATCCATGGTCTGAGTGTCTGTACCTGGACTCTGTAAAATCTCGGAGCCGCTTGTTAGCTATCTAATGTACGCAATTAGACAACTTCTGACAAACGCTGATGAACACGTGTTTCAGCAGATTTTACCTTGATTCTAATAAAGGGTGTGGGACTCACGCAGAGTGAGCTTAGTCGTTGGATAGTTAGTTATACACTATGATTTTTCTTAGAAAGAATGAAAACGTGGAAAAAATCATGATATCGGGCGTGATTTGAACCCATGAATAACTCTGAAGCGCCCATAGTTCTTTCTGTCAACTGAGCTACCGACCGATATTCAGTCGATCACCCCAATCTAGTACAGTCAACAACACAGCTGTGAATTCAGCCTAAGAGCCGAAAATATGTATACAGAACTTTATTGCCAGAGAATTAAGGTCGTGTATATATATTTTGGCACTTTGGCTGTATTCACATCTGTGTTGTTGACTGTACAATACATACAACGAATATTTGGCAAATGAAATTCTACGAAAAATTATTCAGGAGTGACATTTTGGCAATTTTAATTTGTAAATTTACTAAAACGGGGCTTAATCGTGGACAAACCTCCGACGTTTCCGTTGTTTTTCTCCGGGACCACGGGGGCAATGTCGCCCTTGAAACGTCGGAGGTTTGTTTTCAAAGTTTATACACGATTAAGGCCCGTTTTAGTAAATTTATAATGTGTGAAAATCGTGAAAGTTTAAATAAGAATTTTCATTTGGTTATATCATTAGTAACCCATATTAATCATATCAGTATGATACACAAAATAGGTGCTAGACACCGAATTGCGGAAACCAACCCGTATACTATCAAATCCATTAGCAAGTTCTAGTACCTCAATTTGAATAAACATGTGTGTTAATTATATAAATGCTGTCTAATTAATATTTAATGCAAGATAGCCATGTGTTTATAAACATCTTGCGTTCTCCCAAATTATTAACACAAGATCATCATTACCTCGGAGTAATTTAATTTCATTCGCAAATGAGGGTAACTGGGCCTTATCCCACCCATTCAGACCTAATGACGATTACGTGCGCCATTACCCTATTTCGAGACAACTCGGTCTATTTTGGCGCCGTTCGTAAGGTTAACGATACCCTGTGAAATTATTTTTATCCAAGAGGAAATAACAAGTCCTTTTTCCTCTTTAGTGTTAATTGATTGTTTTATTTTTAGCATTGAGGACCCGAAGGTAATCGACTCCCTAAATGTTGTATTCGGGTTGAGACATTGTTGCCGACTGCATTCGATTCGATATAATAACAAAACTCTTATAATTTAAACTTTCGTGAGTCATACTGATATTAAATTGCAACGGTTAACACTCACGTATTTTTATTACACTAGGCGTGACATGTTTCGTCTGCATCGGGCAGTCATCGTCGGACAGAGAGAGTGGTGTTGTCACTGATGCCCGATGCAGTGATGCCCGAGCCACGAAGGTGACAACACTCTGCCTGTCCGACGATGACTGCCCGATGCAGTCGAAACAATTTACGCCTATTGTGATAAAAATACGTGAGTGTTCACCGTTGCAATTTAATAACAAAACTCTTTACATTTGGGGCGTTAGTGGCCCAGCGGTAAGAACGTGCGACTTTCAATATGAAGGTCACGGGTTCAAACCCCGGCTCGTACCAATGAGTTTTTCCGAACTTATGTATTACTAGCTTTTGCCCGCGGCTTCACTCGCGTTAGAAAGAGACAAAAAGTAGCCTATGTCGCTCTCCATCCCTTCAACTATCTCCACTTAAAAAATCACGTCGTTGATAAATTTTTCGCTCCGTTTTGCCGTGAGCACGGACAAACAAACAGACACACACACTTTTCCATTTATAATATTAGTATGGATTGAACATTTTATATTTACAAATTGCTCGGTTATGGAAAACAGCGTGAGAAAACCGGACTGAACCTAAAAAGGCCTAGTTTACCCTCTGGGTTGGAAGGACGATGGCAGTCGCTTTCGTAAAACTAGCGCCTACGTCAAATCTTGGGATTAGTTGCCAAAGCGGACCCCAGACTCCCTGAGCTAGAAAGAAGTGAAACTCTTTATTGTAAATTTTACAAAATATGACCATAATGGCGAATTTGCAAAGACACAAATAAAAGAACATATTTCAGATATTTAGCAGGACCTTCAACATTTATTTTGACTTTTTTTGCAGCAATGACGACAGAAACAGTGCCGCACTGCTGCTTCTGCCTGCAAGTCTGGAAAATAATAATTATCAATCTTCATATAACAGAAATCGGCAACAAAGCAATTGACAAGACAAGTACCGTTCCTCTTTCACCAATTTGATAATGAACCCTAAAAATTTCAATTACAATACTTTTGTCACTCTGTTTGTACAAAATAGAAGCTTTTATGCACATATCACATAAACTCCGCTCACATGCTCGTATCCTAGTCTTTACAGCCCCAATACAGCGTTAAAGGGGTAAGTTAAACCCTTTGGAAACCGCCGTCATAAAGTTCTTATACAGCCCGACGGAGATATCGGGAAAATATGAAAATGTCGTGGTCGGAACGCACTTAGGGGCTGCGGTACACTGGGATCTTGTTTTATATTCGAGAATGTTAGTGTCTTCAAAATCGTTTTTGTTGTAGTGTGAGATGATATATGTATCATTCTTCTTCATTCATATTCCTTCTTAGGTTAGGTTTTTACAATATTATGTATATAAAAGTAAAGTATAAAACAACAAATAAAAAAACATATTAAATAGATTATTAAAAAACCTAACGCAGTGCCGCCGGTGCAGGGCCCAGGCTGCCGGTGGTTAGGGCCGCAGAGAAAGGAACCACCAGACTATACGCGCCGTGTCCAGGATTACCGCCTTCTGCATCTGATCCTTGATCCATTCACGTAGCGAGAGTGTCTCAAGATGTTGGTCGAGACTCTTCGCTATGAGACCGTTCGCTGAAACGACTATTGGGAAAATGATCGTCGAGTCAACATTCCACGTGGCGGTTATCTCGTAAGCCAAGTCTAGGTACTTATTAGTTTCATTATTTATTATTTGTTTCATAACGATGCCAAAATTTGCGCGTTTATTTCTCTATTAACCACGAAGTCTTACAAATCGATGAAATCAAGTCAAAAATATGTAAAGCAAAAAAAAATGTCGCTTAAATGTCTCTGTTTTTTCTTCGTTTTCTTGTGACAATATTGTACAAAAAAAAATTAATCAGTAAAAGGAGATAAAAACTAGCAGAACATTAATTACTTTGTTAAGTTGAGGTCATAAAACATTAAAATTGTTTTAATTAGAAAACTCCCGTGAGTATCAGACATATTAAAATTCTCATAGCGGGTTACTCACATCAATAAAGTCGAAAATAGCTCGACATGTTTCGGAACAGTCCGTGTCCCTTATTCATGAGTCATGCGTGTAGCCGCGGCGACTGCTCTACGCCCACTGCGAGCCCCAGCGCGGTCAGCTCTCGACTGAGGCAACGACGCGGAGGGAGCGGGCGGCGCAGGCGCGGAGGGTGCGGGCGGCGCAAGCGCCGGCAAAGTTAGAAGCGAGACACTACCATCTCTTTCACACCCATTGTCAACTGCACGACTCACGCATGACTCATGAATAAGGGACACGGACTGTTCCGAAACATGTCGAGCTATTTTCGACTTTATTGACGTGAGTAACCCGCTATGAGAACATTAAAATTGTATATAAATATACGACTACACCTTTGTAGACATCGCATCGTTAAAATTTCAGAGTTTAAAATGCACGTTCTGAGATTTGTGAATTGTATTTTATTATTAACCTTTCCATTTCTTCGTAAATCGCCATATTTTCGTTGTAATCCAACTACTTTCCCAACTTTTGACCCATAGAGTATGGCTTTATATTACTTATTTTTAGCTTTATCAACCTGGCTTTATATTACTTATTTAAAGTAGTCACTTTTTGCAGTTTTAGAGAAAGAGACGTAATGTTATATAACATTTATAACAGCCAGTGTGGGAGCACCGTCAAAAGAAAAAAACAACAACCTCACTTTGTTGTCCGCCAGTCCGTCTGTCAAGATCCTTCAGTTTTCTTACAAACTTATACCGAACAGATTCCGTACCGCCGGAATCGAGTGGTGGTACAGAACGGTACGAGTTTCTGACTCGCACTTTCCCATTTTTTTTAATATACAAGAGAAACCTAACACTTACCATTTTCTTAAGCTACTGTTATAGCAAGAGGGGTTTGGGGCGGTGCCCCTCCCTCTTCCCCGCTTGCTAATAAGCATGCTAGTAATGAGCATGTGTAACGGTACCTTTACCTGACGACAGCTTAGTGTACCTCAAACTTAACTCAGCGGCGAGCAACTTTATTCCTCTCTCCTTTACTGCCTTCGTCGTAAACCAGCCTGTATCGTCGCTGCGTACATCCACGTATCACCCACGTATCACCACGTAACACCGCGTCACGTTAAACTGACGTAAACTGCCTTTTTGGTGCATCTAGCTTGGTTATTATGTTGTTTATTGTGGCGGAATATTAACTATTAAATGAAATTACTGGCCTTAGTTGTAACTTTGCACATAAACCCAGGTTACCTTTTCATTATATATTTAATCAATGCTTTAAACAGTATTATCATGTTGGTAGAGCAATAAAGACGAATTAACATGGAATAAAAAAACCGGCGAACTGCGAATCGGACTTGTTCACCGAGGATTTCGCATAAAGAATGCTCCCCATTTATGACCTTAGGTAATTAAAAATATTGGTGGCACGGAACTCTCAGTGTGCGGCAATTATATGGTTCTCGGTTTTTTTTTCTGTATTTGTGCTACAAGCTCTTGTAAATAATGTAACCTTATGTGTAACACTAAATAAAACTATTTAGTTAAAGCCCATATATACTTACCTACCTCATTACCGTGCGCAGAACTTTCCCCGTAGCGTCCAAGTTCATTAAACTTGTCTCGTTAATCGCAAACTTGGCTGTGACAATGCGTAATCGAATTCCGAGGGCTGTGAACATTTTTGCAACTTTATGTTAAGTGGAATTTAGATTTATTTCTTGAGCGGAATTTTAATAGGGACCTTTTTAGTGTAAAGGAAAACGAAATTTAAAAAGGTACCGATGGTTCAGTGCTATAAATAAAAATAATAACGAATTGCGATTCGACTTACGTTCTGAAGACGTAACCAATAAGTACACGAGTTTAAAGTATTGTTAATCGACTCGCCGTCTAATCAAGCTCGCTCGAGTTGTTTTTTTTTATCATGACACCGGGAAGGCTTATCGATTCAATATATTATTACATAATTAATATGAAAATGCGCCTCTTATAAGGACATTTTCATGCTTGTGTTAAACAGTTTGTACCGAAAATTCTAATTCAATGCTTAACACAGAGAAAACATTATTTTATTTAAATTTTATAGGCGTTGGAAACATGACATTTCTTATAATAAACGGTTTCATTATTACACAAAAATATTGTATTCCCCTTTCCCAAATATAAAATCCTTGTAAAATATTAATAATTTAGGAGGCCCTCCCTATAATACGTTTTTTACTTATTTCTAACTTCTTTATCAAATCTATACTAGAGGTTTTGTGAGCTGAAGACATCGCGAGATAGTAATGGTATTGGCACAAAGGTCATAAGTACCTTTGGAGCCTAAACCTAAGCCTTAGGACCTTTGAACCAATCCCCGCCATTTTGAAATTCCAAAAACTGAAATGACAAAAAAAAATATTGACAAAGAATTGGTTGATAAAAGCGACTTGTTGAGAAGAACAAATGGACGGACATAACAAAGCATTTCTGCATAAGCTGAAATGGAGACGCTTCGCTCGCTTTGCTCACTCGGTCGGTAATATATATAACACTTTAAACCTTCGCAATTTGTACACATTATTATAAAACATTTTTCTGCCTTCCGGCCGGCAAGTAGCCACTTGCAGGCCGCTACGCTAAACAAATGCGCCGCTTGCCGACTTCGTCGAGCAGAAAAATAGTGGACTGACCTTGGCCAGTAAATAAGAAAGCCTCAGATCACATGTTTGTCGACCTCAGCTTCGCTTCGGCCGACAATTACGAGAGATCTGAGACATTTCTTACTTTACAGGCCTCGGTACGTAATCTACTATTACAGTACACATGGTGCTACTTTACCGCCCTAGGGCGATAATGAGCACTTTACGTGCCTGCGTCGCATATTCAAAGGGCGATATGTACTGTAAAACGCCGTACGATACACGTGCGAAGAGGTAATTCGCCTCAAATTTCCTTTATTTCGCGCTTGTACATATCGTAATGTACTAAGCTGTATTCGCGATAGAGTCTATATATCGGTCCCTCGTTCGGTCTACTGGTACTTTTATTTTATATAATAAAATCTATATTATGTACTTACCCCAGACACCCCCATTATGTACCTAAGTCCAACAATCTTCCCACAACGTGCCAACATACAATTATATTTGTTCCATTCCAGCCCTTTTTAAGTTCCGCACATCCCCACCCTTGTTAAATAAGCTGTCCCAACCGTCTTCAAGGAGAGGGTCATTTTTAACCAGCTACGGAGTTCTCAGAGATGATTAATGTGCCAAGTAGTGACCCGAGAAACTAGGGGTTACATTGTTCAGGGTTAGAGAAAAATAACGTAAAATTTTATGTTGGATACGAATTTGCGCAAAAGATAGACTTTTCTGTAAGAGTTATTGTTATGTGACAATATTGTTGTTATTTCAGAAATCAGTTTCAGTTTTGGAATATATTTATTTAACGGCCTCCTAGCCTAGTTAGGTTCGAATCCTCGTCAGGGCATTTATTTGTGTGTTTATCACGAATATTTGTTCCTGAGTTATGGATGTTTTCTATGTATTTAAGTATTTTTATGCTACATGCACATAATATTATAATTGAAAGATAAATGGAAAAATTCTCCGCGTCGTGCGGGATTCGAACCCATGACCTCTCTGAACAACGGTCAAGCGATCTGAGTGTTGTTCAGAGCGGTTGTGGCTGTCAATTGAGCTATCAACGCCCGAACGACCCCGGCGAATGTTTCCACTATTTCTTTCATTTACCTCCAGACCGGTGTTCAGAGAGGTCGTGGGTTCAAATCCCGCTCGACGCGAAGAAAGTTTTCCATTTTTCTTTTAATAATAAAATTATAAATTTCGTTCGCAGACGTTTCTCCTTAATACAAAATTAATTGGATTAAGAGTAACTTAAAAACACGTCTCTTAATTAATTATAATATTAATGAATTCTATGTCTGGTTGAATTTTTCGCCCATATTAGACTTACACAAGTTACACACTAAAGATAACTGTTCATCATCATCATCATTTCAGCCGAAAGACGTCCACTGCTGGACATAGGCCTCCCCCAAAGATTTCCACAATGACCGGTCCTGCGCCACCCGCATACAGCGGACTCCTGCGACCTTCACCAGGTCATCAGTCCACCTTGTGAGGGGCCTTCCCACGCTGCGCCTTCCGGTACGCGGTCGCCACTCGAGAACCTTTCTGCCGCAACGGCCATCGGTTCTACGTGCGATGTGCCCCGCCCACTGCCACTTAAGTTTAGCGACTCGGAGATCTATATCGGTTACTTTGGTTCTGCTGCGGATGGTCTCATTTCTGATACGATCTCGCAGAGAGAGACTCCTAGCATAGCCCTCTCCATTTAACAATTAAGATAACTGTTAGGGATAACTAAACTGATGTCAGCACAACGTTATTGGGATTACTGGATTAACATTGAATACCATGGCACATGCTCTCCGTCTCCGTTCCCTATCTTCGTGTTCAACACATATAAATATAAAGGTATATATTTAAAAATATGATACCTACTTAACAGGGATGTTGCGGATGCTGATATTAAAAGGCTCACATCCGTGGACACGGATGTGGATGAATCTATATTGGAATTCCTAACATTTTTATCCGATTTTTGCATTCTCAAGGACAATTTGTGATGATCAATGATCATTTGCCCTACTCTCATATGCCCTAATATTTTTTTCTCATATGTCCTAATATTTTGTAATTATTTTGTAGTGGTGGTGGCAAGTGGTGGCAATAGCTGTGTTCTCGAAGGTAGATGTAGAAACCGAAGTGGTGAGTTGGTTATATGTCCTAAAGTCCTAGGCTAAAGTCCAGTGACACCTCTCTACCCCCAGCCCTCATACCGATTTTGCCATTTAGCCATCCTAGATGTCGCTTTTCGTGGGGGCCCATCTTATGTCGGCGAGTCACCGTCACCATTTTATTAGGCAGGCCCCCGGTTTTATCCTCCATAACCCAGTTAGTCCATCACTTTCACATAATAGCCCAGTGTATTTTAGATCCCATTAACGCTCAATAGTCCATACACCCTGGCGGGTGCTGCCTCTGCGTGCGTCCCATGACTCGGGCAGGTGCAACATCCGCTCGACGTAGCCCTTACATTTCATTAAATTGTAGAAAGCAAAGGTCCGGAACACCATTGTTCAGTGATGGAAAAGACATACAAATAAAGGATGACTCACACTAGCACGGGAAGGGATGGGAAAATCTGTCAATTTCTATAGAAAGAATCACTTGATAGCTCGAAGCCCTCGGATGTCACGTGTCGCTTTCTATGGAAATTGACAGATTTTCCCGTCCCGCCCCGTCCCGTCCCGTTGTAGTGTGAGTTATCCTTAATAGGTATCTGTAATTGTATTGAGTTAATATAAAAACTAAAAAATGTATAATATTACATGGTGAATATCCCATTTTAGATTGCAGTTATAATACCAAAGCATATTATAGTATCGGGAATAGTACATATTCAAAGGCAAATTATTGGACTGAACATTAACAGACTGGTGTAAGTTGTACAGAAATTTAATCTGAGTATGCTTCTCGAATTGTCAAGGTCGTTTGGGTCGTGTTATCGCCTTAGAACGTCGTCACACACGACTATTAAGCCGCTAGGAGCTTAGCTGCGGGCGCCAGACATTATAATAATCTCTGATAGTGTACTTCGCTACTTAGCTTTAAACAACAGATGAAATACACCATGTTTCGTTCTCTTCACTGCTGGGTAATGACCTGCTGGCATCGTGGACGGTAATGACCTCCATCGGAATTCGGAGCACATGATTTTCGATATCTTGCGAAGTCTTTGTCATCATGTTTGTTAGGACGGCAAGCTACAGTGAAACGCTCAGGAAAATAAATACAGCTTTTCTTTATATGCACACATATGCGTTACGGGGTTAAGAACCTAATACCCACAGTATATAACAATCGGTACAGTGGTTACGAAAAAAATAACAAATTTACTATTTGTTACTTTGGAGCAGCCTGTATATACATACATTCATGACGTAATAAATCCTTATAAAATAGTTTAAAACCGTTTCCGAATTTTTTATAATTCCTATAGTTTTTATTTATAAATATCACTTATAACACTTAGATTGTTGATAAATATCATCATTTAAGCAAAATTGACACTGTCACTAATATGTTTCTGCCAGAAATACTATGTTTATTTTTGTTTTTGATTATTGGAAATAATTTAGATTGGATTTTTTTTAAAGTTCTAATCTAAAAATATTCACAGTAGACCATCACTAAGATGAAGCCCCTTGTGGAATTTCAGGGTTTGTTCAATGACTTAGGTCACCTTGTATACAGCTGAGACGGGTACTATTGACACTACCTATACAATTAAGTCATCATCATCATCATCATTTCAGCCTGTAAGCGTCTACTGCTGAACATAGGCCTCTCTAATCGAACTCCAGCGCGACCGGTCTACAGCCACCTGCATCCAACGAGACCCAGCGACCCTTACCAGATCGGCCCATCTCGTAAAAAAATAACAAGCATAGCCCTTTCTATAGCTCGCTGCGCGACATTGAGCCTCTGAAAACCATTTGTGAAGCACCACGTCTCAGAGCCGTAAGTCATCACTGGTAACACACTTTGGTTGTACACCTTAGTTTTCAGGCACTGGGGAATTTTGGACGAGAAGACGTTTTGTAATTTACCGAACGCTGCCCAGCCGAGTCGTCTACTGATCTCACTCTCAAAATCGGACGTACCTTATCGGACTACTTGTCCCAGGTAATATTCGTCAACAACTTCAAGAGTAGAGTTTCCAACAATAAGTGCGGTGGGTGTAACATTAGTAATGTACAATTACATAATGGATACATATACAATTTTGGACAATACATCGTGAGTAAAATTTAAGTACTAAAACTATTTAAGTTATTTTTGCACTTAATTGAACGTCATGCGTTCTAATCAAGCACAAAAACTCTTCAAAAGTTTGAATGTTTGTTTTAACCTCCATTATTCATAGAGCTTGTTTGTGGAGTCTGAATGAGTGCTATTGACGTGCACAGACTATTTACGGTGTTCAAATAATCATTGTATTGTTAAAAGTTAAAATTAGTTTTAAACTTTGCGCACTGTTTGAAGTTTGCGAAATAATTAATTTTGCCCACGATTTCTGACTGTAATTATTTTTGGATTTGTGAAGACAAAAGGTCTTGTGGGCGCTCTCTAATACGCTGGTCCAACCTCATCAAAACTGTGATACACTGCAGCATAAACGACAACTCTCACTCTGCCAAAGATGGCGTCGCATTACGAGAGCAGCGACAGCGTTAGACTGGACCAAGACATGACTACGACCACTCTGCCAAGAGAGCGTGACTGAGAAAAAGAATAATAAAAAGTCACTTGTGCAGTTTTAAGAGCCCGGTATAAAAAATTTGCCGATTCTCAACTTTATGCGATGAATTTTCATAGTTACAAAAACATTTTTTCATATTTTAATACAAAGATTAAAAGATAATTCCAATTTGAATGGAATAAATGAAAAACTTTGTCAAAGTTGTTGTCAGTTTTTGAAAAAGCCACCATTTTCTAACAGCTGTTTTTACCATTTTTTGATGAGCGAGCTTCAAACATCTACATATATGGTTTTTGACCTTATTGCTATTGAATAAAACATTATTTTTACTGTTCAGTACCTATATAGTCTTCTACGGAATAAATGAAACAGTTTTGAATATTTCCACACAAAATAATTGAGTAAAAAAATTAAGTAAAGCCAAGTTTCCTAGCTAGCTTTATGTTGTCCCCAAGTGTTCAGTAATAAGCACTGATCAAGGCCGAGTGTCGCGACGTGACCGCATCTCGCGCAATCGTGCCCCGCATGCGGAGCTCTTCTTGCATTATTGAATACACCCTTTGATGGTTCGACCATTGATATAATAAGTTTAGAACAGTAAAGTGACGGAAAAGAATTATTTAAAAAAAATGTAAGATTCTTATTTTTCCGAAACACAAAATGGTTTTAAGTTTTTCAGTCTGGTAGTAATAGTAAATAGGTCATTTCACCTCTTAGTTAACAATTTTTGTTTTAGTTACTCAAAATTTAAATTTATTTATTTTGCAAGAACATACAGGTGTTATGGGTACATGTCATTAGTATTATAGGTAGGTTTGTACCTATTTTGCATATTTGTATGGTCTACCAAAACATGGCATGCAAAATCTTACACTTATTTAATATGAAATAATTTAAAAATAAATCGAAAGGTCAAATTGTCATAATATTCGTTCATATCATAAAACGGTCTTGTTACCAAAAACGTTTTAATTTTTTTTGGATAATTCATATAAATTTTTAGTTACATTGTCTTATGTCCTAGGTGTTAAGAAATTATATATTTTAAGTAATACCATTATATTCCAAACTACTTCTAAAAATACATAATGTTTTGACCCCGGTAAATTTATGTCAAGTTTGTCTTAATACATCTTATAAAGGTCCATTTGTAGTTTGACATGCAAAACGTACGGATGGAACTCTTTTATAGTTACTGTGTATATCGATGTGGGTCCTATTGCTAGTTACTATTCAAGGTTTGAACTAGATCTTCGAGCAGATGTGACCTTGTTTTTAAGTTCATGCATTATGTAGCGTGCCTTTGGTGATTATTTTAGTATCTGTCCGGAGTACATGACACTAGATAAGTATATGTTTGAGATAATTTATTTGTGACATCACAGAAAACTTTTTGTTGAAACAAATAAAATTATTTAATTTAATATTTTTGATTTGTTATTAAAGTAGTATCACTAAGTAGTTGCTGTATCATCGCCGAGCGGGGTGATTTTAAAGGTTCTAAAGAAATACCTAAACCCAAACCTTTATACATGAGACGACTTTGGCACTTGTTACCGCACCTCGGACGTCACCTGGCATAACTTTAAAACGCCTGTCAATTTAAATTCGATTTAAATATTTAGCTATTATATTACGCCAAACTCAGAGCTCTATAAATTGCACACCTGAAATTTATAATAAACCTTATTGCCACACCCACCGCTGCCAGGTGCCCTAGAATGTATGTCCTAAAATGATAGTATGGCACACGAACTAGAGGAATTTCGTGGCTCTATAAATTGTACACATTTTTCCGTGGCTAGCTCTAAGACCTCTTAGAGTATTTATTTAGCCCTTGTCTCATTTACTTGGGGTCGGCTGTCTGTATTTTTCTTCAATTTATCTCTGTTGTTTGTCATCTAATGATTCACATCGTTTAATGTGGAAATTGAGGATATTTAATTATTCTATAGCAGGGTTTCTTAAAGTGGGGTCCACGGACCCCTTAGGGTTCCATGGCATGACTATCAGGGGTCCGCCGTTGGTCAGTCAACTGTAATCATATTTATTAGGAAATTGTGTCCTAAACTTGACCAGACGCATCGTAGATGAGATCTAGAGAAGTTTTGAAAGCTGAATTTCATGTCAAAGATCTTGGCGAGTTTTGGTGTTCCTTGAGTGAAGCTTACCCTCTTCTTGTCGCGAGCTAGCTATGTCTGTTCTGATAATTTTGCTACTACGTATCTTTGCGATTCAGGGTTCTCGACTCTGGTGTCAATTAAAACAAAAAGTCGCAATCGATTAAACGTCGCAGATAACATGCGCCTTGCCTTGTCTAAGACAATCCCATAATTTAACATTCTCATTGAGGCTAAACAGAAGGCCTAGTATACATTTTTACATGTCATATTTGACGTTTACTTCTCGACCGCGTTAGCGTATAGGGAGTTCAAATTATGTTTGCCATTTATATTAATTATCCGGCTACTTTCATATTTTGAGCTCTCGATTCGCGAACGCGGTCGAGAAGTAACCGTCAAATATGACATGTAAAAATTTATACTAGGCCTTCAGCAGCATCCTTCTTATTAACTTAGCAGTAAGTGCACCAATAAAATGTTTTTTTTTTAAATATAAATAAGGATTTTTATTATTTCCCTAAAATATTTTTGACAGGGGTCCGTGGAGTTGTTTAAATTGTGAAAGTGGTCCGTGACTGCAAAAAGTTTAAGAAACCCTGTTCTATAGGTTTCTATTCCATGTTATTTTACATTTTCAATGTATCATGGCCGCATGAACTATAGGTTTCTTAGAATTTAAGGAAAAGTAGAAAAATTAATGACCGGATTCGAACCTGCGACTCTTGGATACACGCCCATTGCTCTGCCAATTGAGCTACTTAGAACACACCCGTGGCTCCGAATATTTCCACCATATCCCTCATATGCGCGTTAGAGGGGCGCTTAGCAACATAATTTGAGGAAGGAAGGAGGAGTTTGAGGTAATATTAATATTACCTCAAACTTTAACCAGACGTAGTCAACCCCTACGCCGTTGCCTCAGTCGAGATCAGAGCGCGCTGGTGCTCCCAGTGTGCGTAGAGCAGCCGCCGCGCCTAGACGCATGACTCATGAATAAGGACACAGACTGTGCCGAAGCATGTCGAGCTATTTTTGACTTTATTGATGTGAGTAACCCGTTATAAGTATTTTGATATAGACGTAGTCTAGGAATCGATATTGCAACTGAAACTAACTTTTTTTTTATAAAATAATTTAGGACCCTATGTATCGCTAATTTGAGTAATTTGTCTTACTGGCGTGATGTCACAACTGTCACAAGTGATAACTTTTAACTGCTGTCAAATAAGTGTACGCAATACATTGCTGCTCGATACATTTCAATATTGACCCATTGTTGTAAAATTGTCCATAGTACTATAACGTATGTTTCGTTACGGTTTGACGTAATATTAAATTACAACCGTACCAATGATAAAGCCAGTTGTACTTTACAATTTTGTAACAACTTGTGGAGCAAAAACAAACAAGAAAACCATATAATATAAACTTTCGTGAGTCATAGTGATATTAAATTGCAACGGTTAACACTCACGTATTTTTATCACAATAGGCGTGACATGTCAGTAAAAATACGTGAGTGTTAACCGTTGCAACTTAATAAACAAAATAAACTATTAAAATCAATGCGTTTTCTGCTAAAACTTTCTTACTTTAAATAAATCAAATCTTGATTTTACTAGAGATTTACCTAACTTTTATCCAATTTATAAAATTACCTGTAGTTTCTAGAATAGCTTATCCATCAAGAAGTTTTAAGAACTCGGTTGTAAAGTATTAGTGAATTGTTACTTAATTATTCTTAAGAGTATTTCGATTCAAAACTATTTTTTTTAATATAATTTCGGGTTTGAAGGACTAGAAAATTATATTAATAGGGTTAAATTAATAGGGTGTTGGTTATTTAATTATTATCAATGTTGTCCACGTTTAAGTTAAATTATTTGGTAATACTAAAAATATTATGCTCACTGTGTAGTAAGTACACTTAAGACACGGAGTTTTTAAATATAGTTTTAAATATTCTTTAATGAGTCAGAATTTTGATGATCGAAGTTCGATACGGGATTTTAAAAATCGTGATTATAAATTTATATATATTTAATTTGGCACGTAGTTTTTAAGACTTATGTAATGTACCCCACATTAATATCTAGTCAATAACACATTTTTAAAAGCTGAATGCTTTAGAGGGTTGGAATTAATGTTCCAACGGTGATACTGCATTAATTTCCGAAATGTGCAATTAATTTCATAGTAATTAATAAGCGATCATTCACGCGACTATGACAATCAATTTATCCATTATACGGTGACTATTTGAACGATGATAGATCTATATTTTATTCATAAATAGTGCATGTCTCATCGTAAATGTTGTTATTGAAAATTTTCTTCATTTTTTATGTAACTAACTTTTACATTTCAAGTAAAGATACTAATAACTTAATAGGTATGAACGAAATATCTGTCTGTGTGACAAGGTATGCACTAATAATCTGTTCCCTGAAATTATGTAAGTATAATCTTCAGTGAGCAAATCTCTTGACGGTGGATAGAATGAGCCTATTCAGGTAACTTTTACTTAGAATTGCAATTTTTTTTTCCATACGAAATAATTCGGCTCACCATGTTAAATAGCGGCGTTAAACGCTTGTAAACAGTTACTTTAAATCTCTCATGTTTAGTACATTGCTGCTGAAAAAAAAAAACATTAAATAATAATGAAGCTATAATTAACTATAATCGGTTTTTAGCGATAAGCCCGCCTGTTGCCTTCCGTCTATTCAATCTCATTTAAAAAGAGGAATCGATTTAAGTATCGACACAAATATTTATCAATACTAGTACAGAATCATGTAACAACATTTTAAATCTTAAAGAACCATTACCACCGACAGTTTCAATTAAAATCATCCCACATGAACGAAGCGAAAGCTTGTTTAACGTCAAATTATTTATTGGCTATTTATTACTTGAACAATGTGAAAATGTTAACGGTATAAATACGAAAGAAAAGACTGTTTTTACAAGTAATAACAGTCTTTTATTAATGACACGTAAAAAAAAGACAGGCTGCCTCGTTGCTTATGCCCATTACCTTAAGATACCTGTTAAGGGTATTATGTCCAGTGATGATTCCGGTATTTGGTTCTCCTTTTGGTCCCATATGTATTACTTCCATAGGTTTAAAAACAGATAGTCTTAAGCTTTATAGTTTGAGAAGTCAAGGCTGCAGTATTTTTTTTAAATTATGCGCGTCCTTTTTATTTCGGTACGAAAAAATAGGGAGGCATATAAATTTAAAAAAATCTACTGCAGCCTTGGCTTGTCAGACTATAAAGTTTAAGACTCTAAATAGAAGAGAAACTCTAAATATCAAATAATATCGTACGCAAGTTCCAAAAATCTCAGTGTTTCAAGCTGAGATTCGAACCAATGACCTCCGGATTAAGGATGACTCACACTATAACGGGGTGGGATGGGACACTGTTAATTTCTATAGAAAGAATCACGTGATAGCTCGGAGCCCTCGAATGACACGTGACGTTTTCTATAGAAACTGACAGATTCCCTTAACAGAGTCCCGTCCCGTCCTAGTGTAAGTTATCCTTTAAAAGTCGGACATCTTAGTTACTAGTGTAGTATAAAGAGTTTTCTTGTTTGTTGTAAATGCACTGATAAGATAGTTAATAGCCCACGATTTTACTAGTAAAGTGATTGTGATACTACTATGTGTTTTGTCGTAACATTCTATTATTGCACCAATGACGCGCAAACCGTTTAGTTGTCCCTGTAAATAAAAGTATATCTTCAAAAGCAGTTGATTAAAAAACTAAAAATAAACTTCAAAGATTTTTTGAGGGTTAACAAATGGGAACCACATTGAGACAGGTAAATATGTTTTTTATCTGGTGACCCAGACCCAGATTTACTTGATTTTTGCTGGTTATGACTGTGTCGTCTATATCAATCTATATATATTGTTTCTACTCCCGCACTTAGCACTTATCTGTCAATTAGATGACTGACAGCGATATCAAAAAAGTATACATTATAACGTTGTCTTGTTGTTGTATATAATATTGTTTACCCAGCTTTTGGCTATTGTATTATCAGTGTTTAGATTATACTTTTACTTCTCACAACATATTGTAAATATTTGTACATGCAAATGCTTTATTATAATGCTTATTGACTTGTAAAACTGCCCTTGAGGCCTACTTGCAGAATAAACTTTTGAATTTTGAATTTGAATTTTGAATCTTATATATTTTTATAAATACTGTAAATTTACAATCTTTTTTTCAATTTTCACATGTTCCTGATAACATTAAGGTTTCAGTAGTCTCCCAATGTTTTATTTTATAGCTAAATGTATTTTGAATATTTACAGTGTTGGATGATGTGCGGTATCATTTTGAATTTAATAACATGTGGCTTCCATATCGGCTACCCTACTATTCTTCTCCGAGATCTGAAGGCACCTGGATCAAGCATACAGCTAAGCTTAGAAGCAGAGTCATGGGTGGGTAAGTTAAAATTTTAGCAGAAAAACTTTAGCATTTACCAGTACATTATTTTGAAAAGAGATGCCCCATGTCAAATACGTTTATTTAAATAACTTATTTATTGAATCGTGTGGCTTATGTATATAAACATTTAATTTTTTTTAATCCACTTGCACTTTGATAAAGGTTTAAGGATGACTCACACTAGCACGGGACGGGACGGGAGGACGGGAAAATCTGTCAATTTCTATAGAAATAATCACGTGCAGATAGCTCGAAGCCCTCGGATGTCACGTGATGCTTTCTAAAGAAATTGTCAGATTTTCCCGTCCCGCCCCGTCCCGTTCTAGTGTGAGTCATCATTTAAGGTCTTGTAGCTTCAAGCAACACAGGGATCGGAGTCCCTATTTGTACCGTTCCCCTTCTGCAAAAGTACAAGTCCAAATGGGCATACGCGGTTCTGTTTTGACTAGTTTGTAAAATTAAATTGAAGCGTGCAATATTTGTTACTGTAGTTTGTACTCGTATCATTAGTAACTGTGTGTATTATTGTCGTTATTAGAGATTGTTTTTTGTATGCATGTGTGAGATGTGCGTCTGTGAACACGTTTCTCCTCGCGTAAATTGACAAAATTTGTCTTCTTTCCAACTTTCCTATGGACAATACCGGGATTCATTATAAATCCCGGGATTGTCATACAATTCAATCGCGTGATTGCATGCCCTACTTACAACGTGTTAAAAAACTTAGAAACCTGTATTGCTCGAAGTTTTGTAGACTTATAAAGACTGATGCTTACCCAATATTATTATCTAAGTGCAATTAGGTGGCATGGAATAAATATGATAATATATCGGCATTTGTTTAATGTGACAGTTTACGTAAAATCATTGAATAACTTTCAAGCCAGTTTTAAGACCTACTGTTTTGTTTAATAAACTTAGTAATTTGATTTTGTTTACAGTTTCATCAATAGCAATATCGTCTGTGGTTTCGGTGTTAATAGTGGCACCAACCCTTCAAATCCTTGGAAGGAAATCAGCGCACATATCTCTCGTCCTTCCAAACCTGATCGCATGCCTGATCCTCTATTTTGCTCAGGACATAACAGCTCTGTTAATAGCTCGATTGGCATCAGGATTCACTTTTGGATCAGCTATATTCGTAGCCGCCATCATCATTGGAGAATACTCGAGCCCAGAGTACAGAGGTGTATTCCTTAATGCAAAATCAGCAAGTTTTACAATGGGAGTACTGATGGTGCATTTTGTTGGAATATTTTGTGACTGGCGAATGACTGCCCTCATAGGACTGATACCCTCAGTACTGTCTTTAATAAACACGTTGACTTGGATGGAAAGTCCGGCATGGTTGGCTTATAAAGGAAGATATAACGCTTGCGAAGCATCGTTTCGAAGATTAAGAGGGAACAGTGAGAAGGCCAAAGAAGAATTGTTGCTCCTAATGCAATCGCAAAGGAATCGACGGCTACGCAAAATGAAAGGCAATTCGAAATTAAGCAGTTTTAAGCAGAACTTGTCGATGTTTGGTAGGAAAGATTTCCAAAAACCCTCATTGATTGTGTTGTTTGTTTTTGTTATTCTAGAATCTTGTGGTCGGCATTCTTTCTCATCCTATGCTGTTAAATTCATGTCTGCTTTTACCAATAATGCAAGTCCTTTGTATTACATTGTTGCTGTCGATGTCATTGTTTGTGTTTGTGGAATATTTTCTTGTGGAGTTGTGAAGTTATTTCGTCGTCGCACAATACTGTTTACTTCTGGTGGGTTAGCGTGTGTTCTATTACTATCTATTTGTGTTTATTTATATTTGAAATCTGTAGGTATTGCTCTGGAAGATGATGTGTGGGTGCCAGTATCTCTGTTGTTTATATATAATATAATTATTAATTTAGGCATTGCGCCAATAATTATGTCATTACTAGGTGAAGTATATCCGTTGGAGCATAAAGGATTAGGGACCGTGTTCTCCGGTATAGTTTTTTCTTTATCATTGTTAGTTACATTGAAAGTAACACCAACTCTAATCAAAACCATAGACGTATATGGAACATTTTTAGTATATTTGTTATGCCTGGCGGGATCTTTTGTATATTTGTATATATTTTTACCGGAAACTGAAGGCAAAACTTTACAAGAAATTGAACATCACTTCAATAGTGTCTCGCTAAAGTTACAAAATGATAGTGAAGATACATTGTTAAATAGTAAAGATAATCAACTATAGGAATCTTCAATATAATTAATAATTTACACCCGAATCACAAAACTTTGTAGCTTTGTGATTCGGGGAAGCTTTGTAGGCAGAGCTGGAAATTCCAGGTTCAAATCCTGGTTTGGCATTTGTTAGAGCATTTGTTTGTGTGTTTATCACGAATATTTGTTCCTGATTGGGTTTTTTCTCTGTATAAAAAGCTTATTTTCTCTCGACGTCCCGACGCCTAATTATACAAACTTTTTATCATTTGTTTAACCTAGTGTACTATGTAAAATTGTACCAAGATATTAATTCGATACATATTATATATATCATCAGATTAAACTTAGATTATGTATGATATATTTCGTTACTCGTACATTTTTCAGCGCGGTGCCATGCTTGATTGCTTATTAAA
Source organism: Lathronympha strigana (assembly GCA_949128165.1). Lineage (NCBI taxonomy): Eukaryota > Metazoa > Arthropoda > Insecta > Lepidoptera > Tortricidae > Lathronympha > Lathronympha strigana. The sequence goes on from OX421908.1 coordinate 24,813,179, forward strand.
CGTGCAAAGCCAAATCCTAATATAAAAAAACAGTAATTGAAATGCAAATCGACTTTACAGTAAAAAGCTTTTCAACTTGTCAAGAATTTAAGCTAAGCAATAAAAAAGTTGTCATTCAATCCGCATCTTTCGAGGCGGGAATTAATAATCGTCCTAACTCAATGTGGGAGCGAGCAACAATCTCTTTGAGCTACAAATCTTGTTGACAGTTATAAAAATTCATCCCCGAGTTTTATTGGGTTTGTTAGACAATTCATAAATAACGCTTCTGTGATGTTTTATGAAAAGCTTTGGAGTTTTTCTATTTTATTGCGAAGTTAAGGGACTGACACAAAGAAATTGCCTCGCGTCTGGTTGAGGCTCCTGGTGACCAGAGAAATACTTACGAGTTTGAAATCTATAGTCGCTAGCGTCTATTTCAATGCACAATCGGTGCATCTTACTCACACTTGCGATTGGAAGCAGGATGCAACTGTAGAATAGATAACGTGTCGAAATATATCCTTGAAAATCTATAGAAATCATATTAAACAATAGTTATTTTTATACAAGGGGGCAAAGTTGCTGTTTAACTCTCGGGCTTATATTGAGACCCGAGCAAGCGAAAGATTCTAAAATAACTGGAATCTTGAGCTTTTTGGTCTCAAGGCACAAGAGTTGAACAAACTTTGCCGCCGAGTGTAATACAACATTTTTCCTCTCACTATCGCGAGGAAAATAGAGACAACATACGATTAAAAATCTTATCCACATGAATTTATCTTGAGGAAACCATTCAAAATTCCATTTAAAAATTTGTCATAGAGCATTAGAGTCAAACCACGTTATCTTTTCTCAACAAATGAACTGTCAAACTTGAAAGTGTTATTTTAAACGTCAACTTCTATGACATTATGACGTTTACTTAACACTTTCACAGTATGTGCTATCAAATTCTAGGAAACTTAGCTTAGACTGACTATACGCTCTTGGTACTTAGATATTGCCAACAGCTTAACAAGTGCGGGATAACACTTGACCAATTTAAGGTGTGACCTCCGATTGCGGACATGTACTATGGCCACTCACTTATACTGGACTGGAGGTAAGTGATAGAAATTAGAGCAAGGTCGAATTTCTTTCCCCACATCTGTATAAAATGCGTTTCTCCACGCTAGTTTTAAAATACAAAACAGCGCTTTTCGAGCTAGTGAGGGGAAATATATTTTTTAGGAACGCTAGGTTTTAATTCCCTTTCAGTAAGGCATTATTCTAACCTCCTAGTGATAGGATGGGGTATTTTACTTGGGCAGACGGTCTGTCCTGATTTGATTGCACGTGTTGTTAGGCTTGGTATCCCATTTGTGCCGAGCCGCATAAACATTTGCCGATTGTGCGAGATCTAAGACTGTGGAACCCGCTTCTGTCATGGGCACCCATATGTCATAAAAATCGAGTGTTCGGCTTAATGCAGCCATGTAGCGGCATAAAGGACGACTCAAACTAGCAAGGGAAAACACAGGGCGACACGGGAAAATCTGTCAATTTTTATAGAAAGAATCACGTGATAGCTCTCGGATGTCACGTGACGCTTTCTATAGAAATTAACAGATTTTCCTGTCGCGCCCCGTCTTGTTTTAGTGCGAGTCATCTTTTATGCCGCTATGGCTGCATTAAGCCGAACACTCGATCTCCATTTAAATGTAAATGTTCAAGAGACAGTACGTTATACTTATAACCTTTATACGTGCACAATGTACAATGCAGTCTCTCAAATACCCGAGAAGCAAATATAAGTTGGGCGCCCTCGAGCGAGCACTTTTATAGCCAGAAATGCAATACTTTTACAAAGTTCGCACTTGCTGGGAGTACAGTTAAATACAAACAGGAATACAGCTAAAGTGCCAAATATATGTGTCTATAATCTTACTGTTCAGGCAATAAAGTCCTTTTTTCATATTTTTGGCATATTGGCTGTATTCGATTGTTGGCGGGTTCGAATCCTGGTCACGGCATTAATTTGTGTTTATCACAAATATTTGTTCCTGAGTTTTAGCTGTTTTCTATGTATTTAAGTATTCATATCTATTATATATATCGTCGTTTAGCACCCACATCGCAAGCCTTATTGAGCTTACCGTGGTACTAGGTCGATCACTGTAATATTGTCCGACAATATTTGTTTTATTTTATTTATTTATTTATTCATATCTCTAAAGTTGACTGTACTTTGGCGTGCTTAGTTTCTTCAGTATTGTTTGGTTACGGTCGAACTTTTGTTTCCATTTGTGAACATGTTGTTATGTTTCCGCAATTTCTGGGAAAAGAACAATAGTTTGAGTTTTTATTGTCATTTCAACTGTTAAATTCGTTTACCCAGGGTGTAATTTTTTTTATACCATGGCGGTGGCATACAAGCATTCGGCTCGCCCAATGGAAAGCGGTCACCGTAGCCTATGGACGCCTGCAACTCTAAGGTGATCACATGCGCGTTGCCGCCCATTAAAATCTTTTACACTCCTTTTTTCAAGAACCTCATACTGTAATCTTTCGGGAAAACCTCGGCGGGGAGCTAATTCCGCAGCCGGAGCGTCCGCGGGAGGAAATTCCTGTGAAAACGCACAGTGTGTGACCATTTTGGTTGGAAGATATATAAGGCATATCAATGACATGTTGTCTATTGACGACCTTCATTGCTGTGCGGATAACAGTAACTGGGGATGCTTTTTACACGGGCGATACGTTATACGAATAAAAAAGTACCTTAAAAAACCTTAATAAAAACAGAAATAAAAATAATACTACCTTCGTTCGTCGTTTTGCTGGTTTCTTTATTACATTCTCAGAACATCGCCTAGCATTTAACCGGCAGTTTCCCATTTTCCAGTCTTATTAAACATTGCAATATAAAATAAACTTCCTCATCGATATTCCAAAAATCCATCCATTCAGTTTATTGTTACAGTTGCGGCATTATACAGCTGTCAGTGTTAACAGACACTATTCAATAAGCTTGCGTTGTCGGTTCGCGTGAAGTTAATTTATTCCCCTACTCTTATTACTATGGTACTAAAATTCAATTTTGCGAAATCCCCTTGCGTGAAATGTTGGTTAACTTTGACACTGACGTTAATATGTTTGGAAATAAACTATCACCCGAATTACTGGATCGCAACGCAGATTTTGGGATACAGTTAGTTCAAATCCACATTGGACGACGAAAACCTATGGAGTGAATTTTGGAATGTGTATTATTTTAATGAAAGGAACTGTTTACGTTTTTACTCCGTATTGTTGTTTGTCCATTATGTTTGAAACAAGGAGACCAATAAATATTATAAATTGAAAAGAATTAGGTGCTTCCAGGTAAAATAAAAAATGTGCGAAAATCATTGTCTTTTACAGGCATTTGTATAAGTTGACATTATATCAAATATTTGTACTATTATTTCAAGTTTTTTTTTTCTTATGTACAACTCGTTAATGTATGACCAGAAATAACCTTAAATGACATAAATATTACTTAACGAACATTTATTTTCAAAATATATACAGTAAGTGTAACTTACCTAGGTAAATTACAATACATACCTCTACCGACCTTAAATCTAAAATAGGTCCAATTGATTACTGATAGCACTCTTCCAAATGCACAGCCTGGCTTTAGCTCAATAATCCATTTTCCCCCCATTAAAAATAAACACCAACTGAACTTTTTTCATTTAAACTTTAGTATGAACTATAGCGGTAGTCTGACACACATAGCATCATAAAACGTAGTGTATTGTGAGCGCACAATACACTCCAGAGCCTATTGTACGGGGATTACCACTGTTTCATTTCTTTAACTGCTCCATTGTGTTGGTTTAGGGCAAAATAACTAATTATATCTGTAAATTACTTACTACCTAATACATAGCGTAGTAAATTAATTTTGTGGTAAGCAATGTAAAGTTTTATAATTGAAAGAACGTCCAGCGGGATTCGAACTCACGATCTCTCTGTACACTGGTCAGATCGCTTTGCCAACTGAGCTATCGACGCTCGATCGGCCCGGCGAATGTTTCCACTATTTCTTTCATTTGGTTATATACGTCTTAGGGAGACGCGTAGCGACATCTACCGAAAGTGTTAAACACTTATACGGCATCGATGCTCTAAATTTTTTATAAATCATCGATAACAATGCGCTCCTACTACACTTGTACTTTTTTTTCAATTATAAAATTGTACATAGCGTAGTAGTTATTTCATAACTTTCGCTCAATAAATTGCGTTTTTTTTTTAATTCAACATCTATCAACAGTGTTTACAGCATGGCGATGAAGTCTCTGCGTGCCTTCATCCTCTAACATTTCCTGAAATGGCTGAAAAGGTATCTGCGTATTGATATCGACTCAGTTAACACTTTTCAAAGGTCCGGGCCATAAACTAAAAGTTTTAAGATCACCTAAAAAAACTATTAAGCTAGCCACGTTGTCACATAAGATTTAAGAATAACACTCAATCGTCGCGGCTCAGACGTTTTAAAATTACGATACACAAATGTTTAAAAACATATTAAAACGTCAAACTTATAAAACAACACATTCTCTTATCCTGACAATAAATTAAGATAAGATAAGATAAGATAAACTGTGTACATTCAGATGTCATAATATAAAATAAAGTTTCGGACGTACAATTATAAACTTAAAACTAAATAAACAATAACAAAAACATTTCATTAAAAAACTTAAGCCATGTGCATAAAATATTCATTTAAACTACAGGGTGTAACAAAAATGTAGGTGATCCGTTTAAAGGCGTATATATATACATGGGTAGTATCCACATAAAATATCAAAAAAAGAAAATTCGCCATAGATAAAAAGTTATGAAGGTTTCTTTTTTTCCTTTAAAACTTACTAATTCACGAAAAGGTTTACGATCTGAGGCAGTCGGCACGCGCACAAAGGCCTGTACGTGCACAAAGGCAGCCGCGCGCTTTCTCAGAACACAACACTACACTACTACAAAGTAAAGCGTCTTTCACATGAGGTTGATTGCTTAAAATTATGAGCTAAATTTTGTTACATTAAGCGATTATTAACAAGTTTTTTAGTAAGTGTTAGGGTCAGAGTAGTTCTCAAATACTTTATTCAAACGGAATTTGCGGGTTTTACTTCTTGCACCCATTAATGCCTAATACGAAATTTAACAGAAGTAATGTTTATTTTTAACTTTTTTGATGATTACGTGACGAATGTTCCTTAAGTAAATCACCTGAACTCTAAAACAACTATTATTTCTAGTTATTTGCGTCAAACAAGTCGAAATCGCATTCGTTACAAAACTAGTGCCTACACTAATTCATGGTGTTAGCTACTTTCTGTCTTTTAAAACTTTTAGTACTGCACTGGTTTTAGTATTGGGCTGAAAAACACTTGAAATTTCGTGCTTATTAATAATACTTTTCAACCACCATAAAAGTTAAAACTCTAAAATGATTTTTAAGGAAATTTGTAATTCCGTTCAATGCTCTGAAATTTGTTTTTTTTATTGCAAAAACAATCCTAAGTAACGGTTATTTGTTTGTAGTGACCGTAATTTAACGTATCTTGAATTTGATTATTTTTTAATGTTATGATGGTCTAGCGTGAAGGCAGCTTTACAGAAAGCATTAGTTCGTAGAATTCGTAGTATTAGCAACATGCTAAACCAATAGGTCGTATCTTCATTGAGATTCAAAATGACATACGCTCTTTTGGATTCTGGCAGCGTTTCTGTCGGCAATTTGCAATGGCAACAAAGGTTTCAAAGTAGTCGCATTAAAACGTCGGACCTGTTTGCTCGTACAGCTAGTTCTTCTGGTTGCTACTAGTGTAGTGTTAGGTACGTTGTGATGTGTTGAGTTGTGTTGTGTTGTGGTACTTGTGGTGAAAATGGAGTTGACAGCATCTGAATGCGGAGTTCGGCGCTCGCTGGATCGGACGTGGAGGCCCCAGGGCCCTGGGCTTGGCCCCCGCGATCGCTCGACCTGTGCCTCTGGATTTTTATCTCTGGGGTGCGATTAAGGGGCAGATGTTTCGTACACAGTACTACACACAGGAAGAAATGCGGGCTAGCTAGTCATCGCAACATTCGACCTTGTGTGCGCGGTAGGCGGCGCGCGGCGCCTAACTTCAAAGAACGGGACGGTTAACTTCGCTCTTGCGCTGACGTTAGGTACTTAGCAACTCAGGGGTAAGCAACATTTTTTTAAACGACTTAATTATTTCTTTATTTTTTACTTTATGTTTTTTTATGGACTTGAAAATAAAAAAGGAAGTGTTTTTCATAATCACGATTTGATACCGGATATGCCCTTAAACGGATCACCTACATTTTCGTTACACCCTGTATAAAAACTCTTAACTAATAACCACCACATAAATTATAGTTGTTAACTTTTCTGAAACAATAACATTTCAATGTAACGAATCCAATTACAATACTATAAGACCGCAATTTCAAGTATAACTGGCACGTTTCACTCAGCGGTAATCAAGTTACCGGCAAGTGAATTAGTCAAGTTCAGGACACTAACTTGACTACGACGCAGAGCAGGCAGGCAGGCGAGGCACGAGCAACTCGCCCCACACCTATGTAAGTATCGACTTGGTTGGTAGAAGAGGTACTGAGACTTCGGGTGTATAATAATATGGTAATTAAAGTCTTTCATGAAACCTCATTGAACGACCAGCATTTGGCTAGTCGTTTACATCTTAAGAACCAAGCGGACCACACGCTACTTGAATCGTAGCAATAAACCAGGAAAAACGCTGGGAGGATGATGCTATTTAAGAAACATTATGACGGATAACTCTCTTGATTAAAAACACATTCAGATAGTTTTTTTCTGAGATTTAATGAAACAGACTAACATAAAACACAGCCATAATCAGTTAAACTTATATACCATAACTGTTCTTCTGTTTTGATAAAAAAATGAAAGAGAACATCTGCGTAAAAACAATTCAGGGTTAAATTATTTTAGGCAATGAATAATATTTTAATGTAACGAATAAATAATTCGCCCCTATTATAATACTATAAGACCGCTAATTCAAGTCTCACCGGCACGTTTCACTCAGCGGTAATCAAGTTACCGGCAAGTGAATTAGTCAAGTTAGTGTCCTGGGAACGAGGCACTCGCCCCACACCTACATAAGTGCCAACTTGATTGGTACTGGTACTGGTAATAACTTTAGCAAATGTCGTAATTTTGTAATTACATCATACAATTATAATTAGATGGAACGAAACCAATAATAATGTTGATTATTTTACTAAAACTGGGCTGAATCGTGCAAAAATTTGAAAACGAACCTACACGATTAAGGATGACTCACACTAGCACGGGACGGGACGGGACGGGACGGGAAAATCTGTCAATTTCTATAGAAAGAATCTCGTGATAGCTCGGAGCCCTCGGAGGTCACGTGACGCTTTCTATAGAGATTGACAGATTTTCCCGTCCCGCCCCGTCCCGTCCCGTTCTAGTGATAGTCATCCTTTAAGCCCCGTTTTAGTAAATGTATAATGTGTGAAACTTGTGAAAGTTTAAATAAGAATAATATTGATGTTACGGTCAAAACAAAAACATACATAGTTACCATCTTCAACAGTGGACGTGTAACTACAATATTGTAATAAGCCCCAGCTTTTTACAAACATGTTTATATTTATGTTTACATTTAAGCAAGTTAAAAGATATCTGAGCCTGGGCTTAAACTAGAAACCACTTCATACGTAGGTTCTTCAAGAGCATTCTAACATGCAACAAGAATAAAGTGACGAAATACCCCTACGAATTCTCTTCTGTTCGCTGTTTGCAAATATTCCAGTGTGAGACTCTCAGTTGGCTCACATAAACGAGATAATATCTTTGTAATATGGCGTCCGTTCTCGCCGTCACCTCGGCACTAACATCCAATAACGTGGACAATAAAATGGCCGCCACAGGAAACGGCTAAAAGGGAAAACAAAATGTCTTCCCCACTTCCGGTGATCCGCGAGATTGGAACAGAACATTACTTTTAGTGTTACTTTTATTCGGGTTAGCAATATGCGCATTCCGCTTTTGTTTTGTCATCGAAGTGCACGTATACACGAGTGTTTTCTACACGATCGCCAACGTCTCTTGACGGTACAATGCCACCCTGACCTTGGTTGGTGGTTCAGGCAATTTGGTAGCCAGCCGCGTGTTATGTCTGGCAACACCTTGTCACTGACCATGCATAAAATAGAAGTCAATGGAACTTACTAACGATGTAAACAAAAGGGATCACATGGTTTGTCACTTTCTCTTTATAAAGAGATCTCACACTATCTCATCAAACACCACTGAAACGATTCCCTACTGAAAGGTAGTATCGTAACATACAAAACATAAGATATTTACTTAATCGTGGAGATTTTATAAAAACTTATTACGATCAATATGGCGCTTTGTTTACATTGTTTTTAAGTTGGATTAACGGCAATTTTCGAAGGCCGAAAAAGGTAACATTTCACTTGAAATTGCAGCAACTTGACACTATTATTTAAACTAATTCTAAACCTCTTTTTAGTGATCTGAAATACAATTTTGTTATTATTATTAAATTACAGCAAAACAACCATACAAAAGCCAAATCCTAATTGTCCTATTTACTTTCGCCCTTCCATCTTATTTACCGAGGAAATGAGACTTATTTTCCCAAAATTATGTTCCTTTAGTCATACTTAGCTCCTAATTGAAATCAAGGCGTGAGTCTCGACATGAATGCCCAATTTGTAAACAAGATTACCTCAAGGATCATCGCTCACGGGGCGCGTCTTTAAATATACACAGGAACATTATTTACATATTTCTTTCATACGAAAAAACGTGAGACGTCGACGATATATATGGTTTTGAATAATATACGGAAAACCTGAGAGCGCGTGGGACTCGGTTTTGTTGTTTTCCATAATGTTTTTCTTTGCATATTTAGGTCATGTTTGTAAATGTTAACAAACACGACCTAAATAAGCTTAAGGAACCGTTATTAGGTCTATTCATTTAATTACGTACATTTAAATATGAAGGTTTTGGTTAAGAATAAGTACTGAAAAAGACAATGTGCCGATGTTCGACGTCACGCTCCTATACAGAGTGCAACAAAAATGTTGGTGATCCGTGGACCTTATACTATGTGATAACATAACCAGAATTTTTGTGACAACCTGTATACGGCGTGACGTCAAATTGATAACTTAGGTATAAAAAGTACGGATCCTGACTTATTGAACTCTTGGGACTTAGAGAAAGATGTAAGATTCAAAATTATGCTGGTATGTAGGTACATACAGCTGCAGAGTTATGTGACCCCTCCTGCATAATCTAGTGGACTGTACATAATGTAGTGTCTCTGTGAACTGTGTCAACCTCCCGAGCACGACTGAAACTTAAATTCTCATAAAACGAAACGACAACAAAATTAAAATTAAAACTTCTTGATAATCGGTTGAGAAATGCGACGTGTAGAGGAGAATATACGGGCAAACAGACGTGCGAAAGCATTTGCCAAGCTGAAACGGATTCGCTCACACTTGGTCAATAACAGTGTATTAAATTAATATCAAGCATAAAAATGGTTCTAGAGTGGCCTAGGGTACCAATTGGTTGACTGTATGTACATACAAGCTAATATCCACACTCCAAACTAATGCATACATTATTAAGTAATATTTTATAAACCTACTTGCAAGAGCACGCGAAAAATAAATAGGCCATCGCAGGCGGACGCGTCAAAATAAACCCCGTAATCAGATAATTTGCGGTTTACTGGCATTTTCAGAAAAAAGTGCACAATTTTAATGAAAATGGGTCCTCGATTTTCCATACAAAAAAAAAATGTTAGTTTTGTAACGGCCCATACAAAATGTATGAAAAAATGCGTTACTAAACTGAGCAAAAAAAGGGACACTCTTTTTCTTTTTTTAAATCAATAGTAGGTACTCGTGATTCTAGTTATAAAAGATCCCAAAACTTCCTATATTTAAAAAAAAAAAAGGAAATGGTACCCTATTTTTGAGAACTAGTTATTACTCAATTTAACTAAAATAATGTTTCTAAATTAAAGTGTTACGAAGTTCTGACCAAAAACGTAAAAAAAGACTTATGTTTTAAAAATAAAAGTATTATAAAATAGAAATATTTTAGAGTTTTATGTTTGTGAATATCAGGTACCTAGTTGTTGTCATTATTGAGGTCAAGACGTCTGAATGATAGCAATTTGACCACTGTGGCCTCTTAATTCTACGCAGACGAAGTCACAGGCAAACCTACAAACTTGACCTAATTGCCATCCTCGTTTGTTAAGAGTATATAACCCTTTTATTATTCCCGAGTTCATCGAAGCGTATAAATATAACGAATATACCGAATAAATTCAACAGAATCAATCAACCAGTGAAGGATATTACGTTTCGTGCGAATCCGCGAAATGAGGGTTGATAGGGCTTGCTTTGTTTATTTAACGGACAGGGATCTGGCATATGTCTTGTTGAATTAAAAAAATTCTAGGTACATAAGGCCTTTCAGTTGATACTTAAGATGGCGATGATGTCTCCCCAGATGATGTTTCTCCAGAATAGTTTTATTTTGTTTTTTGTTCGTTTATTTATTTAATGTGTAATATTGATAGCGTATTTTGCAGTAAACCAACGAAAAAGTGTGCAGCTAATGAAGAAGTAGTTTAGAGATGCGTTTTACCCTCTATAAGTACGATTCGCTTCGTGTCAAGTTACGATCCGCTTCCTCAGCAGCAGACGGCCGGGCAGGCGATGGAGAGGCAGGCAGGATGTAGCCACCCTAAAGAGTCGGGAGTTCTAGCAGCCGCTTCAAGAGGTTCCGAGCTGGATGGCCCCTAAGTGTTCCGAGGTACTTTTAGTCCGTGCAAGTCGGACATAAGCCGAGTGGGATCCATAACGGATTTTTCCTGAGAAAAATAGCAGTCATAAGGGATCAAATGATACACGTCTGGCGGGGACATACATTTAAGCAATAGATACAAATGATGAAGCGTTTTATTCCAAAGTACCTCTAGAATCCTGAACGTAATGAAACATTCAAGCGTTAACGCCTAAGATGAAAATAATTTTGATACCATGTGATGTGACACATACTGCTGTGCTTTTCACACCAAGCAAAATTAGCTAAACTTGAAATAACAAAAGCAGCATCATATCGGCACCACGATGCCACCAGATAATGCCCGAAAATGTAAAATTTCGTGATCCTTCATCAGAAAAGTGCCACGGTGATCTCGCTCATATTAGCCGAGGCTATTTATTGGTCCGAGTGCAACGAGGACCAATATAGCAGTCGAAAATAAAATGGGTATTTATGCCTGAGGTATACACTCTGCTTTTCCTTTCAATAGTAAGGAAAATTTTAGGTTTTATTTCCCTTTATAAATTGAAAATTAGACATCCATGCTTGTCATGCTTGGGCAAGGTCATTCTCACACTATTGCTGGGAGCCCCGCAAATCACAAGCAGCCGACGAGCGTCGGCCGCTTGTGATTTTACCTTATGCTCGAGAGCATAAACAGCGATTTTATGCCGCCTAGCCTTTAAGTCGAACTTTTCGAGCAAGAGGAATGAAATAGTACATTACGAAACAAGTGCGAAAACTCGAGGAGACTCGTAATGAGTGGGGATAGAATAAAACACGACCGAAGGGAGTGTTTCAATTCGACACGAGTTGCGAATCACCTATTCGCAAGTGTATCGTACAACGTTTTACAGTACATATGGCCCTTTGAATTTTTTACATAGGCACATAAAGTGCTCGTTATCGCACTAGTGCGGTAATGTAGCACTATATGTACTGTAATAGTACATTACCTAACTAGTGCGGTAAAACAAAGAAAGGCCAAGATCGCAGATGTTTGCGACCCGAGCTGCAAGCGAGGAACGTAAATATGCGATCAAGGGCTTTATTTATTACCTCACATGTTAGGTACATCATTTTATGCCTACACTTGGGAAGAACGGCTTTTTCCGTACGCGTAGCGTGCGGAAAAAGGCACTTTATGGCCCGGTATGGCATAAAAAACCTATTTCGAATAGGTGGTGTGAAAGAATTTTGTAACGTAAACAATGATTTAAAACATATCGTATCGACCAGATCGCATTCAACTTCGCCAAACATTACGACATACTTGTAAACGGTACAATACAAAAACAAACGTGATAAAGCCGGAAGCTTATGTTTATCACTTTTACGGCGAACCGTAAAACTTGCAGCGTCCGGAATAAAATATCGTATGCCTGTTTATATTTCTTACAAGTTGTGGATTGCTCGAACAATCGTAAAGCTACCGCGGTTTATTGCCTTCAGAGCCGTTTTTGCAAATATGTAACGGGATTAAAAAATATTGTTATGTTTGTAGGTTTTTAGGTTACTTTATAAATTTAGTAGGTATAACAAAAGGTTGGGTTATTTTTTTAAGCGTCTTAGGGCTACTTGCACCACCCGGAGTTAGCCACACAAACCGGAGTTAAGCGTTTTTTTGTATGGAATTTTAAATAGAAAACTCCCGTGAGTATTAGACATATCGGCTGTACCAGATCAAAACCTAGCAAGGGACATTTTTTGTCAAAATACTTTTTTTAATAAATTTGCCCCAAATGTTGAGCTGCGTCTAATGCAAAAACACCTGTATTTATATCTCAATTAGAATCATAGTTGCGAAACCCGCCAAACCTAGCAAGTGCATATCTTACATGCAAATATCATATTCAAAATCCTAGTAAGTACCATTTTCAAGTCCAAAAACCTTGCTGCATATACTAGGTTTTTGAGTTTGTAAACGGAACATACTAGGTATTTGAATATGGAATTGTCCCATACTAGGTATTTGATTTTATAAATTGCCGGAGTATTGAACAAGGAATTCAAATATAACAATAAATAAAACTTAGCAAGTCAGTAATGAGTGAAGTTTGCGTTCTAACGGTCGCCGCTCCCGCGCCCCCTTCCGCGATTGTTCCGTTCGGGGTCCGAATAGGGAACGAGTTTCAACTTGAAGTTTGTAGTTTGTCGTACTTTGCGCTGCTGCGCGGACGCATGATGGCATGATGAATAATAAAAGTGATCGATTGAGACGAATTTTACCGGCTGCTCTTAGAAGGTAATTATGTTCGTTGTTTAGCCTGTGATATTATATTTATGTTGTGTGTGGCCTACAAATCGATCGCAAAAGTGCTTGTAGTGCTTAATTGTGATTTTTTTATTTGTAATGTTTTAATGGGGCTTGTATCGAGGTATTAACATTCAGAATGCTGTTTAACATTATTTTTGCTATATATTTTAAGTACCTACCGGTAGGTTGATGAAGCGAGCAACTTAAAATGAAATATTCTATCAATTATAAGAATAAGAAGCAGCAAGTTTAAGCGAAAGGGCATGGCAGAGTCACACGATCTCCGAAGCAATGCTCACCGAGACCGCCTGGTCACACCTTTTCACAAGCTTACTCGGTCGAAGCAATCAGTGTACGTCACCGGCCCTGCGATATACAACCGCCTCCCAGACAGCATAAGAAATGCACCATCTCACCAGTCTTTTAAATGTAAGCTGGAATCGTGGTTACTCGCAAACAATTTCTATAATTATAATGAATTTTTTCAACTGCCACTAACTATGTAAAAAAAAAGGATAATCATATTAATTGTTAAGAATAATTTATTACCTACTGTATAAGATTTTATATAAAAGTGACATGTTTATTATTAGGTTACAATAAATACCTACTACAAAATTGTACTGTGACTTGTACCTAAATGTTACCAATAAAAAATTTCATTTCATTTCATTTCATTTCATTTCATTTCGTAAGAATATAATAATAAGAATATTTATTTCAGACCAGGTCCATATACATTTTATACATTTTAACTATAATTAGTTTATTATTCATTTCTACCTAAAGCAATAACTGCCAGGTTGTAAGAGTGAAATTTGTCGCTAGCACAGAAAATCTGCTTTACAAGACATCTTTTAACGAGCCATTTGCATATTTAGATTTCTTACCTTAAACCTATAAGGTAACAGAGCTTCCCAAAAAAATCACAGAGGTATTCCAGCTAAAAAAAGGACACTATAGTTGCACAAGGCGTGATTTAAGGTGTCAGTTGGCGATTAATGACCAATCGGTTGGTCTTCAAACTGGAGGCGAATTGTTGGCTGATGATTGATTTTTGTTTTATGATTAAAATATAATTCATTGTCTAAAAATTTAGTCTTTTGATATTATGATCCCATCAAACAAAATATTATAAAATGATCAGACATCGCTCCTTAAGTTATATTTTATGCGGCGAAGCTGCGGGAAATAACTGGTAATCAGTAATTTCAGAATAATTTTTAAATAATTTTAATCCCTTAGATTCCTATTAAATACTACAAATTTACCTTATTAACAAATGGTAATCCTAATCCGAATTTCTAAGTAGGCATTTTCTAGGTTTTATATTTGGAATTTAAGAGTAAGCTGTAAAATGAACCATTTTAAAAACTTGGTGAGACCACTTGCTAGGTTTTGGTTTGTAATTGACATAAAAAAATTATTATTTTTTTGTAATCAGTTGTTAGTAAGGCACATAAAAAGTCTAAAAAGACACATACATTTAGTTTGAATAGTTTGTCTTGTAAAGTAAGTTATACTTCTCTATATACAACCAAGGCTTGTGAGAAAAAGGTGTCTGCTACTAGTTTTTTTTAACAAAATGTTTATTTGCCTCTCCTGTAAAATTTTGCTAAATGCACTTACTAGGCTTTGATCTGAGACAGCCGATATTAATATACTTAGACCGGGTTACTCACGTCTATAAAGTCGAAAACAGCTCGACATGTTTCGGGACGGTCCGCGCCCCATAATCATGAGTCCCGAAACATGTCGAGCTGTTTTCGACTTTATAGACGTGAGTAACCCGGTCTAAGTATATTAATATGTATGGAATTTGACAGCTCAACTCCGGGTTGGCGGTTAACCCTTGGGTAGAGTTGCTAATTTTGTGTTTTACTGTTGCTGTTATACTATTGAGCGGATGTTGAAAGATTGAGTAGTGCGCAAGGGGGCAATTACACAAAAGGTTCCCAAGGTCCGAAGTGAAGTCAAGAGATTGTGGACATGTAGTAATGATTTTTATTATACAATGCAATCGAAAGGGAGTACCCCTTAATGTAGATAAGGCTTAAATAAGAAAATCAAGCTTTATAGCCCTTAACTTTTGAATAATCCCCCGGAAAGACTCCAAACATCGTTTTGTGTTTGACACTTCTATATTCGAAGGTCAAGAGTGTTGATTATACCATGGGAGTAGGTTATTATCGCGGTGGTTATAGCTTGACAAGGTTTGTTGTATGCAGTGGAACATCAGTTTTATTAGTTTTTGAGACTCATTTATTTCGTTAGGAGTTATTGCTGTTAGTAGAAGTAGGACCATCTAGAAGGACAAGAGGAGAATAAAAATAAAATATTTCTTTATTTGCTATCAAAAAATACATACAATAGACAGAAAAAATAGTTAAAAAAAGAAAACAATCAAAAATAATTAACTTATTTCTTAGGCTAAATATATTAAACACTGAGAAGTAATAAATTGGAAGAGGTTGATTTGATTAGTGCTTTAAAATTGTACATTTGCATTAATAAGTAATTTTATTATGGTGGGATAAGAATGTCTACACACTCCAACTTTCTTTAAATATAAATACGTACCTACTCCTCTTTAACACAATATAATAAACACTGAAACCTACTGTACATAGATATAAGAAAGAAAGTCACGTGAAAATAGATAAATACAATCCGTAGACATTAATTGCCCATAAGACGCACTATCATGTGACTCACAAAAAATACTGCAGATTGAGACCAATCTGTCGCAAGTGCAGGCATCAAAATACTAAATCTATCATCTACAAACAAAGTGCCACGGAAGCTTTCAAAAATCCGTCACGCAGCGATGTAGCACAACTTCGATTTACATAGCTTTGCGAGTTTGCGCGGTATTTGATTATTTCCTGTGTTTATTTAACTTTGCTCGCGGGCGCTTGCCTTTTATGATAGCGCACATTTCCATTGGCCAAATAAATACCTACTTAAATAATTGATCGAAAGTATATGTTTGGGATAATAACTTTAGGTACACTTTTGTACTGTCGGACAAACAGAGGAAAGCATTTTTGGCCAAACTGAAACCATGGCCTTAGAAAAAAAAGTTTGATATACAATTTTTTTTAAACAGAAATGTATGGGGACGATACCAAAAATAAGAAAGGAACAGTGGAAAAATTGGCCTCGGACACGCGACGATGAGATACAAGCCCATCAGTAGCTCAGTTGGCGAAAATACGCCACTACCACTTTCTCTCTGGTCGTTCCCTCATGACTGAGGATCGTGGTCATCATTGGATTGCACTTGGAGCGAATGATTGGCCACCATCAAGTGTCCATTGCTTCCCTTACAACTAAGCATAATTATTAAAATTCTTATATCGGGTTACTCACGTCAATAAAGTCGAAAATAGCTCGACATGTTTCGGAACAGTCCGTGTCCCTTATTCACGAGTCATGCGTCTAGCCGCAGCGGCTGCTCTACGCACACTGCGAGCCCCAGCGCGGTCTGATCTCCAGATGATTAAGAGAGAGTGCGTTGACGTATTCCGTAGATTTCAAACTTGTGGTAAACATACTTGGACCATCGTTGGACTTCCCACGTTGAGTATTTTGGTACGCAGACGCCAACAATGTTCTCGGTCAATCAATCAATCTCAAATTGAGATTGAGAGACAGTGCTGTCACGACTACCAACTTTGTGGTTGATCTACCTGTTTTGCCTGCGTTCTTTCTACCTATCTACCACCCTTGATCTAAGTCTACCTATTTTTGAAAAATATTACAATAGTAGATAATTCTCCGTGCATTTTACGAAATGTAATGTTACCTGTCTTGTAATTTCCTCATTTTAAACGGAACGCGCTAAGTGAATGATCTGTGGGTACAGACTATTCACTTAGCGCGTTCCGTTTAAAATGATGATATTACAAGACGGGTAACATTAATAAAATAATAGTAGAATTAGAATAGTATTAATTATATAACTTAAGTCATCAATATATGAGTGTAACCTTTACTCGAAATAAATACATTGAATGAATGAATTACATGTGTCAGCTTGACAGCCTTGACACTGACAGCCTTAATCGCGGTGTTCGCGCAATTTTCTTCGTGTTGTTGGTATTATTGGCGTTGAATAAATGTTTTATTTAAATTTTTGTACACTTTTTCATTCATTAAAAATGTGCTTACCTTAAGGTTGTAGATCTTTCTATTGGAATTATACTCTTCTACCTATTTTTGCATACCGTTCTACCATTTTGCTCAAATTGTATGTGACAACACCTCCAGCCTTCTAAAAGTACCACTGTCTCTCTGAGATATGTCGAAGACTCCATCTTGCCCATCTGCAGATAACTTTATGTTTCTGGAGATAGCAGTAATAAACAGGGTTTATTTCTAATATGCGTATATCGTCTGCCGGTATTTGTTTATTGCTCTGCTGACCTGTTTCCTTCATATTAACTTATCCTGGTGATTTAGAATTATGTAAGAACTATGTAAACAGGCGCCTTACCATGATATCTTAACGCGATTCAGTTTAGGTTCTTAACTGAGCTCAGTTGTATGGCAGCGACTCAGTTTAGGTCCTAAACTGAATTGAGTTAAGACGTTATGTTAAAGTTCCCTAGTTTTCAGTGTGATGTTGAGAAGACTTCTGCAACATAAGAGACTGCATGGTAAATGTCTTAAATCACTTGTGTCACGCGCTACAACAAACAATAAACAATATTGACGTGGTAATCTTTTTCTAGAGATAGTTTTCCCTATTCTACGAAATAAATCTCACTGATTCTAAAAAATCATGTTCAATGAGATTGTGATGTTTTAAATTAGAGTTCCTATTTCCTAAGGCCACCTCCGTATTTCCATAATAAACTATTCCTATCATGAAAGCAGCTTGATGACATGTTCAAGTAAGTAGATATCAACAAGTGGTCGAAAAACTGTCGACCAACGTATCTTACATTATTTTTTCTTAATATATATATTTTTTCAACAAAGAATATTATTAGGTACATCACGTGGCTTGTTGTTAAATATTAAGTAAAAACAACTTAAAACTAAACCAAATAACACTAACACAAACTAAGCCTAAAATAACCCACCCTGCATCGTACCCGGCTCAAAGGTCCCCATAACGCCTGCAGCATTCCCCCGCTGCATTGCTATGGAGACCTGTTGAACCAAGTACCAACCAGAGCGAGGATCACCACTCTCTCCCACAAACGCCTATTTCCCTAAAAAGTCGGCGAGCTTCTACTCCCCAAGATCCCGCCGTCTCTAATGCTACCGGCACAAAGTCGTACGCCGATGCCAGTGCGGGGTATTTAACATGCCTTTTATGATCTTACGTTGTCAAGTTTAAAAATATGTCCCATAGCATTTTATTCTATTGTAAAGGGTGACTTACACTAGCACGGGATGGGACGGGAAAATCTGTCAATTTCTATAGAAAGAATCACGTGATAGCTCCAAATTGACAGATTTTCCCGTCCCATCCCGTCCCATCCCGTTCTAGTGTGAGTCATCCTCAATAAGAGCGTATTACGATATTTATGAGACGATTTTGTCGATACGTATTTTTGCACTTGACTGTAGGAACATTGGATGATAAGAAATACCACAAGAATCGATATCAAACACTCAACAAATAAATCCAACAATGCAATTCAAACGTTCAATTTTACCTTGAACGTCCGCATCCACGCCTTTTCAACCTCAATTCTTCAAGTTTTACGGTCGAATTTCCCATATACTTCGTTTTGTAAACTTGCAATCTACATAGTAAGAAAGGGGAGAAAACTTCACCTTTGCGCCCAATTAAACCCGGGCTGAGGCGAGAGCTGAATCCAAGTTTGTGATTGAGTTTGTTTGCTGCTTGTTGCCTGGCTTCATATTTACCAACTACTGGTTAGGTTTATCAAGGATTTGTTAGTTTTGAATCATTTAGGCCTACTTGCACCAACCAGGGTTAGCCGTTAATCCGGAGTTAAGCTGTCAAATTCCATAGAAAAAATTTAGGTCCGGGTTATGTGGCTTACCCCGGGAGGTGCAAGTGGCCCTAATAGAGCTAATAGATCACATATTCAGTGTCTTAAATTTGATTCAAATCGTTGTCAAGGCAACGGTACTAGAATTACTGTACAGACAAGATGTAAGTACGGGAATTCGATAGCTTTCGGGTTATAATTATGATAAATACAAAATACAGCTGACCATTAGTGTGAAAGTTTTATTGACAACTGGATAACAAGAGAACATAAATCAAAATAGTATCAAAAACCATAGACAAAAGAACATATAAAAAACCTAAAACCTATTCATCCTCGACACAAGATGCTAACTTAATAACTGCAGACGCTGCCAAAAATTTGATGAAAATACGAGTTTGACATCATACAAATACTTGCATGACTATGACAGTTTTTGGCCCTTACGGTTTGCTTGGTGCGTAGCCAAGATGCCAATCGCTCACGCTCAGTCGCCATCGAAACGCAACTGTCATTGTCACACTAATAAGGAGGAGTGATAGAGAGAGGTAGCTGCGATACGTTAGTAAGCGTGAGCGATTGGCATCTTGGCTACGCACGCTGCTAACTTTGGGTTATGTCACTGATCTCGTATGGTGCATGTGGCGTAAGGGACACATAAGTCTCTATCAATTTCTTTTTAAGACGATTTTCCTACAATAAAAAATGTGACTTTCTTCCGCTATTTGTAAATTTAACTTTTATGTCTCCATTTCATACCATCTGATATTAATATATTTCATCCACCTGGCAACCAAAATGGTCGCGCACTGTGCGGTTTCAGAGGGACAAACAAACATACGGCTGCCTGATGGTAAGCGGTCACCCTAGCCTGTGGACGCCTGCAACTCCAGGGGTGTTAAATGCGTGTTGCTGACCCTTTAAAAAAAAGAGGATTCGCTGTGTTGACAGCTAAAGGGGCAAGCTTTGCTCCGTGGGTCCCCAGCTGTCAACACAGTGAATCCTCTTGGAGCCCTGGCGACCTTAATCACCAACAGAAACACTAAACTATGAGTAGGGTCTAGTGTTATTAAACTGCGGTTTTCTGTAAGGTGGAGGTACTTCCCCGGATGGGCTCTGCTCCAGGTTTAAGCAATACGACATTCGTTGTGCAGTGTCAATAAACCGACAGTACCTAACAACAACTGGTCTCCCCGTACTTTCTTAATGCATATTTATTAATTAAATTGCAATCGCACTAAGACTGCACAAAACGTAACTCCCCTGCATAGAGATTATATTCTCAATTAGAGAAAGCACTCTGCCGCCCAGTCTGCAGTACAGTCGCCCGCATACGTCGCGTACACTCACCCGCATTATCGGTGGTGTAATGGCGCAAGTGTAATGGTGTGCAGCCCGAGAGGTTTTTAACTCGAACTTATACCACCAGAGAGCGCAGACCGTACACTGAGTCATTAAAACGTTTAAACAATTGTCACGTTCTAATTTACCAAACTTTTTTTTTGTGAAGTTATTGAAATGAACTCCTCAAGCTAATGTTTAACTAATATTGAATATTCTGATACCAAAGTCGTAATTCACAGCCAACACAGTACATCCTCTTTCGGGGCCCTATTCCACAAAACAATTTTTCGTCGGACAGACAGACTGTTGTTGTAATACCCGAGCCGCAAAGGTGACAACACCACTCTGTCTGTCCGACGATGACTGCCCGATGCAGTCGAAACATGTCACGCCGACTGTGATAAAAATACGTGAGTTGGAACCGTTGCAATTGAATGTCAGTATGACTCACGATAATTTAAATTATAGGTATTTTATTTTCAAACGGTGCCCTAAGGATGCAGCGTTTATAATATAATAAGAAGTTTCTTTCTCTTGCACCGCAGTCTTGGATTTTCAGTTTAACGCAGTCATGCAGTTTTAACATAGTAGCATCCAAGAGACGTATACGAGCTATAGAATCCCATATGATATGTTAATTTCATGTTGCGAACCAAACATGTCTCGCATTGCACTTTTTATGAACGCGTACTGCACTGTTTATGCTTGCTCGATCAATCACAAGTCAAGTAAAGATTTTAAAATTCTGAATGCAGTGCTCGTTTTTCTGAATTAGGCGGTCGGATCGAATACGATACGAGACGGTGCGATAAGGAGCACTAATGCCTTTATTTATTGTTCTCTACCTAGGTTTGTACTTAAGTCTTAGGTGATAAAACAAACGACTGTGATTTTTATATAGCCTAGTAGAACGGACCAGCTATGAGGGATTATGGTATTTCTTTATTTAATCACTATAGCTTGTACCCGCGACTTCCAAAAATCCACGCGCAAGGACTTTTGAACGTGTGTATACTTTTACAATTACCCCGTTATTTTTAAGTAAAGTATCATAAAACGTTATAAAATATTTCAAACTGTAATTTCGTAACCGTAATGGCTTTGTGACTGCTTAGTCGTGCAAAACTGCGCCGTGTGGCCGTTACTCTTCGCCTGGGCCGCTGTGCATTGAGTTGCCGTCGGTGTAGTGGCAGGGATCCGCGTTACCGTGCTCTGACTGATATTGTCCAGCCAGAAGTCTCTTCGGTTGGTTAGAATGGTAAGAACGGTTGCTTCCATTCTAACTGTGAGACGGTTCCTTCCGTTCTGGAGCCATCGGGTTTCAGCCGCACTGATAGCAAGCAGCCGGATGGAGTGACGCTGATGCCTTAAAAAACGGGGTGGTTTTTGGCGGAGGATGCTACATATGTCAACACGTTTTTGGCCATGGCATATCACTCGTACTCTCCACGTGGCTGGAGCCGCTGTTGAAACTCAAGTGGCAGAAATATGCGCTCCTACTAGGACAAAACTGTTTCTGCGTGAAATTGGTTTCGACTCAAACAAAAGGGAGAGGATCCCACCTTTGAGGATGTCCGTGGCCATCAAGCGTGGAAATGCTGTTAGTGTTCAGTTGTTCACCCAGGAACGGCGAAGTGATAGTTTAAAGTAACTTCAAATTATATCATAAGGTTACCCATTTCATTTCTTATTATTTGTCCAAACTTAAATAGAGGTCTAGTGACTCAATCTGTCAATGTGGCTGACTTCAAATTTCTACTTCTAGGTGTAGTTGCAACATATAGTTAATACGAAACCCTCGATGCGCGAGTTGGACACGCATTTGGCCGGTTTTTTATTTATTTGTATACTTTGTACATCTTATTCTGTATATATGTATATCTCCAGCCCACTGCCACTTCATTTTGGCGATTCTTTGAGCTGCGTCGGTGGCTTTTTTTCTTCTGCGGATCTCCTCATTTTGGATTCAATCACACAGAGAAACCCCGAGCATTGCTCTCCCCATCGTTCACTGTATGACTTTGAGCCTTCCTTTGAGGCCCTTTCAAACGACCAAGTTTCAGAGCTTACGGCTCAATTAATCACTGGCATATTGCAAGTCTATATACACACAATACGTTTCAGTCTCATCTCCGAACGCCCACATCCATTATTTCGGTAATCAAAGCTCACGCTCACGTCAGCTAATATTCAGATTATTCGACGCGGCGGCAGCGCACCCCGGTATATAAATTTGACCGATTCAACTGAACTTTTTGCCATGAGTTTTAATAGTTACAAAAACATGTTTTAATACAAATCTTGAAAGGTCATTTTAATTCAAATGTAATTAATGAAAAACTTTTTCAAATTTGTAGTCAGTTTTTGAAAAATACACCATTTTCTAACAGCTATTTTACCATTTTTTGATGAGCTAGCTTCAAACATCTATCTGGTTTTCGGCTCTATATCTATTGAACCTAAACCAAAACAAAAATTATTGTTTAGTATATAGTCTTCTACGGAATAAATGAAACAGTTTTGAACATATTCATACTAAATTAAAGAGTACTTTTTTTTTGGTAAGTTTTCTGGCTAAACAGTAACTTTTTTACATAAATGAATATGTGGTTATAAACTTTAGATAATACTCTATCCAAAAATTACAAATAGTGTATACCTATCTCTAGTGTTTTTTTTTTCTTAAATAGCACTTGAAATCGCTCTGTATAGCGCTATAAAACAGGCGTCGCATCACGAGATCAGCGGCTAACGTAAAACTGGACCGAGACATAACCACGACCAATCTTCCAAGAGTGTCCGACTAAAGAAGAATTACAAATATTATTTGTCTGTACCTATGTAGTATTCGGTATTGTTTATTGCCTGCCGCGATTGCCCACCGAATGGTCTCATCGGGATCAGCGCTGGCACACGCTAGCAATACGCTGAGATGAGACCATTTTTGTGACACATGTGATGTTTTGTTATATCTGTTGTTTATTTGTGTCATGAATAAATGAATTGAGTATGAGTATGAGTATTAATTTCCAATATTAACGATACCCGGGAATCCGGATGTCTGCCTCAAACATGACCTAAATGCTACATTTCCTACCAAAAATGAATACATCTTTATATGCTCAACTCTTCAACAATTACATGCTCGTGATTCACTCAGGGAATGTCATTCCAATAGCATTCCAGTAAGTCACTCGCTCGACAAACTAGCATAGCATAATTTGAACTGTATTATTCATCTATACGCTATTCAAGATAACGAAAATGTCGCTGTACCAACATTATAACATTAACCACCGACTAAATGTTTTTGCCTGTTTAGTGACAGTTTCGAGATTTTTTTAAGTTTGGAGCTCTATAAATAATGGGATTTGTAAGCAAAAGCAAAATCGAGACTGCAATTTCTATAACCTTTTTTCTACTCCAGCACTTCTATCGGTCAATTAAATGACTGACAGCGATATTTAAAAAGTATACATTATAACTTTGTCTGAGTTCTTAAAACTCTGGGGTCTATTATAACAAAACTCGGGTTCGCCTCGTTTTGTGACGGCGACCCTCAAGTTTTAAGAACCCTATTATATCACTGTTGCATAACCTACTATTATATACCCACACATAATAAGCCCTTAATAATGCGTTTAAAAACCGCATAATTATATAGGCCCCCATAATAACAAAACTTTTTTTTTACAAAAAAAATCTTATCTGTTACTATAACTAAATAATATCATGGATTTAGATAAAAATATAAAATTCAAACTCATCTGACACAAAGAAATCTGATTTGACCTCTATTCTTATATCAGCCGAGATGATGTTTAGTTTGAAACGAATTGTCAATTGCATACAATGACGCACGCTAGTCGCACATTATTTTGATATCGAACGATATGAAAATTGAGGCCAACTCTAGTTTGTCTCTGATTTTGATTTAAAAAAATTGGCATAATTGGAATGTAAGAAAAGTTTTCACTCCTGCAAGTCGTAATGGCGGTCGATATATATGCGCTTTGAACGCATCATCCATTAAAATCTAGTAAACTCCTTTTTTGAAAAACCCCATACTGTAATATTTCGGGGAAACCTCTTCAGGGAGCTCATTCCGCAGCCGGAGCGTCCGCGGATTCCAGAGGGGATTCAGAAAGGGGTTTCCATAGTGATTGACATGGAGTTACCTATAAGTATAAGTTACCAATAAGTAGGATCAGGTTGCACTGGTTTTCCGGAGGACTCGTCTTGCCTCACTCATCAATGTAGCGTACGGCCAGCCGTGCGTGAATCAATAATTTGAGTATTTCTCCTCTTTCACTGAGTTTTACCTACGAGCGTTAACAATGATCTAACAATGGAGCGGTTTTCCTGCTGTAAGTAGGTATATAAGACCGAATGAGAGCATATCCTACCTTTTATTGTAGGTAATCTATTTCACGTTTTTCAACTCAGTTACACTTATCTGTAACCCACTAATATTATAGGTGAATACATTTTGGAGGGTTTTTTTTATAGAAACAATTGAGTATTAATTTAAGTAAGTTGGAAGTTGTATTTATATAACTCTATGTTAACATTTCAATACCGCGATGTATAACATTTGTGCTTTATGCCAACCCTATATGGTTAAAGTGCTTAAAACGTATACTACCACATATATTTTTATTTTAAATCCTTACTATCCTTATAACAGATATACATACTAATGTATTAATTTAAAGTTATTACTATTTTTGTTTATCGATATGCCTCCCCAAAAGGGATAAAAAGGGGTTGAAAGTTTGCATTAATGCAGGACCAAAACTGCTGATGATAGAAAGTTGTCCGCAGTAGGCTGCTTATATAGTAAGCAAACTTTTGAAAAATTCGCCCCCAAAAAGGTTAAAAAGAGGGTGGAAAGTAAACCTAAAAAGCATCAGGATTTTATTAATAGTACTTTATTCTGTATAAAGTATTTTATTCGGTCATAAAATATTTGCACACAGAATTGAAATCTACGCGCACGAAGTCGCAGGTAAACGCTATTCAAAATATATATATATATATATATTTACTGACTCATGTAAGTTGTCTGCGATTTTCATATATACTAAGTGGTACTTACTATCCAATAAATTGTAAATGAGACGTTTCTAAATGTTAGCTACGAGTAATACATCCATCATCTGTTGCCTACCGGTAATGGAGTGACAGCATAGCATTAAGCAGTTATGCTGCTATTCCAAAAGTCGTTTTTTCTAGATATTATTTTCTTTTATAAACTTTTAACCTAATTTTCATCTGTTTTAGGGTTAAAAGAAAATCCTTTCTGCATGGAACAGACCTTGTGTAAAATATTTGAAATGAAATGTCTTGACGTTTGACATGAATCAGCAAAGTGTGAACTCCGATATATTGGTAGAAATGTTCGCATACCTGGCGGAAAGTATATTAAGGTAATATATGATTTTAAACTAACATGGTTATGGTCAAAAGGAGTATTTACCATGTATGTTTATGTTATTGAGCACCCGATATTTCGGCACTGTTACAAGCGCCATGTTTACAGAGTAAACTGAACTTCCAACCCAGAGAGTACGAGTTTATATTATTATTATTATTCACTTTATTTATTTTTTATCTTAGGTTAGGCTATATAATATGATTATAAAAGTAAAATACAAAAACAATACAAAATACATATAAACATATTATAAAAACCTAACCTAGAGTGCCGCCGGCAACGGGGCAGGGCCCAGGCTGCCGGTGGTTAGGGCCGCAGAGAAAGGAACCGCCGGACTATACGCGCCGTGTCC
The DNA here is from genome assembly GCA_949128165.1 of Lathronympha strigana. NCBI lineage: Eukaryota > Metazoa > Arthropoda > Insecta > Lepidoptera > Tortricidae > Lathronympha > Lathronympha strigana. Next base: position 24,839,465 of record OX421908.1, read on the forward strand.
AGGATTACTGCCTTCTGCATTATTATTATTATTATTAAGCCTTTATTTCTCACAAAATACATGCTTTACATCTAAATTTACGTACTAAATTTGTGGCATGCCTTATATTAAAATTAATTGTGTAGCATAGTATAATATTATATCATCTGACTCTTAAGTTTATGAATATTGGAATTTTCTATAATAAATTATAAGTTAATATTTTGTAGTCCATATTATCAATATTCAAAATTAAATGTCAAGTTATTCATATCAAATAAATTATACCATAGCAGGCACACATTATTAAAATAAATGATTAGGAACATGTCACAGTGGATGTTACAGTTAAATTATTAAATATTCATATTATTATCTAATTATTTATATATGTGAGTTGCCCATTTTCGGGCGTAGGCCTCCTCCAACCCCTTCCAGTGTTCTCGTTGCTGTGCCTGGCGCGTCCACGCGGGGCCGGCCGTCTGCGTGATGTCGTCGGCCCAGCGGCGGCGCGGGCGGCCCTGCGGGCGCGCCCCGTCGCGCGGCCTCCAGTGCAGGATTCTCTCGCTCCAGCGGTTGTCTGTGCTGCGCGCGACGTGTCCGGCCCATCTCCATTTGAGTCTGCATGAGAGTTCGACTGCATCTGTCACCCTTGTTATATTCCTTATATATTCATTTCTCTTCGTTTAATATTCAGCATTGATCTTTCTGTTGCTCTTTGGAATACGTTTAGTTTTTGAACGATAGCCTTCGTTAGAGTCCAGGTCTGACATCCGTAAAGAAGCGAGTTTATATTAAGATAAGTTAACTAACTCTCGATAGACTCGTTTTAAGTTGACTATAATCCCTACATTAGTATAACAATATCTACGATAAAAAGAAAAACCGAGCACCAATTTTATTTCCATTCATAATTATCAAGTCCTTGAAAATTACAATGTAATTATTTGAATAACGGTAATTATTCCTGAAAGCTCCCGGGACATTCATTAAGAACTTAGGTTAATTTTAATAGAATACAAATTAATTTCGACTGCGTACGGGTGTACTTATCATTTCGTTATTAAATGAGAGAATGGCGTTATTTGCAAAAGTGGGTATTTTGTGCATCGAGGCTCGTTTATATTATATTTAAATAAAGGCTTAAGGATGACTCACGCTAGACCGGGTTGTGTCAATTTCCATAGACAGCGTCACGTCGGAAAGCTGGAAGGATAAATTGACACATCGGTCATGGTACGACCCGTCCCGACCCGTCCCGGCCCGGTGTAGCATGAGTCATCCTTTATTGTGAAATATATATCTGATGACGCAGATGCGGAGGTAAAATTTATTTTCATATCTCATGCTCTGATCATTGTTAACCTATGAAGCGGCCAGAAAATGTTGAAAATACTTTCTGAATTCATTGTTTTTTACGTTTTACTAATTGCAATAAAAAATCGATTGAAGATGGATGCACTGTACAATTAACATTCATATTTATTTCCCGAATCCATAAATGACAACATAAAATCGTTTTCCTTTTTAATAAACGTTTCTTCAAGACTCTCGTACTACATGGTCATGTATCAATATATTTTATATACCTATACATCTGTATTTTTCGTTCCTCGTATTCGATGTGAAAATTTGTGTTTAATTCCGGTGAAAGACACTATTTCAGTCTCGTGCCAGTCATATTATCATCATGTACAACACAAGCCTCATTGAGGCTTCACTTTACTAGATCGATTTGTGTAAGATTGTTTCTTTCTTAGCTTATTTGTGTCCCACTGCTGGGCAAATGCCTCTTCCTTTCATCTCCACCGGTCCGGATTTTGTGGGTCCCCTGGCCAGTTCTTAAAAAAGGCCTCCATGTCGTCCAGCCAACTCCGTCAGGGCCTGTCCCGTCCACGTTTATTTTACGGGATCCACTTGGTGGCAATACTTGCCCACCTGTCCGGATTCATGGGGTACACAGGTCGCCCGTCCAGTTCCATTTGAGCCTAGCAGCTTTTCACCAAAATCAGCAATGCAATGTTGTTTTGAATGCGATCATAATAATAAGGTAGGTATGTTTATTTATTTTATGAACCATGTATAGTCTAGTTTAATGTGATATATATATATAATTTAATGATGTCTCTAGAAAAATAAACTGTAATTAAAAAGAGGTTCTTTATTTTATTTTCCTTATTGAGACAATTTACTACCCAGACACAAAACTTTATATTTTTAATATTAATTATATTCTTATATATATTTTCTCGACGGTAAATAATAAACTGTTAATTTGTACAGGCTCAGCAACATCTAATTTCTCTACGTGCCCTTTCATTGTTTCAAATATTTGAGATAAGTAATTTCTCAAACGTAATATTCGTCTTCACCATTTCCAGCAACTTTATTAAAAAAGAAAGTAAATAAAGACGACAGATGATTATTTATTTAATTTGCTGCTAAGTTGTTAAATTGAAATACTCGTACAAAATTGGCACGAATGAAACCAGCACATTTGCTACTCAAATAATGATTTATAAAATACAAATATACTATGCCTGACATGTTTTTTTTTGTACTACCACGGTCACAAACAAGCATACGGCCTGATGGCAAGCGGTTACCATAGCCTATGGACGCCTGCAACTCCAGGGGTGTAACATGCGCGTGGCCGACCCTTAAAAAAAGGAGTATTCGCTGTGTTGACAGCTAAAGGGGCAAGCTTTGCTCCGTGGGTCCCCAGCTGCCAACACAGTGAATCCCCTTGGAGCTCTGGCGACCTTACTCACCAACAGAAACACAACACTATGAGTAGGGCCTAGTGTTATTAAACTGCGGTTTTCTGTAAGGTGGAGGTACTTCCCCAGATGGGCTCTGCTCCAGATTTTAGCGAGACGACATTCGTTGTGCTGTGCCCTACCACACTAAACGATATGCATCCGCTGTGCCCATATTCTCTTCAACTAAAGCCAACGTCTTTGCACACATTTTAGCTACAAGTGGCTCTTCAAGAAGTAGACCTCATGAGATGGTACTGGTATTGTACCAAAGGTCGTAAGCGCCTTTGGGACCTATGGCGCTTAGGACCTGTGTATAAATTCCCGCTTTGTACAAATTCCCGGTTTATTCGCATTTTTTTCTACAACAAATAGAGACTAAATATTAGGGTATTTTGTTATTGATTTTGGTTTGTTAACCTTTGATCCGGTATCACAACTATGGTCCAACGGAACTGATCAATAATCAATACCAATATATGTGTAGATCCTAGAGCACCTTGGAGGTGCATAGGACCTCCACGAGATCCTTCTACGCCTTTCTATCTTGATGTTGTTCTTGGCTTCGCTCCAGCTCAGTCTTCCGGCTCGCAATTCACATTGTACAGGGCGTCGCTAGTTTTCCACCTTGGGGTACTCAAAGGTCATACAGGCGCTATTCGTTGCTCCTCTTACATTTTTGATTTTGATCCATCTCCACTTTCGCAGCGCTACATATTAGACGATTTGAGCCTGTCTCAACAAATCCTCCTTCCTTATTGGATTCATCAACAGTTACCAATAAATCTTATGATTTATTTATTATTATTCTCTTTATTTTCTGTAATTCTTAGGCTAGGTAATTTTATAATATGATTATAAAAGTAAAATACAAAAACACATACAAAAACAATACAAAATACATATAAACATATTATAAAAAACCTAACCTAGAGTGCCGCCGGCAACGGGGCAGGGCCCAGGCTGCCGGTGGTTAGGGCCGCAGAGAAAGGAACCGCCGGACTATACGCGCCGTATCCAGGATTACTGCCTTCTGCATCTGACCCTTGATCCATCCACCTAGCGAAAGTCTCTCAAGATGTTGGTCGAGACTCTTCGCTATGAGACCGTTCGCTGAAACGACTATCGGGACAATGATCGTCGAGTCAACATCCCACATGGCGGTTATTTCGTGAGCCAAGTCAAGGTACTTACTGGACTTGTCCTTCTCGGCCTTCACGAGATTCTCGTCATGGGGGATGGTGACGTCGACGATTATTATTATTATTTGTATGTCTTTCCCATCACGGAACAATGGTGTTCCGGACCTTTGGGAGGCGTGCGCGGAGCCGAAGCCAACACGCAGAGGCCCTTTCGACAATTTAATGAAATGTAAGGGGTACACCGAGCGGATGTTGCACCTGCCCGAGTCATGGGACGCACGCAGAGGCAGCACCCGCCAGGGTGTATAGACTATTGAGATTTAATGGAATCTAAAATATGCTGGACTATTAGGTGAAAGCGGTGGACTAAATACTGGGTTATGGAGAATAAAATCGGACGTCTGCCTAACAAAACGGTAATCAATTTTATTTCCGGCAGACGGTGACTCGCCCACATAAGATGGGCCCCCACAAAAAGCGACATCTAAGATGGCTCGAGGGCAACACCGGTATGAGGGCTGGGGGTAGAGAGGTGTCACTGGACTTTAAACATATAGCCAACTCGCCACTTAGGTTTCCACATCTACCCTTATTATTATTATTATTATTATTATTTATTATTATTTACTTTAATTTATTGAGTACCGATATTAACTTTTTTTTTTTTGCAATAATTTTATCTAAGTTCATTAATTCATTTGTTGTGTTTTATAATTTCATTCATGTTTTTGTTCTGTATTGTTCTGTGTTGTATTATGGGTTGATTTACCTGAAATAAATGATTTATTTATTTATTTATGATCAATAGGTACCAGTAAGTAACCGGTCCGACCGAGATTTCGGTCTGTTTCTTGTTTACTGCTCTAAACACACAATGTACTATTTCTGTCTCAATTTAAGTAATAAATTCCGATTTTCTATAAATAAACTTCCTTTTTTACATTAGCACCTACCGTGTGAAACAGTCCAGATTAAATAAGGTAAATCAGCCGTTTACCGGACGGAAGGGTACGGTTTAATCTTGCGTTAAGAACTGGTCTGCCGTGCAATACTTAAACAACAGTAAGTGTTACTTTTGCGATTTTTTGTTTTTTCTTGATCGTGGACCACCGTGCCAAGACGCACATATGTATGTAGTCCACGTGCGATTATGACAATGGGAAAATACAAATATCGAAGCCACCCTGTACATTAAATCAGAAGAATTAAGTAAATTATTGAGGTAAAACTGACTAAACTGCCGTAATAAAGTTGACGGCTGTGAATTTTTAGACTTCACTGATTAAAATGCAGTACAGGTCTCCTCTCCATCCTAAATTAACTAGTAAAGAGAAGTTAGTACTTACACCGAAAACTGGTTAAAATGCAGTAAAATATAAACGTTCTAAAATATTTGTACTGTGTTTGAAATGTTTTTGAATTTTCAGCATAATTAATAATTAAAATACAGTAAAAATGGTATATCCTTAATTTAATTAGTATACTACATATAAAGCACTAGGAGTATTACCGTTTAAAATACAGTAATAGTGTTCCTCACTATAATTTAAGTGGTCGATCAGTCGTAAATAAGTCAGCAAAATACTACCTAAAGTACAGTACTCAGCTCACTTACTGTGATTTAAACTGTCGTTTGGCTATTTGCAAATGTGTTTACTGCAATCGTCACAGCAACTTACTGTACATTAGGTTGAATTTTGCTCTTCAGTCGGCGATGCGACACTGTGCGGGGCGGACCGGTCGCCTGTAACACTGGACTGGCGAGGTAAGCGAGTGTTCAATACCTACTTTGCATTCGATATCTTATGCGATAGATTTAAAAATAATGTTAACATTAGGCCCATATTACCATTTTTGTTATAACAGTTGTTTGTTATATTGCTTTAACTGTATAGCGGACTTAATATTTTCTATCATTCTGACAATATTTTATTGAACTTGCCGAGATTGTTAGTAGGAAATGGGACTGTACTCGTAGCTATTTATGTATGTTTATGTAAATTGCTAGATTTAACTAGTTTTCAAGTGTCGCTTAGTTCTGTTAGATAGATTAATGACAATGTAGGACAAAAGTTAGATAATATCGATACCATTGATAAAATTCGGTACTATCGATCGTCCTACAAATTGTCATACAGGTTCTTAATAAATAATCCCTTTTTAGGTAGGTACATAAGTTAATTTCCCATGTCATAATTGCAGGTTTTAGGGTTCCGTACCAAAAAAAGGTGAAAAACCTTTATAGTATGACTGTGTTTGTCTGTCTGTCTGTTTATTTTATTGGTTGGTCCTGGTCACTAACTAGTTTGTTATTAATTTGACTGTGTTTACAACTATAAAGTGATGTTAAAATTAAACAAAGACTCTTGCTATGTGAGTATTTTGTTTCTATTTACAGAAAAATGAATACAAGATCGAGAAGAATATTGGCCATAGTTAACAATTTACCAAGCCGCGATGAATTGCCCAACCAAAGTGACCAGAAAAAAAGCTGCAATAACTGAAGTAAACATAGTTCAAAACAACAACCACTTAATGATGATGAATTCACTGCTGATTGGTCGCTGCCGAAAAAAAATTTTATGAGAAAAAAGTCTGGAACTTAATACTTTTTTTTGACAAGAAGTACGAGCCTATTTTTTATAGAATTTTTATGTGACAAAGTTACAGATTAGATATGGATAATGTTATATAAGATGGATGTGAAAGCTTTTTATTACTAGTATTGTTATTCAGTAGCCTTACCACTACTTTGTCACTAACATAATATGTCTGACATAATATAATATAATTATATTCGTTAACGTCTGCGTACCTTACTTTCTATACTAATAATGTAATAATACATCATCGCATGTACCGAAGGAGATGTATAAAAACATACGCACACGCTAGCGAATATTTCAGTGTCACGTCGGTGTCAACCTCGTGGTATGGCTACAGCATGTAGACGAGAAGATCAAGATCTCATTTTTTTTAATTTGTATGTGACGTGGTCACAAACTAGATTATATTAGGCGTAAGTTCCACTCATAAGGCATGCCGCTTCTATACAAAAATGCTCGCCTTATGCCTTATGAGTAGAGCTTACGCCTTAGTCAGTAGCAATTAATTATAAGGATTAAGGGCCATAGAAAAAAAGTCTGATTTTTGTGATACGAGTACTCTACGGGTTACTACAAATTACAACTACTTCGTAAGAGATACCTATTAAAATAAATAACACAAACATTCAAAAAGTAGATCAAGAGAAATACCTGGGCTTAATACTGGACAAAAATCTTAACTGGAAATCTCATATCGAAAAAGTTAAATCAAAATTGACATCACTAACCGGAGCCCTACGTGCCTTTGCTAAAAATATTCCAACTCAAGTACGCTACACCATATATAACTCGCTTATAAAACCGCATATTGATTATTTAATTGAAGTGTGGGGTACTGCTGCAAAAACAAACCTTGATGCTCTCCAAATTGCCCAGAATAAACTTGTAAAAGTACTATTCCAATATAAATTTCTAACTCCGACCAAAACCATATATAATGAAACAAAACTTCTGAATATAAATCAAACCCATGTGTACTATAACTGTCTATTAATAAAAAAAATACTTAATAATGATATACGAACTCAACTAAATTTCACTAGGAAGCACCATGCCCAAAGAATGAAATTACGAAATGCCAATCAATGACTTAATCTTACGCCCATCACGGACAAATTATGGAAGAAAAAGTATATTACATGAAGGTGCTCAAATGTTTAACAAACTCCCCAAAATTATTAAAGAAACAAAATCAATTTCCCACTTTAAATTTTTGCTTAAAAATCATATCACAAAAAATACTTAAATTACAAGCCTATTAACTAAAATATCGCTATATATCTGAACATATTTGCAAATTTCCAAACTAATATATACACTAATTACCTAAATTTAACTCGTCCATTACTAATTATTGCTATATTAATACAACACAAAATAACAAACAGTCACGCATATTAAAAAATACACGTACAGTTGTACACACATACTAACATAACTATTATAAATAACTACCATAATATGTTAAATTCAAACTTCGTAATATACCTTAAAGTACGCTCAGCGTATGCATGCCGCATCTAGTTGCAATCTTTCCGTGTACTTACTTTTAACTTGTTTTGCATAGATACTTGCGCGTTATCGCTGGCCGCGCTGCGCGCGGACACTTAGGATTGTAAAACTACCTGTTTTAGTTTGTGTATAATTAAGTACTTACTTAAGTTTCTTTGTGCGCTCTAAACTGAGTTTATAAACTGTTATTTAATTTATCTCTAATAAGTGAATTGTATAATTCTTATGAGAATAAATGATCTTAAACCTTACCTATTTTAATTTTCTTTGTGTAATACAATTGCACTTTAACGATTGATGTGAATTACATTTTTTAAATATACATATGAGTTTTATTTATTTATAAACATACCTTATTTGTACGACGCCGCGATGTGTTGGTATCACAAAGAACTCAATCAATATAATATACTAAGTAAATTGCAGTAAATTGTTATGAATACTGTATTCTAGCTTGGATTAATTCAAGCAGCTATTAGTGTACGAGGCTTGTTTGCAGTAATCCGCTTTTTTACTGCAATTTATTCTGCATTTATTGTGTTTTTAGTTACTTTCGAGAGTACAGCTAAAACTATAAAATTTGAAAAATAGCTTCAATTTATTCAATAATTGTTAAGATAAAAAAGTGTTCACGGATTCATATTTCATGTATTCCATGCTATATTTTGACATTCAAACATTAGTAAATAAAGACCGAAAACACCAAAAAAAACGGTTTTGAAAGGGTTTTTTGCGTTTTTCTCGAAACTCACTTCTTGCACTTACTGTTGTTTAAGTATTGCACGGCAGTGGTGTTATCGGGTCCGGCGGGACGCTTTACCCCATTAATTTTTAGAGCCGTGATGTAAGGCTGTGACGGAAATACGACTGCTATAGCAGTTAACTGGTGTAAAAGGATGGTTTTGCTGGTTTTTTTATAACACTCATAACTTTGTTAGTTTATTTATTTATTCGTCGGTTAGAGCGTGCAATTTGAGGTCGCGGGTTCTATTCTAACCCCGGCTCTCGTACCAATGAGTTTTTGTAAACTTATGTACGAAATATCATATGATATTTACCAATCGCTTTCCGGTGAAGGAAACCGGTCACACGATGTTTCCTTCACTGAAACAGAACTGGTAGTACAATAATAACTGCTTAAATTTCAAAATAAGTATCAAGCATATTTCGTACCGTAGAGTGTGTGACCGCGTCTTTATCACTGTAATGGACGGTTTCACTGTCATCGTCATCATCATCATTTCAGCCGAAAGACGACTACTGCTGGACATAGGCGTGCCCCAAAGATTTCCACAATGACCGGTCCTGCGCCATCCGCATCCAGCGTACTCCTGCGACCTTCACCAGGTCATCAGTCCACCTTGTTGGGGGCCTACCCACGCCGCGCCATCCAGTACGCGGTCGTCACTCTAGAACCTTTCCGTCCCAACGGCCATCGGTTCAACGTGCAATGGTCTCACTGTAACGACGGAAAATAAATGCATTGCAAACTAATTAACATTGGCTCTTATGCTTATGATTAAAAATAAACTTTCTTAAGAATGAGTCACACTAGAACGGGACGGGACGATCTGTCAGTTTCCATAAAAAACATCACGGGACATCTGCGGGCTCCGAGCTATCACGTGATTCTATCTATAGAAATCGACTGATCTCTGAAGTCAGACGCAGAAAGTCTTAGTTTTGTATAAAGTGGCCAGTTACTAAAGGTTGTCCAGTTACTGAAAAATTACCCTATTCAGTATTTATCAGTAAATGTTGTTCGCATTCACATAATCCATGCTTGTTCGTAGATAAATCCGAGCATTCGCCCTTGAAATCTGTCTAAAGAGACTTAGAAGACAAATTATAAGTTTAGCATATCCCAGCGATCATTAAGGGCGACCAGACGTGCTCCGCGTTTATTGTGCCAATAGACACGCCACGCGATTCCCGGCCTTATTGCTGCGGTGTTCTGTTCATGCAGCTGCAGTTGCAATTCTCGAAAGCGTACGTGATCGAGAGTCAATTTTATTTTTGCGAGAAAAAATATTTTTTTTGTGTCATATATAAAATTGTCTTCTGCTACCGCGATTGTTGTTCATTGAAATGAATGTTCTGAATAAGGAAGGCAGACGAAAGCCTTGATAATCTGATAATTGTTGGACACACTGAAGGTAAAAGAGCTCTGGGACGTTGGCCAACCAGATGGAGTAATAAGTGAAAGGCACAATAGGCACATCCTCAACCAAGTTCTGTTCGGTCGTTAGAGATGCGATGGACAGACACCGATGGAAGCAGATTTTAAAATTTAGGTGCAGCATCGACATCCACCGATGACCAAAATTATGCGAATGGGTCAGCAGTTTTCTAGCAGACAGAAGCATTAAGGTCCTAGTTGACGGTGAATGCTCAGACTCAATGTCTGTGAATGCTGGTGTCCCTCAAGGCTGTGTGCTATCACCCACGCTATTCCTCCTGCATATCAATGACATGTTGCAAACTAGCGGCATTCATTGTTATGCTGATGATAGTACGGGTGATGCCTCCTACACCGGCCGCGCCAATATTTCCCGGGAAAACGTCATTGAGAGCCGGAACAAACTTGTGTCCGAAATTGAGACCTCCCTAAAAGAAGTCTCAGATTGGGGTCGACTTAATTTGGTCCATTTTAACCCTACAAAGACACAGGTTTGCGCGTTCACCGCAAAAAAACTTCCGTTCGTCGCGTCACCTCGTTTTGAGAGCACTCCCCTATCTGCCACAGCCAGTATTGGAATCCTTGGCGTTGACATCTCGAGTGAAGTCCAGTTCCGCGGCCACCTAGAGGGTAAGGCCAAATTGGCCTCGAAGAAGCTCGGTGTGCTCAATAGATCGAGGCAGTATTTCACGCCGGCCCATCGCCTACAGCTTTATAAGGCGCAGGTTCGGCCGCATATGGAATACTGCTCTCATCTTTGGGCAGGGGCACCTAAGTACCAGCTTCTTCCTCTAGACCGCATCCAACGGAGAGCAGCTCGAATTGTCAACTGCCAACGTATTTCTGATCGGCTTGATCCCTTGGCGCTGCGTAGAGATGTGGCCTCACTCTGTATTTTCTATCGCATGTATTATGGGGAGTGTTCCGAGGAATTGTTCGGATTAATCCCTGCCGCTTCTTTCCGCCATCGCCCTACGCGACAATATTTCCACTCTCACCATTTAGATGGTTGGCAGTCCTCAACTGTGCGCTTTTCCCGAAACTTCCTGCCTCGCACAGCTAAACTGTGGAACGAACTGTCGCCAGCGGTGTTTCCGGACCGATACGACCTTCAAACCTTCAAGAAAAGAGCGTACTCCCACCTTAAAGGCCGGCAACGCACTTGCGACACCTCTGGTGTTGCGGGTGTCCATGGACGACGTTAATCGCTTACCATCAGGTGATTCGTTTGCTCGTTTGCCCCCTATAGCATAAAAAAAAAAAAAAAAAAAAAAATTTCCAATGTTAAGAAGGCAACCACAGAGCTTCATCATTATTTGTTTATTATCATCATTTCAACCGAAAGACGTCCACTGCTGCCCATAGGCCTCCCCCAAAGCTTTCCACAATGACCGATCCTGCGCCACCCGCATCCAGCGGACTCTTGCGACCTTCACCAGGTCATCAGTCCTTGTTGGGGCTACCCACGCTGCGCCTTCCGGTACGCGGTCACCACTCGAGACTACTACGTGCAAAGTGCCCGTCCACTGCCACTTAAGTTTAGCGATTCGGAGAGCTGTATCACTTTGGTTCTGCTGCGGAGCACACAACGAACTTAAATCACTAGCATCATGAAGCACATTGAACTCAGTATTAGCACTCCCGTCTCGCCCCCACACTTTCTTATTGCTCGAGAAAACTCCAACGTTTACCTATTCCAAGTCTGCAATCGTTTCTCGAGCTCGTTAGTACGTGACCGAACATTGTTTGCTAAAGTTCACACATATTGAATATACACTGCAATAGTGTATATTCAATTATATTTATTTGAAGCAGAAACTCTATGAGTTTCTTGACTATACTGTGCAAAATAAAACATACATATATTATACGAAAGGCGCTTCCACATTTAAGCGGTTTCTACCAGTCACCCTCGCAATCCTATATAATATTTTGGAAAGAATCCTATTATGCTCCTGATAGATTATTGACGATAAGAGGGTTCCATCCGTATACCACGCGTTCGAATTTCAGTTCATACCTACCAATTATATCTTAGGAACTTAATTAATAAACATCCATAACTCAGGAACAAATATTTGTGATAAACACACAAATAAATGCCCTGACCAGGATTCGAACCCGGGACCTCCTGCTTACAGTTATTAAACAAAAATATCTACTTTGCCAATTATTGACCAAGTGAGCAAAGCGAGCGAAGCGAGCGAAGCGTCTCCATTTCAGCTTGGGCATCCAGTATCCAGTGTAACGTTCCCATTAGCTCTTCTACAGATGTTTGTCAGCGTGGTTAAATTGACGTGTTTTGGCTATGGGGGAAAACGAGATACAGTTAAGGCCTTATCACACTTTAGTGACTTGAAAGCGATTTCTATACAAAACTTATTTCGCGACGTTTTGCATCCATACAAAACTCGCTTGAATATCGCAAGTGTATATCCCAGAGTCGCGGGTTCGACTACCGCCCGAGGTACCCCACTTTTCCTTTTTTTCTATGAAATGTACTATCGTTTGCAGATGTTTCTGCTTAATAAATAATAGTTTAGCTGAATAGCAGTTCACAAAGAGATTTCAACTTTAAAATAATCTTTGGACTTAAATTCTTCACTTATATAAAATCTTTGAGTCTAAATCTGAGTGAAGTACTTTTAGTCGGATGTTAGCGGCCATGTCTGGCGCACTTCCAAGTGTGCTAACTCGCAGTTAGCTCGGTCTAGTGTCCTTACCATAAGTTCTACGCATACTCGTAGGATAAAAGAACTAGATACCCAATCGGTCGAAAAAAATGACGCAATTAAAGTGCAGCAGTTGCGACTCTTTATAATTAATTTTTCTTTACATTGTTTTAGAAAAGCATTAATAAATATAAATACAAGCCTCGGCCGGAAGAGAGATTGCAGGACTCGTTTTATCCAGCCTCGTCTACGACTCGACTATATTTATTCATCATAGTCTTGTTTGGAACGTGACGTAAAGTGCTTAAAACTTTTAACAGTGTTGGTAGTTCTGTGTATGAATTTGAAACTTAATGCTTAGGTAGTAGTAGTAGTAATATTTTTGCATGTCTCGATATTTTTATTCATTTCATCTTGCTACAGGTATGTGTTTACCCTAAATATAATATTGCATTCTTGCGGTGACAAAAATCTAATTAAATGCATGTAATTATGTAATAACTATGTTCTCATGGAAGTGATGTATATCTTATATGAGAATAAATGTCTTTAAACCTAATGCTTACGAGTACGTACGTCAGTAAGCTCTTCTTCGTACGAAACATTTATGGTTTTGTATCATCATCAATGCATTCGCTAATGTCATTCCGACCCACATTTTTTGATGTTTTTGTTCGGCTGTGTATGTCTATTTCATTTAACAAGTCAATGGTTCTATGTTACTGTACTCGGTAGCGACTGCGCGATTCTATAGTTTTTGCATCTCGCCCAGCAGTTAAAAACAAGAAAGTAGAACCTATCGAGTAGAACACATGGTAAGAACATAGATTCAAAAGTGCCATTCCAAATGCCTTGCTAAGAACGTGTCCACAACAGGCAAGACGACTAGGTTGAAAAACTATCATTCTAATTAGTCCGTCAGTTATATTGTCTAAAATGATTGGACACCTATTTTTTTTTTCAATGTAACTAAATTTGACGAAGATATAGACTCAAAGTTCCGGGGTGGGGGCTTGTGACGTTACTACTAGGTAAGAATTGTACCTAATAGTGACGTTACGCGAAACTTGAACGCACTGTATTTTCGTCATTTTTGGTTTGACGAACAAAAGGAAAAATACGTTTACAATATTTTTTAATAATCTAAAAGACGGACGGAATATATTTTTTTAGTCGTCTAGCCTATTCAATACAACTGAACTAGCATAAAGGTGTCACAGTCGAGTCCCGGCCTGGTCTCGTGTGAGTCACTCTTAAGTTCACTCTTCGATCTTGAATATCAGAAACGAAACCTATATGCGTAAATGTACAGGATTTTAAAGTCGGCAATGCGCATGATTCATACTTACAAGCGTTATAGGCTACAGTTAGGCTGTATAAATAAATATTGATTTGTAAAAGTATCAAATAAATGAAATCTATAAGTAGTAGTTATATTACTGGTTATGGATTAACCTAAAGGCAATATTGGTCGCGAACTAAGCGATTTCAGTTTTATTCCATCCCTAAAGTATGAGATTCTTCTAAAAGAAGTCTACAAGTTATGAATGGGTTGGCTACGCGTATGTAATACCCCTAGAGTAGCAAGCATTCACAGGCTACAGTGACCGCTTTCCATCAGGCGGACCGTATGCTGGTTTACACGAAGAATAGAATTTTCTCGCGCGCGCTTTGTTTTTCAGAGAACGTCCAACTCCAATTTTATTTTAAAGTTACTGTCCATCCTCGTGGGACATAATTGTTGCAGGAGCGATAAAAGGAAGCGAGATTGTTTCATGAAAATGGATGATGAAGGAAGTTCAAAAGTCGTTGTGATTTTCTAAATTTCGTGCGACGTGAGTTAAGCCATTTTTGAGTTTTCGCAGAAAAACGTATCTCCTTGGTTAAAGGGTCAAGGGACATGGTCTTGGCCGGTTTTTAAGTATATTCATTAAAGTGCCACATATAATAGTAGTGTATGCAACAGTGATCTTAAAACTTGAGGGTCGCCATGAAAAAACGAGACGAGGTCGAGTTTTGTATTAACAGACCCGAGAGTTGTAATAACCAATCATGAGCTGTTTCATACACAATTTTTTCAAAAGTAGCGTAAAAAGCAAAATCTAGAGGTAGCAGAATCTGGAAGATGTCGTGCCTCCTTGGTTAAAGGGTCAAGGGACATGGTCTTGGCCGGTTTTTAAGTATATTCATTAAAGTGCCACATATAATAGTAGTGTATGCAACAGTGTTCTTAAAACTTGAGGGTCGCCATGAAAAAACGAGACGAGGTCGAGTTTTGTATTAACAGACCCGAGAGTTGTAATAACCAATCATGAGCTGTTTCATACACTATTTTTCAAAAGTAGCGTAAAAAGCAAAATCTAGAGGTAGCAGAATCTGGAAGATGTCGTGCCCACTACAGGAATTAAAAAGAAACAACTCATATGTTATATGAAAATCCATAGAAGCAGTGTTCTAATTGAGAACCATAGACAACGTTATAATGTATACTTTTTTAATATCGTCAGTCCTCTAATTGACAGACAGGAGTGAGAGTAGAAAAATGCCTATATTCTATTATCGAGGTTTGAACTTCCTAACCCATTTTACGGTAAATAAAACGCGTAAGTAAACTGAGAGGCGAGTAATTTATAGGATTCTCGAATTCGATGTAAACATAGGTGCTATTAAGGGCTCAGCACACGCAGTTATCGCCGTCACGGTATCGCAGTCGCGATATTGTACGTGAAGTTAACACGGTGACATTTTTTCTGAGAATCATGTTGGAGTAGAGAAAATCGTTCGTGCTGTGCGAAGCGGAAGCTATTACTAAAATACTCTCATTCAGAAATCTAACACGTAAAATAAAGCATAAAATTAATCAAGCTATCATTCAAAGGT
Organism: Lathronympha strigana; assembly: GCA_949128165.1. NCBI lineage: Eukaryota > Metazoa > Arthropoda > Insecta > Lepidoptera > Tortricidae > Lathronympha > Lathronympha strigana. The sequence goes on from OX421908.1 coordinate 24,855,194, forward strand.
CGTTTATAACATTGACTTATTAAAATAAATTGACAGTAGACACACAAAGCGGAACAAAAACATCAATAAATGTGGTTCAGAGTGACAGTCTGGCACAACTATTGTCCGCATTCTCACTTGAAACTCGATCGTGTTCCTGTGTTCACGACACACGTACCACACTTACAGTATCAAGCCGTGCATTTCTTACCGGGATATTCTCTTTTCGATTTGTAAAGTTACTGATCGCAAATAACCCGCTTTAGAAGTATAGATTGTAGAGGTATTTTATTTATAATGTAGATTACTATGTTAGCTTAAAATCAAACAATCGTGTTATAATGAATCAGACGGTCAACGGACGCAAGAAAAAAAACTATTTATGTTACCTCCAAAGGAAAGACGACCAAGTAACAATTTACGTAATTAATTGGTCCTGCTCGTCCTTCGTTTTTAGAATCTTTATTTTTGCCGGAGACTAAACTAGCCAGACAAAAATAATTGGATGAATTTAATGCAATAATTTTGAGTATTTGAATTTGAATAATTTAATAAAGTTATTTCATTATCAAGACTCGGGTATTTAAAGATAATGCTTGTAGCTGTAAATTCGAAATTATTTTATAAAAAGTACATTAGGTACACAATATATTTATAAAATAAGCTTATTTATTCACAAATAGACCTATATAATAAGAAAAGTGAAAAATATTTCTAAGGACATATTTCTTTTTATCAAATTCTGAAATTAGATTTACATAGAGATACGTTTTGGTAATGTTTTTGAGAATTTCACCAAATAATTTAATAAATCTTGATACTCGCGAGAAGTAATTTTACTACTACTACGTACCTATACCAGCCAGTATACTTTTTTTCGATTTTGCCCAACTTTTTTATCCCATACTATATTGGAGCAACTAACAAGAATCCAGTTAGTTTAGCATATTACGGAAGAAAAAAAATTCAACTCGAATGGAATATACCTATTAACTACTTTTATGTCTTTGTTTTTATTAGATATTTAATAATGCACCTAAATCTGAGGGCTGTGTCGCGATTTTTGCTCGAGGAGGCTAAATAAGAAATAAGTACTTGAGACTTTTTGATAATCAAAATGATAACTATCATACCGGTATGTAAGTTGTGTGTGTTGCATACGTGTTGGAGAATGAGGCGTCACAGGGAATAAATAGAACACTTTTTTCCACTTTCATATATTTTTACATATATTAAGCGTTTTCGCTTGGTTTTAAAAATATCTCATACTTTTGTTACATGCGAGCCGAGTAGGTGCCGGCAATTGGTACATCTGTGACGCGAGTGAATGCACTAATTAACCCTTAAAACTTCAATGTATGGCTAGCAGGGCAGTGGCCTCATACTGTACCACATGGTACCACTGGTTAAGGCCGTGTTTTCTATAGGAAAAACATAAAAAAACAAGGTTTTTTTTTTTTAATTCACCGAAATATGAAATTAAAAGTAAAAAATGACAGGTAAAAGGATGACTCACTCCAATCCGATCCGATGTGGGACGATCTGTCAGTGTCTATATAAAAAATCACATGATAGCTCGGAGCCTTCGGAGGTCAAGTGACGTTTTCTGTAGAAACTGACAGGTCGTTCCGAATCGGATCGAATTAGTGTAAGCCATCCTTTACCTGTCATAAAATCAGCGTTAGCTTAAATTATAATGTTTCACGTTATTTGTTAACTATTTTGTTCAACAATTTCAATGAAATACCTCCCAATTTAAGCATTCTTATCACATACTATTAAACTCATTATATTGTAAAATAAAACATCAATCAACATAGAATTACTATGAAAATCAGAATCTGTCTGGATTACGAATAAAATTAACAAGACGGGGGCACCCTCAAAGTTTCCAAGAAATATCTTCCTAAAGTAACCAATCCCAAGTACAGGTTTCATTCCAGACCCAACGACAATGTCGTGGTGCATATGATCAACAATCTAAAACGGTACCATGTACCTTTATCTGTTTTTATGATCACCCGATATTTTGGCACTGTTGCAAGCGCCATCGCGCGCATCACTATGTTGTGTGGGTAGACCACAAATTTGCCTGTCCCGTACAAAAACATCGACACCCGCTTTGCCGAAATGTAGAAGCAGCCAAACATTTTTTCGTGATTTCGGAGTCCCATAACAAAAGTTGCTCCGAGAGATATATCCGAGCCATATTTTGTGAGATGATTATGTTTAAACACCTCGTAAAGGGTTGGAAAAACAACATGTATAAGGGCAGCGAAGATTCACACTTAATATGTGAATGTCACGCTCTCGCCAGACAAATAATGACTTTGGTGCAGGATATCTGGAGCTAAAGGAACTAACACTACTCCTGAGCTCCATCATCTGTAACATGGAGATGGTCGAGCAAGCTCTTAAGTAGCGTGGTAGAGTGCTATTACAAAAAAGATCCCAGGGGTCGAAGTGTGCCCGCTAGAACCCCCTGACCTTACGTAAGATACGATTGTTGGCAACCGAATGCAGCGATGGCGCCACCTAGTGATTCGAGCTGGGACTACAAACAATCAAGAGGGCAGCGACGGCGCCATCTAGCGGTCCAAGTGGCAACTAGAAGAAGAGGTCAATTCGTCGTTGTAAATTATTTAAATAAATGTTTAAGTTGCCTTTTGTTTACGTAATAAACAACCAACCCTCCTAGTTTTGTAGATTTTACGATATATAAGAGCGGATATATTTATGTATATGCTGAAAAATAACTGAACAAGCACGCTAATGCCTTGCCAGTTTATCATGCACAGATATTTGTGACCACCTTCGCCGGTCCGATATCTTTGATAGCGATGCACACACAACAAATGCCCTCTGTTACACAACTTTCCCAATACCGATGAAGAAAAGCTTTCAAATCAAATAAGGCTTTCAGTAAACTCTTTTATACAGCGAGCTCTTTTGAAAATCCATTTAACTGCGCGAGCACCTTCAATCGAGTTTCGTAAACGTGTGAGTTTTTAAACATTTTCTATTAAAGATTGGAGTTAAGGTGATGATAAATGATAAATGATAAATATCTTTATTTTTCAATTTAGGCACATTACAATGCACTTATGAACGTCAAAAAAAAAAAGCTACTACCGGTTCTATCCCTACACCACAGCCCGAGAAGATTATTACCGGCAAGAAACTCGGCGGGACTTATTTTTTCAAAAGAAATTACAAAAGTAGTAAAACTATTTACAATATGTGGTTCTACAAGAAACCATATCAAAAGAAAATAGTGAAACAGAAAGACAAAAAAAAAGAATAAACAAAATAAAACAAAATTAAACGGTTTTACACGATATACACAACATTTGATATGATTTCTTTCGATGATTGGAGGATTCGCTTTCATCCTTAAAACACACCTAACATATACATATCACGAGCCAGACGAATTTTGCAAGTAACAATCCTTTCGAAAACAAAATGGAAATGACAGATACAACCTTTCTAACGAAATATTGTTCTCAGTCCCGATGCTTGGAACCTGTTGTAACTTTTTCTCGAATATCTTCTTAAATACTTCAATGTAATACTTATGTCTTCGGTTTTATTCTACTTGAAGTATCTTTTAGGTTCTATTGATTCATTGAATAGCAAAAAATCACTAATGTTAACGATTAACCGAAATTACTAATTTCCAGCTATTACCCCAAATTACTAGTACCTCAAACAAGAACTCGCAATCCCTTGACCGGTTTGGTTTATATTCAAATAAAAAAATCTAGATATATATCGGAATTCCTATAGTTTTTTTTCCTATTTTTGCATTCCCTAATACTGTTTGGCATAATGATCATTTGTTCTAAACTCATATGTCCTAATATGGATTACCCTACCATCGTTTTATCCTACTTTTCTAGCACCGATTCGACTCTGTGTGAGGTCACGATTCTAACCAAACCTAACCGACTTTTCTAACATTGCTTCGGTTCTGTGTGAATTAGTTTTTGGATAAGAATCCGATTATGACTAATAATCGTTTGGATTGGAATGGAAAATTGATCGTTAGGGATTATGATCTGTGGGACAAAACAGTTAGGGCAAGTGACTTTAGGACAAACGATATTAGGGATGTCATCCTCAGGTGATGCAGGAGCTGGCTGTCGATCTGACGTCCGACAAGTGAAACAATTGTGCGGCGGGAGGGTGGTAAAATTAATTGCATGCAAATAGCACGCAAGTAGGTATAACGGGTTGGCATTCATTGTCATTGACAAAGTATCATTTTTGTCGTACCTACTTCGTATGGCATTCTAATAACAATCAATCTTTACAAACAATAAAATTTATAAAAATGATATTACCGATATTACGCATACGGAATCGCACTCAAGTATATTTTTTATCTTCATGTTCTGGAAGAGGGCTTCCAATCTCACAATCAAACAAGCTGACAAAAGCTTCAATTAGCAAACAACATCGGCCGGAACAAAGATCGGAATTCGATAAAAATAGAAACGGAAGAGTTCACTCGGCGCGCTAACTCGGATTCGTTAATCAGCGCAAATTACAAGGTGCGCTGTGTTTTCGAACGCGGCGTTTACGCTGATCGATTTAATATATTGGTTGGTTGACGTTTAGGAAGTTTCGAATTTTGCCACCAAGTAATGTTAAAAATTAGCATTTTATAGTTTTACAGTTAGTTTTTTTATTTTACTTTTCTCCTATAAAATTCTTCTGTTTTCAGTTCCCTGTACGCCAGGTTCAGCTCAGTTCATAGATGTTACTATGTATATTTTATGTATATGTCACACCGTACTAATATTATGACATTGTTTGCACGAAAACTGCAAAATTAAATCCAAATTTATTAAAATAATTACGTGTAATTGAATCGTTTATTTTACCATCATGCTTTGAAATTGATTTTCCAATTAGATTTATTGCATATTAAATAATATTTAAAACGGGTCACTCACGTAATTTAGTCGATTTTCGCTCGACATGTTTCGTTCTTTACGAAGAACGTCATCAGGAGCGCCCACTCGCGACAGAGGCAAATCGTACACTGCGGGCTAATGCCCTATCTGCTCTGGTACTTGCCGCTGGCTGGTGGTTTTAAATATTATTTAATATGTTCGAGTCTCACGAGAGTTTTATAGTTAGATTTATTGCAATAATCAAACAAGCTGACAAAAGCTTTAATTAGCAAATAACATCAAACAGAACAAAGATCGGAATTCGATGAAAATAGAAACGGTAGAGTTGACTCGACGCGCTGACTTGGATTCTTTAAACAGCGCAGATTACAAGGAGCGCTGTGTTTTGCAATCGTGACTTCTTACGCTCACAGGTTTTAATTGGACATTTTGTATTTGTAGGTTGCCTTGTGAAGTTTCAAATATTGTCACCGATTTTTTATCTAGCTAAAAAATAAAGCCTAACTTAAACGCTTCCCCAAGCTTGGGATCCTGTATTACATCTCATTATAAGAGTCAAGCAAGGCCCACGACTGGACTGGACCTTAGTGTGGACTTTGTTTGAAAACATTGAAAACGGATAATAGAGGCAAAATGGAGTAGTTTTCTGGTCGCTTCTTTCTGCCCCATAAGCTAGTTAGGGAAGCGTTCATAAGTTGTATGTATGTTAATCCTCACAGGGTATTTATATATATATATATATATATATATATATATATATATATATATATATTTATAGCTTTAATTTTAATTATGAATGCCCTTCAGGCCATAACTAGCTCTATTAGCCTCTTAGGGCATTGTAGACCAACATTTGTTTTTGTTTTAATTATTTTTATATTTTTGTATGTAGGTAGGTACCTCCCCGCCAGTCAAAAAAGTTAATTGTGCAAACTAGGTAGTTTGCACAATTAACTTTTTTGACTGGCGGGGAGAATTCGCATTCTCTCAGTCATCATCTTTACCCTGTGAAAACGAGTGCTGTAAAGGGCTCGAAACGTAGGGTCATGGTGTTAATAAACGCCACTATCCCTTTCAAAGTGTTCAATTTCAATGAATAACAATCGCGGTAACAGAAGACAATATTATCTGATAGGTTATTGAATTAAAAACATAAGTTACATTTAAACTTATTTTAGTCACGTGACCCATTATTTTAAATATCTAACAAGACCTGAAACTTAATTTTCGCCTCCATAAAGCACTTTTAAACCTCAAATTCGGGATTTAAATATGAATAATAGGTCTTTGTGAGAAAAACTTGGTTTCGTGAGGTAGGCACATAATTTAGCGATCATCTCGCACGGCTGCTGCCGACGGCCGGTGCAATATAAATGTGGGTTGGCAAATACCACAGTAATACTATTTTTACGTGGTAAAAGATTTATTTTCAAAATATATACAGTAACCTCTGCCAACCTTAAATCAAAAATAGGTTCTTGAGGCATTGTACCTAGGATGCTAGCGGGGCATTTCCTCGTTGTATCGCAATGCTGATGCGTTGTACGAGGAAGCCACTAGTTACCTCTTTTGTCCCCAGTAACATCAACCAGACGTTTCGCGATTTCTACGAAAAACTTGCGTGCGCTGGGACCCCATGGACTGAAAGTTTCGACCCCAAATGGTACAAAAAGGTTACTACTATTTTTACTAATAAATGTTGAACAAAATATTAAAGTGTTCGCTAAAATTACACTGTGGTGGTATATGACGTGGGCCAGTTAGCTCAACCGTTATCAACTATTTAAGTTAGTCAACGTTAAACTTCGCAAGTTCATTTTTTTTAAGATAAACTCGAAGTACTTTTTTTCTTCTCAATATTGAAAAAAGGTCATCCGTGTTAATTGTGAAGAAAAATCGGAAGCAACATTTAATATTTTTTCTGAACCTCTTGTAGAAAATCATATTCAATACAAGCTTTATTTAATACTCACAGCTCATTAAGCTCATTTAGATCTATTGAATCCTGAAACGTACCTGAATGCAAAGTTCAGTTATATAGTGCAAGATGTGTAATTCCTATCGCGACTCGTACCTAGTTGGCCTGACAGAGAATATTGTGTACTGTTATTGAATACGTATAGTTTTTGTAGATTTAAACATAATAAACCACTGCAGGCCCCAATTTTACCACGATGATGAGTATGACAATTCCTAAGATGACTGAATTACTGGCATTTAAGGCGTCCATAGGTTCCGGAAACCACTCACTCGGGTTGTGTGTTTGTTTGCCATCATTTCTATGATTTAAATAAAATCGTAATCATTAATAAATATTTAAACATAATTATTAAACGGGTCTAACGCGAATTAACTTGTTTACCTTATTTACCGACGTTTCGACACAGGTTTCACTGGTCATGGTCGCGGCTGACTGTTTAAATATGTGTTCAAATCGCGAAAGTTTTAAATGTTACATTAATAAATAGATAATTTCTAGGTGAAGATTTTGACTAATTTAAGGAAATATATTAATAGTGTTTTAAAGAATTTTCGGTAGTTTTTGACCTGAGAATGATCCTGACATATGTCGTGTTTCTTGTGACGAGTCTAAAGAGCTTTTCACAAAAGTATTCGCTTTTAATGGTAATAATAATGTTTTTCAACCGACTTCAATATTTCAAAAGGAGGAGGTTCTCAATTCGACTGATTTTTTTTTTTTTTATTTTTTTTTTTTAATGGATGTTCACTCATAACTCCGTCATTACTGAACCGATTTGAATTTTTTTTTTGTTTTCTAAAAGTAGATGGTTCCTGGTTGGTCCCGTTTTTTTCAAAATCCATTTCTGATGATGGGATCCATGAGGAACTGAGGGAACTCCTCAAATTTGAAAGGCACATGCATGCTGATTTGGGTGATTTCTTAAAAAACTCGAGCATTTCTTTACGAAAATCATCAATTTGGTGGAGTGGACCTGATGATGAAGACCAGGGATGGCAAAGTGGAACTGCTTCGTAATTCTCAGGACTATGATCCGATTTTAAAAAAATATTTTTTTGTCTGTATATAGATGGTTTCAGGATTGTCCCGTTTTTTTCAAAATCAATTTCTGATGATGGGATCCATGAGGAACTGAGGGAACTCCTCAAATTTGAAAGGCACATGCATGATGATTTGGGTAGTTTCTTAAGACACTCGAGCATTTCTTTACGAACATCATCAATTTGGTGGAGTGGACCTGATGATGAAGACCAGGGATGTCAAAGTGGAACTGCTTGGTAATTCCCAGGACTATCGTCCGATCTTAAAAAATATTTTTTTTTCTCAAAATAGATGGTTCCAGATTTGTTCCGTTTTTTTTCAAAATCAATTTCTGATGATGGGATCCATGAGGAACTGAGGGAACTCCTCAAATTTGAAAGGCACATGCATGATGATTTGGGTAGTTTCTTAAGACACTCGAGCATTTCTTTACGAACATCATCAATTTTGTGGAGTGGACCTGATGATGAAGACCAGGGATGGCAAAGTGGAACTGCTTGTTAATTCCCAGCTCTATCATCTGATTTGAGACATTAATCTTTTCTTTGTAAAGAAATACCTTCAAGATAGTCCTATTTGATTATAGTTCTATTTTGATGATGGGCTTCATGAGGGATTGAGAGAACTCCTCAAATTTTAACGGCACATGCATTCTGATTTGAGGGTTTCCTTAAGTAACTAAAACAGTGTTTTGGCGGAGCCAAAATTTTGATGAACTTGATCTGATGATGAAGACCAGGGATCGCAAAGTGGAACTGGTTAATAAACCTAGCTCTACTTATTATCCTAGTTGTGACATTCATCTTTTTGATTTTATTTATATTCTGATGATGGAGTTCTTTCAGAATTCAGAGAACTCTTCAAATTTGAACGGCAGGTTAATTGTGATTAGAGGGTGTTCATAATTAGCTTAGGCATTTTCTTACTGTGGCCATCATTTTGCTGGAGTGGACCTGATGTTGATAATCAGGGATGGCATAATGAATATGCTCGTTAATTTACAGTCTGTCATCCAATTTAACACATTGTTATTTTGTTTGTTTAAAGGTCTACAAGGGAGTTCCGTTTGATTATACTTCAAATGTAATGATGGAAGCCCTAGGACATTAAGAAAGCTCCTCAATTTTCAATCGTACACGTGCGGTGTATTGGATATTTGTGAAGTAAACTGGCTAACTCAAACAAATTCTTAATTTCACTTTTACCGGGAACCAAATGAAGTCGGGTTTTTTTTCTTAAAAATTATATTTATAGCCCTTCTTCTTCTTCTTTGTCGATTTGCTCTTGGCAGAGCGGTCGTGGTCACGTTGAGGCATCAACGTCGGTGATAGAGGCGGACACAGCTCTCCACACGATCTCCCGCCATTTCTCCCTAGCAGACTGTCTGGTGCAGTTAGTTACGCAGTTCCCTATCGTTTTATTTGGTCGGTCCAACGCATGGGTCCTGCCGCGTGGTCTTCTTCCCTCCACTTTTCCTTGAACCACCAACCATAGAAACCTGTAATATCAGTAATAATGATACTAACAATTGTCAGACCTGTCACCTTTGTTAAATTGGGGCATGTTACTCCAAAACTCGCCTGAGCTCGTAATACCAAGGAAATTACACAGAGGGGCCGACCTCGAATCGAGAACGAAGTTCCCTCTTAGTCGCACTTATTACAAAGTTACATGCGCAAAAGAGAAGCAAACCGAAGGCCCTCTTAAGTAAATCGTCCCGCAATCCAATCTTGCATACAAAGCGTTACTCACAGACTCAATCAGACAATTGTATAGATTTGTCATTCATGTCTTGTATGCTGTATTTGATTCGGTTATGAATGTAATGATGGACTAATATTGATGAATCGAATTGTGCTGATTCGCGAAATACAATTGGGGCACATGCATTACGTGTCTGAGATTCAAATATTTTGATATCGTGGGGGTAAGACTTAAATATATATCGCTTTTCGTTCATGTGACTACTCCTTGAAGGTTTAGAGTTCTAAGTATATTACAGTAGAACTTTGAATTACGAAGAATTCAGAGCGAGTATTTCTGAAAAAAAGTCAATTAATCGAATTATTGTTCAAGTTATTTTTACAGAAATGTTTTTGGATACAGAAAAAAAAAATTACAGAACTATCAGATGATGTGACACAAGTACATATTTGGCAAAAAAAATGTGTTTTTACATTTATTTATAACACAAAATACATCATACATATAGATTATAAATTGAAACAGATGCCATTAGTCTAGAGATGTCATTAGTCTGGTTGAAACCAGACGAATCCCAATAAGACCTAGCCTCTTTGGGTTTAAAGGTCAGATGGCAGTCGCTTTCCAAACTAGACCCCAGGTTCCCTGAGACGTGGAAAAGCCGGAAAAACACTAGGAAGAAGAAAAATTATCCCTTCGAAGCAAATATGCTTCGAAGGAATAATTTTTCTTAAGGAATACCCTACTGTCCCATCCCTACTGTTTTGTACCGAGTAAAGGATGACATACTAGAACAAAACGGGACGGGACGATCTGTCAATTTTTATAGAAAGAATCACGTCCGGGCTCGGAGCACTCGGAAGTCAATCCAAATCCAAAAATGTTCAGTTAATGAAGCAAACTACTAAAGAACATTAGGTATCTACCTATCCTACCAAGAGTCAGAGAACCTCGCACAAATACACACAACGTCCACTTGAAAACCTATTTTTCCTTCTATTGCTTTTTTTTGTTGTTTAGTTTTTATTTTTGTTTAAGTTTATTGAAGTTCAAAAAATGCTTGATTTGTTTTGTTTTCTTCGACAGATCGGACGGGACTGGTCACGTCTCGGCCCGTTCTTGTGGGATCAGTCATCTTTAAGCGTATACAATTAAAGGTTTAAAATAGGTACTAAATGTGATATTGTTATCTGTTGAATTTAATGTAACATGCATGATAAAAGTAAACTTATTCGGTTTTATTACTTTAAATGGTAGTCGATACGAAATTTCCTTACTTAGCTATCATGTTTCATCTAAATTCCATCCCTTCTGTTCCACACCCGCTGTGCTTTTTTTTTTTAATACTACGACGGTGACAAACAAGCATACGGCCCGCCTGATGGTAAGCGGTCACCGTAGCCTATGGACGCCTGCAACTCCAGGGGTGTTACATGCGCGTTGCCGACCCTTTAAAAACTTTAACACTCCTTTTTTGAAGAACCCCATATTGTAGTCCTTTGGGAAAACAGTGGCAGGGAGCTCATTCCACAGCCGGAGCGTCCGCGGGAGGAAGTTCCTCATAAACCGCACGGTACGAGACCATTTAGGCTCCAGGGTATGTGGGTGAACACCCTGCCGACGGCGAGCGGTGCGGTGGTAGAATGCAGCCGTTGGCATCATATCAAACAATTCCTCAGAGCACAATCCATTGTACAAGCGATAGAATACACATAAGGAGGCGAAGTCTCTCCTTAGACTTAAGGGTTCGATATCGCTTACGTATCTCTCCCGTAATTATGCAAATATGAACCGTTCTATTTCTTTTCCCGAGTAAGCGTCGTGTTTCACGCGTTCGGGGGAATAAAAATTATGCGAGTGCCTTTAATGGTTTTAAATACGAAAACAATAGGGAAAATGTGCAGGGAACTACCAGATTTTAAATGGCTTTCGCATTTTGTTTGGAATGAGAGACAATGTAAATATTTTATTGTATACAAACAAGCTTACGGCCGCCTGATGGAAAGCGGTTACCGTAGCCTATGGACGCCTGCAACAGACAAGGTCACATGCGCGTTGCCGACCCATTAAAATCTTGTGCACTTTCTTGAAGAACCCCATACTGTAAGCTTTCGGGAAAACCTCGGCAGGGACCGAATTCCAAAGCCGCAGGAGGAAATTTCTCTGAAACCGCACAGTGGGCAACCATTTTGATTGCAAGGTGTGTGGATGAGCGCCCTGTCGATGGCGAGCGGTGCGATGGTGAAAAGTGGACGTTGGCATCATGTCAAACAATTCTTCAGAACACAACCCATTGTATAGTCGATAAAGCACATATAAGGGTGCAAAGTCTCTTCTTAGACTTAGAAATTTTGTAGGGAACTACCCGATTTTTAAATGGTTTTCGTTTTTTGTGGGGAAAATGAGAGATAAATTGTTATAAACTAATATTATCGTCCTGGCGTCCAACAATAAGTATGAAGCCAACCCGTTATACCTACTTGCGTATGTTTTTCATGTAAATAATTTTACCACCATCCCGCCACACAAGTGATTGGTAGGACGCCATACAACCGACACCATATTATTCATCTCCTGAGGATGCCTCGTAGAGAGGCGAAACACGTGTTGAGTTTTGTATTATTGGTAGTGGTTTGTTATATTTGTTTGCGTACTTATTATTGCGGCGGGAGGGTGGGACATTAATTACATGCAAAAAATACCGGGTTCGCACTATTTGACTAGCACGTATGGCAGAATAGCAAAGTAATATTGTCTTTATAATGTATGTACGCATTTGTATGTGTATATATGAAAGTTTATTAAAAAATATCTTTATTTTAATTTGTAAGTAAATCAAGTCCGTTTAATACTAGAGACCCTGCACCTACATAATCTTTAGCCCATTAGCCCATTGGTTGACTGATAGAGAATGCCGGAATTAATTTCACCATTCGTTTTATTAGTTGTTCCGTAAAATACCTAACTACCCACCTCAAGAGCTTCGGCCCCGAATGGTACCAAAAGGTACTTAAAAAATTTCAAAAAAAAAATGATTTAATTAATGTTACCAGTAAAACAATGTATATAAAGTAATGGCACATCATGTGTAGGTATAGTCATAAAACGTATTATGGATTTAACTAAAAAAATATTGTGTTTTCTCTTTTGGCGATTTTTCCCTTGAGTGCAATGCATCTGCTAGCTTAGTTCATGTTTTAAAATAAACTTGGAAATGTAGATTCACGCTACAAGTATTCAAAAACATGGACATCCTCTTAAGCTTTATTTCATATAATAATATAATATCGTGGTCTTCTCAAATGGCTATAGGAACTGCGGGGCTAAGATGCCAAGCTGATATCCTGATAATTGCTGGATAAGACGATAGTTTGTCGGCACGTTCTGACAATTTCTGATAATTTTAAACAGTTCTGTCAAATGTCTTTGCGTTTGGCAGCTGTCACCGTCGCACTATCCGTGTAACTTGTCAGTTTATCAACTTATAGCATTATCTTATGACATTCGTGGATAACCATTTTAGGCCCGCTGGTTTACCATTGAATTGCTGACAAACTTTTAATCGAATTTCAGTTTATCGACTAAGTAGGTACGTTGCAATTTATTCATTGACATTTCGATTTGGTGCTGTTTCATCGACATTTCACTTGGTCAAATAATCTATTGAAATAAAATTATACTAAACGAGAATACGAGAACTAAACAATCGATGAATTGTTATCGATAAAATGATCATACAATTTTTAATCATGAATTGAATAATTTATTATTTATAATAAATGTTTTGATTCATGTTTATAAGTAGGTAGTCATACTACTATATATAAATTATAAATTGACAGAGATTCCATATACTACAGAAAAAGTGACCAAGGCCCCCGGTGAGAAGGAATGGAAACGAACCAGCGACCTCCTGCTTTCCCGGCAATGGTCAGATCGCTCTGCCAATTGACCCCGGCGAATATTTCTACAACTTCTTTCATTTGATTATCCGCCTTAGGGAGACGCGTAGCGACACCTACCGAAAGTATTAAACAACGGGACGAATGTGTGTGGAGAATTCTTTGAATTATAAAATTGTAACGCTCCTTTAATCATTCAGTATAGCAACAATAATACCAAAGCTTCGACATTCACCATTACCGCGGAAATCTCCAGAACACCTGACAAACGACGTACTTAGCTTGTCTGGGGACGCATTTGTCTTGCTCCAAACTGCATTCGTTACTCAAGTCAACTGGATTAAGTTTTAGAAGAGTGTCATGTTGCTTTTACCTCTCGCTTAGCTATCTATTATCAAACAGAGTGGCCAATTACGAAGGAAACTTTAGGCAATAAGCCATTTTATTAGTCGCGGTAAAATTGTTTAGAAAATTACTATTCTAAACGTCTATAATGATTAAAATACCCAAAACCAACTTTGTGCCATTTTTACTAACACTACCGTAGGTCCATAAATATCACAGATTTTTTTCACTGTTTTCCTTTGTTTCGTGCCCAAAAAAAAAACTGTCAGATTCACTCGTTTTGACGGGCAGAAAACAAATGAAGAATGACAGAAAATTATTTTTATGTTAATTATTACTCTTTTGAATAGGTGATCTTATGATATTATTAAAACCAACCAGATATGAAGAAAAAAAAAGTTTATTGACCACAAGATAATTATGGTGTGAACAAAATAAATAAGGTTATAAAAAAGGTATATTAAAGGTATAAAATAGGAGGTTGGACTCTGCCGCCGGCTTGGAAACCAGTGCTGCCTAGAGGGAACGTGAATTTGTGTGGTGACGATTTGGTGGACACGGTTAGTACGGTTGCTTGTCGTTGATCCCGTCAGACGATCCGACAATTCAGACTCCCGCAACGACGGCGCCGGATTACTCGAATCAGCCCGTTTCGTCGCGCGCGACCCGTTACCTACGCCGGTCTCGGGCAGTGATGCCCGAGCCGCGAAGGTCACAACACCACTCTGTCTGTTCAACGATGACTGCCCGATGCAGTCTAAACATGTCACGCCTATTGGGATTAAAATACGTGAGTGTTAACCGTTGCAATTTAATAAAATAAAAAAGGGTTGGGGTCTCCTATTAAGTATAGCAATACTTGTGCCATATAAACAGTAAACAAAATACAGGAAGACTTTCTCCCCGATCACATATTACTAGTGTATTCTAATAAACATCGCCCTGTAGCAGAGACAGGGTTCTCAATAACAATATCTGATAGCTTACTTTTTATTTACAAACATTTGGTTTCGCAGTCCAAGTTTCATTAGCGGCAGATAAATATGTTGGTCGCTTGCCAGCAACCGCGAGGTTGGGAAATGGCGCACCGCCACAAATGTGCTCCATGAATACGTTAGGGTTTACGATGTTCGATATGACGATTTACGTTGTTTCAATGTATTGAAATGCTGAACCGTTCATTTGTTAGAGCAGTAGGAGACAATACTGTTATTTTTAAGTAATTATTCAAGTGCTTCCTACACACACCTGCAAACGAAGTGTTAAATATGCAGCTGTGCTCTTTGAAACAAAAGAACTTAGTCATTCTTACTGCACTGCCAACTAAGCAAACGTAAATCTAGTCTTCCCGTGCTTCAAATAATTGTCATACTTTAATTAGACGTAGAAACTTTATGTTTTAACGAGATATAACTTGAGACGTAGGTTTAATTTCTAAGATACGTTCTTAGTTTGGAACTGACGTGAAACTTTAACTGAACGAAAGACTCTCCTTTGATTTAGTTGGATTTAGTTTTGACATTACTCGCAGTAAGTAATATTAATATGATATAAGTATTACGGCTTACAAGAGTTTCAATAAAGACAACCGCTCTAACCAGCTAAATACTAAGCTCGCGAAAATAAACGACCAGGAAAATCGCATCTTCATCTCAGAGTCCCTTACTTCTAAATCTAGACAGCTGTTTCGCCTAGCAAGAGATTTCGCCGCCGAACACAACTTCCGTTTCTGCTGGACCTCGCACGGAACTGTCTACCTTAGGCGCGAAGAAGGCGCGCCTGCTCATAGAATATTAACCGACAAAGACCTCAATACACTTAAAACTGTGACCAAATGACTAGGAACTGTTATTATTATTGTTAGTGTTGTAACTAGTTATATAGATAAACTAGAATTATTAATTAAGGCTACCGATACTTCCTATATGTTAAAATACCTAAACAAACAGGCTATAAAATGGCAATTTATTACACTCGCACACACAGTTATTACAACTACACCTATTCATACCCTTCACGTTAATTACATAAAATCAAACCAGATTCTGCACATTCCAGATGTACGTTTATACTCAACCTCCAAATCATTATCTTATAGACTGATCATGGATTCTGCTCCAGTTCTACTTATATATAACATTCGATAGTCAAACTACATTAAATAATATTCAGGATGATATAGATAAACACGACCGTCCTAAATGTTATAGATTGGGAGAGCCCACAGAGTACTCGCAATTGGGTCGTCATAATAATTTCACAGTACTAGCTGTAAACATACGCAGCTTAAATTGTAATTTGGACAAATTTCTGTTATTTGTATCATGTTTTGATTTCAAAATTGACGTTCTGGTACTCACAGAATGCTGGACCAGTGAAACACGTGCGCCACCAGATATTACAGACTACAACCTGTACTATACCAAAATTAAGCTCAATAAAAACGATGGCGTGGTAGTCTATGTGCACAGTATACACAGGGTCATAGCGCAAGAACCCACTGTCAATGATGGCAACTGCCTAGTTGTGGAGATAAATAATGCGTATACCTTGGTCTGCTCCTATCGACCGCCCTGCTATTGTAATCCAGACTCTTACCTGAACTCCTTAGATAATATATTACGTAATATACGCACAACAAAAGTGTTATTTGTGGGGGATATTAATATAAATATTTTACCGGGACAGATAACAAGCCAGGGTGCAAATTATCTCACACTAATGCTCTATTACGGTCTATTGCAGGGGGTTGACAAACCAACTGCGGGCCCTAACTCCTGCATTGATCATTTTATGGTAAAGTGCGATAAAAATTGGACCACCCATGTGTTTGACCATCTAACTGATCACTGCCCTATTTTATTAACTGTTTCCGACGGAGCCTGCGTCAATGCTTCGGAATCCTATCTTAGAATTAAATATAATTATAAAAAAATTCGGGAAACACTTGCTCTCGAAAATTGGACGGAGTACTACAATATAAGTAATGCTAACCTAGCCGCTGAAGTACTGGTCAACCGAATAATAACAGCTATCGATGCCAATACTCGTTCCCAATTGATACCAAAAAAGCGTAAACCCTTGAAGCCGTGGATTACTGTGGGAATAGTAAGATCAATACGAAAAAGGAATAAATTGCAACGGAACTCCACACGGGCACCGTACGATATCCAGACAAGAATTGAATACTGTAGATATAGAAACATTTGTAACAAACTAATAAAAGCATTAAAAAGAAATTACTATGAGACCCAATTACAAAAATATGACAAAGATATAAAGAACACTTGGAAAGTTATTAAAGATATATGTAATTTAAACACGAATAAAAATCATGCCGAGGAACTATTAGAAGTAGGCGCCAACGTAAACGACTCATTGAACAAGGTCAACAAATACTTTACTTCAATCGGTAAAACTCTTGCTGACACCACACTAGCCAACCTTAATACCACGGACGCTCAACTGGCATCCAAAAAATCGGATGTTTCTACCGCAACAACTTGCTCCTTTTTTATTTATCCCACTGATAGTGCGGAAATTTCTGCTACAATTCTATCGCTTAAATCCGGCAGTGCTCCTGGAGAGGATGGCATAACCCCAGACATTCTCAAGCTATGTAGACTGTCTATACTAGACCCATTAACTCATTTGTGTAATCTTTGTTTTTCAACTGGAGTGTTCCCAGAGTTATTTAAGAGAGCCAAAGTTACACCAGTTTTCAAAAATGGAAGCAAAAAAGTACCTAGCAATTTTAGACCAATAGCGTTAATATCTACAGTATCCAAAATAATTGAGAAACTGGTAAACAAACGACTCAAGGTTTTTCTGGAGAAAAACGCCATTGTAGGCTACAACCAATACGGATTTCGAGCAAAAACATCAACAGAAGATGCAGTACTCCATCTTACGAACACTATTACTGAACACCTAGACCAGGGGAAAAAATGCCTAGGGGTGTTTCTCGACTTACAGAAGGCCTTTGACACTGTCTCAATCCCAATTTTATTGGCACGATTGGAGAATGTAGGTATAAGGGGTTTGGCACATCAATTCTTCTCAGATTATTTGATAGGTAGAACGCAATGTACTTGCATAAACAAAATCAACAGTGAGTGGATCCCCATTGAATACGGCGTTCCCCAGGGCAGTACCTTGGCCCCAACCCTTTTCCTTATTTATGTAAACGAACTTTGTAATTACAAAATACCAGGTTGTGAAACGATCATGTTTGCAGACGATACCGTCCTATTGTTCCATGATATGAGTTGGGGCCGAGTACGTGTGCTTGCAGAGGAGGGTCTTGGATTAGTCACCTCTTGGTTGGAAAACTCTTTACTTACACTTAACATAAGCAAAACCAATTACATTTGTTTCAGTAAAACGGCAGCTACCAAGCCAGGGGTAGATTTTAAAGTGAAAATACACACCCATCCATGTAACAGAGATATCCATGCGGTCTGTAACTGTGCCACATTAAAACGCGCCAATCATCTCAAATATCTTGGTGTCCAGATCGATGACCATCTCAAATGGAATCATCATATCAGCGTTGTAGCTTCTAGAGTCCGTAAACTGATCTTTGCGTTCAGAAATTTGAGAAACGTAGCCAGCAAAAAACTAGTTTTGCAAACATATAAGGCTCTGGGTGAATGCATAATCAACTACTGTATCTGTTCTTGGGGTGGTGCTGCGAAGTCACACATGATAGAGGTAGAGAGAGCACAGCGAGCCCTTCTAAAGGTCATGCTGTGCCTACCCTTTCGTTATCCTACCGCCGAGTTATACTGCTTGGCAATGGTGCCCTCGGTTCGTAAATTATATATCATGCAATGCCTAAAAAGATATCATCACAAAATAGTTCCAACGCTAATAGCATCCCATAAGAGAATTGATCGCTGTCCTCTTCCGAAAACTAAATCTAAATTTGCCCGACGTAGTACAACGCCCCCTTAATCTATAACAAATTAAAAACAGAACATAGCTCAATAAAAGATTTATCGAATCATGCCTTCAAAAAGACAATTTGGTCATGGTTGAGTAACATAGATTACGATGAAACTGAGAAACTGATCGATCAGGGACATTACGGGTGTTAATCTAATGCTAATGTACTCTCTTTCATACAAACACATTATACTGTCATACACTTCCACACTCACACATCAACACGCGCACACACATACACCTACCCACATGCGAATTGTGCAACTCCTAACTTAATAGCCATCATCGCTTACCTTTAATTGTATACCTAACTTACAAACTAAACAAAATGACTTACCTCCATTATTTTTATATTTCCTTTCCTTTATATGTAAATCATAATTGTTCTTATAACCTTAATGGATTCATGTATACGGGCAACCGCTGGGGACTGTAACACAGTGAAAACTAACACAGTCTCCAGAGCTCAAATTGTATTGTAATATGTGTTTTTGAACAATAAAGAATATTATTATCCCCTTTATTCATTTTAATTCCTAAGTTAGGTTTTTACAATATGCCTATAAAAGTAAAATATAATACAACATACAAAAAAAAAAAAAAACATAAACACATTATAAAAAACCTAACCTAGAGTGCCGCCGGCAACGGAGCAGGGCTCAGGTTGCCGGTGGTTAGGGCCGCAGAGAGAGGAACCGCCGGACTATACGCGCCGTGTCCAGGATTACTGCCTTCTGCATCTGACCCTTGATCCATCCACCTAGCGAGAGCCTCTCAAGATGTTGGTCGAGACTCTTCGCTATGAGACCGTTCGCTGAAACGACTATCGGGACAATGATCGTCGAGTCAACATCCCACATGGCGGTTATTTCGTGAGCCAAGTCTAGGTACTTACTGGACTTGTCCTTCTCGGCCTTCACGAGATTCTCGTCATGGGGGATGGTGACGTCGACGAGCACGGCCTGGCGCTGCGATCGATCAACCAGCACGATGTCAGGCTTATTGGCTACAATAGTCCTGTCCGTGATGATAGATCGATCCCAATAGAGCGTGGCACGACCATTTTCGAAAACTGGCGCAGGTGCGTACTTGTAGTACGGCACTTCGTGGTCCACAAGATCGTATTTAAGAGCAAGTTGCTGGTGAATAATCCTGGCTACGAGATTATGTCTGTGCAAGTACTCGCCGTTAGCAAGATGAGAACAACCGGAAATAATATGCCTGAGTGACTCTCCGGGACGGCGGCATGCCCGACAAATGTCGACCGTACCGTCCTTCAGGATATATTTCCGGTAGTTATTCGTCATGATAACTTCGTCCGCAATTGCACAGACAAAACCTTCGGTTTCTCCGAAGAGGTCCCCGAATCGTAACCAGTTCACCGACGCGGGCAGATCTACGTCAGGGCCCGTGAGGGCCTTGTAGAACCGACAATTATTATTATTATTATTATTTCTATTTATTATTATTATTTGTATGTCTTTCCCATCACGGAACAATGGTGTTCCGGACCTTTGGGAGGCGTACGCGGAGCCGAAGCCAACACGCAGAGGCCCTTTCGACAATTTAATGAAATGTAAGGGGTACACCGAGCGGATGCTGCACCTGCCCGAGTCATGGGACGCACGCAGAGGCAGCACCCGCCAGGGTGTATAGACTATTGAGATTGAATGGAATCTAAAATATACTGGACTATTAGGTGAAAGTGGTGGACTAAATACTGGGTTATGGAGAATAAAATCGGACGTCTGCCTAACAAAACGGTAATCAATTTTATTTCCGGCAGACGGTGACTCGCCCACATAAGATGGGCCCCCACAAAAAGCGACATCTAAGATGGCTCGAGGGCAACACCGGTATGAGGGCTGGGGGTAGAGAGGTGTCACTGGACTTTAAACATATAGCCAACTCGCCACTTAGGTTTCCACATCTACCCTCGAGAACACAGCTCTCGCGACCCCACTCTGGACGGCCGGTTAAGGCAAGCCAGAGGCGGAGGACTTGGTCGGACGACGGAGTCCCCCAGGAGCGCTCAGGTACGTGGGGTCGCTACTCCCCAACAGCTCGCCACAGGCTGCCCTGCGTTGTTATTATTATTATTATTATTCATTTGAATCGTACGGTATAAGATTTGCAATGAAATTGCCAAAGATAAGAACGATTTTTTTAAATCTCGAAAATAACCTATTTAAGGATATTTGATGGTCGTCATGTAGCACTCAATCTTTTATTTAGGTCACAACATTGTGTTAAAGCCTATTTTTTTCATTCCGAAGACTAAAGTGACACCCTCAAATGTCAATCTTAAAAATAATGATGCCAGCTTAAAACAACTAGAGCATTGATTACAGTTTTTGGTATATTTATAAATAACCGATAAAAGGTAATTAATTTGTTTTTTTTACGTGTGTAATACAAAGAAATATAGAATAACCAGTTGACCAGTGTACGACTTGCCTCTGTCGCGGATGGTCGCTCCTGATGACGTTCTTCGTAAAGAACGAAACATGTCGAGCGAAAATCGACTAAACTACGTGAGTGACCAGTTTTAAATATTATTTAATATGTTCGAGTCTCACGAGAGTTTTATAGTTAAAATAACCAATTGCTTGAACAAACTAATCAAGGTGAGTTTGTCAATGTTGTGGTTTTATCGGCGTTCCAGATCGTATGCCGAGCCGGTCGCCTAGTTACTCTTTATTCACTCTGTTACTCAAATTTTACCTACTGCCTGGTATAAGTTATTTCTTATTTCCAATATAACGACATACAATTTGAATTACACTTTGCTCCAAATTGTTTTTGGTTAGAATCGGTTGTGGTACATCGCTATTTATAAGATGCAATAAATAGACAACTCACGAAACGTCATTTTAGTCTCCGGAACTAAAAATAGGCTTTTTTCTACTCGCCGACTTTAATCTGTCAATTACGAGTACATAGACAAAACTGTAACCTCATACATTTCGATATTAGACAGTCCAACTCAACTATAATATCTCATTTCTATACACTGTAGGCAACTATAATAGAACTTCATACAAATTCTATACTTATTTGCGATGCCCCCCGCGCCTGCACCCCCGCGCTCCACGCGCCTGCGCCGACCGCGCCCTGTGCGCCGGCCTGCCGGCGTGCGCAATTACATCTTTTTGTGTTACATCCGTGTTAAGTCAATGAAATTGAATGATGTAATTGTTCCTCCATAGATGATAATGATGATGACTCGTAGAAAAAGTATTGTATACAATCGTAACATAATTAAGTTTTTCAATCTCGTACCTTACTTAGGCCACTCAGCAAGCTTCGTGGCCTAAACACGGTACTCGACTGAAAAACTCTTCATTATATCACGATTGTATAAAATACTATAGTAGATTGCCCCATTAACAATGGATTTATAAGCCAAATAACGAAAAATAACGAAATAATTTTGTCTGCAAATTGCTCTCTGCTAAAAGCTTGCAACAACGTTCACGATTGTGCAAGTTTTTCTATAGGCTGCAGTTTATCTGACATGTATTTTATTATGTAATGTACGAATAGCAAAGTACATTCATTATCATTATCGTTTCAGCTGAAAAACAACTAAAAATGGATTTCGAGGATTTCCATAATATACTCGTAGTTACCGCGCGGTCGATCGATCGTCAGTTTACTTCGTTGAGAGGTCTTCCCACGCCTTCCGATCGCGGGTAGAAAAACCAAAACATTAAAAACTCGAGCTGTATGACACTTACTATTGTCGTCATGTCGCAGTAAATTCTCTGTTTTGTGTGTTTGTTGTGTTTTGTAATAAATATTAAATAAAATAATTTTATTTTTGTCAGCAAAAAGTTCTCTGTTTCTGCTTGATTTTCCACCCCCATTAAGGATGAGTCACGGTAGTCAGTTTCTATAGAAAGTATCACGTGATAGCTCGGAGCTCTCAGACGTCACGTGACTTTTTGTATAGAAAATGACAGATCGTCCCGTATCGGATCGGAACGGAACGGACTACTGTACGTGAGTCATCCTTTAAAAAGGAGGTTTTCTCACAATTTTGTTACATAAGCGTTCCCTGTAAATTTCCACACACAAGAAAGCGTGCGCTTCAAAATCCTTTTAATTTCAATTCGTTTGAGCGCGTGTGAGCGAAATTACATGTGGAAGTGGGTCTAAATACGCGCATAATTGTTGGGCTCTCACTTCAAACTGTGACGCAGATTACAATATTCTAAACTAGATATACCACACCATATTTTATAGATTCTCTCTCTCTTGCTCATGCCAAGGCTGAGGCCTGCGTTTTAGCAACCGATCCCATGATTCGTTAGAATATAGATACGATGCACAAATGATGTAATCCGCAACAGGCTTTGTAAATTGTGGCGTTTGAGATTTATTACAATAAAAGGAATGTCAGTTGATACTCGCCGGGAGCTGGGCGGTAAGCATTCTGCCTTAGGTCCTGACAGCGAGCGGACGAGTGCAACTTGAACATTTGGAATCCATAAATATTATTGTATTTCCCAATACCTAGAGGTAGTTTGGCACCATTCGTACACGGGGAACATTCATACATTGGCCATGATGAGAAAACACGCTGAGACATTAGTTTTGCATGAAAGACTCTTTTTAATACGCAGAAGATACCCACTAAGAATGGCGACAGTAGGTACGCCTTCTGGTCTCCTCAAAAGCGTTTCTGTGTTTTTGCAATCTCAAAGTAATTTTTGATGCATCTTTAAATGCATTTATCTGTTCTAATATTTCCTACAATCGCAATGTTTCTTTGTATTGTATGTGACCAAGTTCCATATATTGTAAAATGTACATTCATCTTGGGATATTCTTTACAATTATTTTATTATATTTTAATTTAATTATTATATTGTGTGGGGTATCTTCGTAGTCATACAAATGTAAGTAGGCTCAGGCTGTACGAATGTACCCCACGTGAGCTTAAATACGTTATACATGAGATAAATAATATTGTCACGGGCATCGTATTTCATGCACAAGTAAACATTTTAAGAGAAAGTATACATACGTACGCATCTTGCGAAGAGAAAAGTACTGTATGCAGCTACCCCGGACGTGGAGTACATTCGTACAATTTCCACTTTTTGCGAAAATTGACATAGTTTTGCTTTGACACTTAGTAACCTCACTATTATCAATATCAAATAAGTGGACTATTTAGTTTTGTTTTCGTTAACAAGAAATAGTCATTCATAGGTAACACGTAAAATAAAAAAGGATATAATAATAATAATAATGTTGCCCTCGAGCCATCTTAGATGTCGCTTTTTGTGGGGGCCCATCTTATGTGGGCGAGTCACCGTCTGCCGGAAATAAAATTGATTACCATTTTGTTAGGCAGACCTCCGATTTTATTCTCCATAACCCAGTATTTAGTCCAGCAGTTTCACCTAATAGTCCAGTATATTTTAGATTCCATTAAATCTCAATAGTCTTTACACCCTCGCGGGTGCTGCCTCTGCGTGCGTCCCATGACTCGGGCAGGTGCAACATCCGCTCGGTGTACCCCTTACATTTCATTAAATTGTCGAAAGGGTTTCTGCGTGTTGGCTTCGGCTCCGCGTACGCCTCCCAAAGGTCCGGAACACCATTGTTCCGTGATGGGAAAGACATACAAATAATACCTAATATAAAAATCTTACAAATTACTAAGCTATGCCCCATTACGGTACTCTGGTCCAAAAGTGCCGAATATACTTGCAGCATTGCCGCGCTGCACGGCAAGTGAAATTTGTTGGACCAAATAAGAACCGGAAAGGGGGTCACAGCCTCTATCCCTCAAACGCCGCCCCAAAGCTCGGACTAAGGACTTGGCCTCAGCGCACCAAGGTCCGGCCGTTTCGACAGCGACCGGGACAAAATCGTACGCCGGTACAAGGTTCGCGTACTTTGCACGCTTGCTTTTGGCGGCATTTTCGGCTGCCGCGCCTGCATTCTTAGTGGTGTGATAAAGATGGGACGGGCGAAAGTACTCATACATGTGGCGTCCCAAAGAAGACTGCGGCCTTTTGCCCATGGTACAAACGTAAGACCGTCCGGGCGCTTGCCATCAGTGCGGCTTAGCCCTTAATTTATTTTAATTTGAGTAACAGTCATTTTTTTACAGAGGTTTTAGTAAAAATTGTACGAATGGTGCCAATCTTCCCCTACATAAGAGACGGGATACCAACTAAATCATAGCCACTAATTAAAAACACTAGATAAAAGATCCACCCCGGATCGAAGCTGGCCACGTTGCCACGTTGAATTAGCAAAGAGATCTGTTGAACCACGTACGATCCGAAAAGAGGATCGCAACCCCTGTCTCTGAGTCGCCGTTCAATCTCCCTTATGAACACAAACAAAATTCATCCATATCCGTGGATGTCTTTATTATTTCGATTTCATTACATTGCTAAGCATTTTGTTACGCCACAATGTAACAGCATCGCCTTGTGTGATATTAAAAACTAACCATTTACCTACCCTTTTTTACCTACCCATTAACTTACTTACCTACCGCTTTCCATTGCAGTCACAATATCTGAAATCACCTGCATACGTTCAAGTAAAAATATTGACCACAAGGAATACCAAAATACAACCCTACAAACCATACTTTATAGACGATCTTCAGTTAAACCTTATAAATTAAGGTAAAGTTAAATAAATCACATTTAACTCAAAAAATCACATTCATCGGGTGAGACCCAAAGCTTTAACATTTATTCGAATACTTTCTAAGATTTATGTTATTGTTCGTAGATGTTTCTGCAATCAAAAAATTGACTCTCAATTATAATTGAAATTAAATACTTTAAAACGGATTAATCGCGTTTATTGACACCGTAATCCTACGTTTCGAGCCCTTTACAGCACTCGTTTCCACAGGGTTAAGATGATGACTGAGAGAATGCGAATTCTCCCCGTCACACGTGACTTTTTTGATTCGCTCCGGGTCCGCTGGGCCCAGTAGCGACTAAAAGTGTTCGAAACTAGGGCGCGAATGTTCTAGTGTTCAAAATAATGGTACGGAACCCTTCATGCATGAGTCCGACTCGCACTTGGCCGGTGTTTTCAATAATCTTTACATAATCATTATAATAAAATGTAAAGTACTAACCTATTCATGTTAAAATTCTCATAGCGGGTTACTCACGTCAATAAAGTCGAAAATAGCTCGACATGTTTCGGAACAGTCCGTGTCCCTTATTCATGAGTCATGCGTGTAGCCGCGGCGACTGCTCTACGCACACTCCCCCGCCGCCCGCACCCTCCGCGCCTGCGCCGCCCGCTCCCTCCGCGTCGTTGCCTCAGTCGAGAGCTGACCGCGCTGGGGCTCGCAGTGTGCGTAGAGCAGTCGCCGCGGCTACACGCATGACTCATGAATAAGGGACACGGACTGTTCCGAAACATGTCAAGCTATTTTCGACTTTATTGACGTGAGTAACCCGCTATGAGAATTTTAATATGTCTGATACTCACGGGAGTTTTCTATTCATGTTGTAGCACAATTACTCCGAACCCCGTTCAAATGCATGCAAATACAATTAACAAGATAGAAACTACACAATGCAACATCATTGAAATTGGAAACTTATCAATAAGTTTACTCAGTTCTCACACACACACACAACTCAGAAACTAATCCATTGTCTCTGTTCATACTTTGAGTTTCACAACTACGGATAGAAGCACTATTCGTATAGATTGTGCATTGTTTGGGGATAGCCTAGCCTAGCCTACAAGACATTATTTGTGTATAGCAAGAAATTGCGAAAGTGTAAGAGACGGAGTTGAAAGCTTAACTATTTTAATATGAGCTCGCAATTTTCGTACAGCCCGTAGAACACAATGTTTTTCATCACACCTGTTACAAAAAAGAGAAATAAGTACCCCAATACTTCTGCCTAATTTCATATAATTAGCCTTATAACTGTTAAATTTTTTGTTATATTTATTTGTTCGTTCTCGTGCGGTTTAATTCTCTAGTGTATAAGTTAAATACTATGTTGCTACTTGTGAGTTCCTATAATTGGCTCTTTGTTTTCATTATCAATGTATAATTTCTGATTACAGCTGTTGGTTCTCCGAATAAAATAAAATAAAATAAAAATAAATAAATATTGTTATTTAGTAATGAAACACAAATACTTAAATAAGAGACATATTTAGTCTGGCATGCAGTTTATATGTAGTTTTACAACATTAAATAATGAACAGTTTGGAATTCATCAATTTAGTTTTTTAAAAGATATAATAAAGTTTTCTAATAATGACTCAGATTTATGTGGGTTTTGTACCATTTCTCCTGGAAATGAAGATTTCCTATCGCTCTTTGGATTTGTTGTCAAAATGTTTCGGATCGATTTAGGAGCCTATGAAACATGTCGAGATATTTTACAAGTTACAAGCTTTTATTTAACTTGGAATGTATGTATGTTTATCCGGACGGAATCTTGCAACTTAATTTTGAACCAGTTATCTTCAACCGATTGAGCTGAAATTTTGTACACACGCTAAACTAAGCGTGCAACTAAGCATGACAATGCATGGATTTCAAATTTAAATTGTGTAATAGGTACATAGTAATAAATTGATTAGTTTGATATAATTAAAAGTTTATTTTCAAATTTTTAGGTCACTTAAATAAAGGCTTGTTTTCAAAAGTTTTATTTACATCTTATAGAAGTATTTTAATATGTTTTAGTACTTAAATATCACTAATACAATAGATACCTAACGCCCATATTTTTTCTTTATTGTAACTGTTGGCACAAATGAAATGAAATGAAATGAAATGAAATCGTTTATTTCGGAAATTGATCCATATTATGTTAGTAAATCTTATACTAATTTAAATAACTATTGTTAGTGGAATATATAATTGGAATTGGAATGAACGTGTACAGACATCCAGTGAGCTAAGATGGGGCTGTCCATCCTCCCAGCTATAACCATCAGGAGTGAGTTGGTGCTACCCCAAATGCGCTCGCTCAGGGACGCCACCCGCTTGCGCAACACGGCTTGAAACCCGTCAGTTCTCCGTTCTGCGAACATCCCCGACGCGCTGCAGCGCCAAGGCAGCCCCAACAACCCCCTGAAGGCGTTGTTGTACTGGACGCGCAGAGCACTGTAGGCTCTTTTGGTGTAGTCGGTCCACAGGTTGCACGTGTATAGGGTTTGACAGTATGATTTAAATAAAGTTATTTTCACCTCAGTAGAACAGCGTGCAAACCTGCGGGACAGCATGTTACACCTTACCGACAGTGCTCTGCGCTCCCTTTCCATGTCAGCAAACAAAACCAAAGATTAAACAGCTTTTAGTAATAATCCTAGTTTTATCTGTAAATTACGTGAAAATGTCACGAGTGTCATAACTTTTTATATTTTGAACAAAGCAACAAACCTCGTTACATATTCTGACAAACAAAAGGTTCTGTTTTAAACTTTATAATACTCGAAAACAAAGGCGACGAACATCAGTAAATAAAACAGAAAACAGCTATTACCGCTACTCTTTTGTTTCGTTTCGCCATTGAAAGGAACTAATTCAATAAAGGAGATAATCATCGCTGCAGAAAAGTTCAGCTGCAGCGGGAGTTTTAAAACCAAAAGGTTCTTAGAATTTTGAGGGCAGAGTATAAAGTAGTACAACACTTATTTAAACGTTCACAATTTTTACACGTTTACTAAAACCTCAAAAATTTCAAGGGCGACTTTTCCCCTGTGGTCCCGGAGAAAGGTTCCCATCAACATCTTACCGCTTTACGAACTACCCGCACTTGGTCTTGATTATCGACTTGAACATTGCGCACTAGGGATATGACTCCGTTGACACACTACAGTTACGATGTCCGATTTTTGAGCCGATGGTACGCTTTTTATTAATGACCGAATTCCATGTGGACGAGATTGTATATAGAGTAGAATGTATCATTAGATACAACAACATACATGTTAATCACTTTTAAATAAGCTTCCAAACCATATATATGAATGAATATCAGGGAATCGCTGCCTCTTCGTATTTTAACTGTACTAACAATAACCTATGTGACAGAACATTATGACCTACCTAAGTAGGTATAAGAGAGTTTTGTTAAATGATGAGATACACTACTTATTTCCATTTGACTGTGCTGTTTACGGAGTTAAGTCATTTCGTGATTTAAAACAAGTACAAAAGCTTTGTGACGCCCTCTGTCGCCGTTCGTCGAAACTAGAATAACAAATAATGCAATTCGGGTAAGTGGTGGCCTTCTGGTCCAATTCTCTGAACTGAGTTCTGTTCACTATAGTAGAACAAAGCAATAACTAGCAAAATAATTCGCGCCTAGGTAGAAACTTTAGTTTAGGACAACGTGGAGTTATGTGTAGATTGACCCATAAAGAAATATGCCTATTACATATCTACGTAACATAATTATTTACACACAGAAGGTGCTTCCCAAAATCAGCTGATTACGAGTTAAGAATGACTCACACTAGCACGGGACGGGACGGGACGGGACGGGAAAATCTGTCAATTTCTATGGAACGAATCACGTGATAGCTCGGAGCCCATGGATGTCATTTGACGCTTTCCATAGAAATTGACAGATTTTCCCGTCCCATCCCGTCCCGTCCCGTTCTAGTGTGATTCATCCTTTATGCTTATGTAGGTACTGAAGAAAAAGTGCCGGAGCCCGGATTCAAATAGATGTTTTCGGTATTTGCGGCTCATGCCATAGCCTAGGCCACCCGGTCGTAGTGAGTAGTGCCAAATACCACAGTGTCTCTACCATAAGTTGCTATAGATTTCGATACGTTATCTACAATTGCAAGATGCACTGACAGCGTAGACGCTAGCGTCCATAGATTTCTACCGTAGATTTGAAACTCGTGGCAAGCACATTGGGTTATTTCATACTTATGCAATATTGTAAAGTGCAGTGGCATTATCGGTATGCATTTCAATCTAAATCACTTAACGATGCCTTTTTTTTAAACATTTTTATTTTATTTTTGTAATCGAATATTGATTCTCGTTGAGACATACATTTAATCATAATCTGGGTATCGAACAAGCTACACACAAAACTATTTCAATTCTAATTTCAATAAAATACCTGTGAATATTTTTTTGCGTGAGAAAGTAAGTACGAGTAGCAACTTAATTAAGCAAAACACCGAGCCTACAGGTTAGTTAATTTATCCATGAGTTAATCGGAGGGTTAAATCAAAGGCAGACGCAGAGAGCGGGTTCATTAGTTTGGAGATCAGATACGGACACCTTCGCCTGAAGGGTTAAGTAAGGCCACTCCACGGATGGAGCGGGAAGGCGGGTATGGCCTGGCCACACCTTGGGTGGAGCGGGAAATTGCTGTTGCATTAAACATCTGATATGTGATATTAAATTGCAACGGTTAACACTCACGTATTTTAATCACAATAGGCATGACATTTTTCGACTGCTCCGGGCAGTCATCGTCGGACACCCGAAACCAGTGGAACATGAATTTGTGTGGTGACGATTCAGTGGTTAGTTCGGTTAGTTCGGTGTGCTTGTCGTTGATCGCGTCAGACGATCCGATAATTCAGACTCCCGCAACGACAGCGCCGGATTGCTCGAACAATCAACCTGCTTCGTCGCGTGCGACCCGTTACCTACCGCCGGTCTCGGGCAGTCATGCCCGAGCCGCGAAGGTGACAATACCACTCTATCTATTCTGTCCGACGCAGTCGAAACATGCCTATTGTGATAAAAATACGTGAATGTTAACCGTTGCAATTTAATATCAGTATGACTCACGAAAGTTTAAATTATACGATTTCATAAGTGCACTTAAGTTAAATAAAATGTACCATTTTCTTCGTTGTTGATGTAGAATTTCTAAATTAATCTTACTAGGCATAAGCGCCTTATTGAACACCGCTCAACAGGCCACCACCTACCTACATAATAGTATGTTACCTACCTTTTGCCAAAAAGCATCACAATTTGGTTTGGTTAATTAAACTTTAAAATAATGCAACACAGTCGAAAATAATGACAGTATTATAAAATGAGTGAAACGCTTAGTTTCATGTTTCAGGGTAATTATAAATTGAAAGAGATGGCAGAAAGCAGGAGGTCGCTGATTCGATCCCAACCCTGAGCACTAGGGGGCCTTGGTCACTTTTTCTGTAGTATATGCATCTCTTTCAATTTATAATTTATATAATAGTAGTGTGACTACTTCAAAATATGAATCAAAACATTTATTATAATTAATAAATGATTGGCTTCCTCTCCTAATCTTCATCTCCTAATCGCACGGAGAGTTTCATAAGCCCGATATAAGCTTTTAAGAATGCAGCCTTATCTTGAAGCAGGGTAGATAATTTATCTTTCTTCGTTGTTGCCCAATTTATATCCACGAGAGCGCTCGTAAACGGTGGGAAAGAAATTATAACCGAGAAAGGGTTCCACTGCATGAATACCTTGAGAATGTAGGTACAGATGAAATTAAATAGATAAGAAAACATCTGTAATTTAGGCACATTAGTAATATCGTGTACGAATTAGGGTGAGCAAACCGCGCGGTTTTAGTTTGTATGAAATTTCGGTTTCGGTGACTCACACTAGCACGGGACGGGACGGAAAAATCTGTCAATTTCAATAGAAGGAATCACGTGTTAGCTTGGAACCCTCGGATGTCAAAAGCGTCACGTGCTTTCTATAGAAATTGACAGCTTTTCCCGTCCTTCCCTGTTCCATACCGTCCGTTCCGTCCCGTCCCGTTCGAGTGTGAGTCATCCTTTATCGGCTCACACCTTAGCATATATCGTGCAAGTATAACCTTACGAGAGCGGCTAAATGTGCACACACAGCACACGACTGGGTTAAAATGAAGTTTGTTCTTCTATTTTTTTTTTAAGTAGTCACACTACTGTATATATAAATTATAAATTAAAAAAGATGTGTGTGTGTGTGTGTGTGTGTGTGTCCACCCCATATAAGGACGGGAAGAAGAAGAAAGAGTTGTCATATACTGAGTGAGTAGGGCTAGAATCGAACCAGCAATCTCCTACTTTCGCGGCAGAAACCCTAATCACTGGGCTAGCCGATTACGTTCTAGGTCTGTGTCTTCAATAAACAGCTACTACATATTTACCATCGTTTACTGAATATTGGAAAACTTCGGTAAGTATCGGTCGGCAAGTGCAGCATTTTACAGCGCGCATTGAAGTCTAATGACGTCATCAGTGGAGCGGCCCGCAGCGCAGGCGGCTGATAGTGGGAACGGGCATAATTATTGCTACATTTGTTGCTTTTTACCTATTAGTTTAGTATTCATATTAAGGTTATTTGTGCTTCTTAAATTATTAGTGTGGTGTGGTTCTAAGTATATTAACACATTGAGTGCCAGCGAGTGCTACGCGCTACGCTCGTAGCAGATTCCGTGGTTTTCCCGCTGTGTAGCGGAAAGCGACCACCCACAGAGAAATCCCCTAGCGGGTTCCCGGTGCTCAATATGCACTTGAAATAGATAAGCGTTATATTTTATCTCGGAAACTATTGTTCAGCATTATTATCTATTTCGTTATTTCTTAATGCAATTTCTTTTTAGCTGTCAAAATAATAATTGAAAAGTTCGAAAAATGTGTGTGAGCTACTAATTTTTTAAATACGTAATGTTATCAGTTGCAAACGGTTACAAAGTAAAACGTCAAGTGTGACGTCAAAGTTACCGGTTTAACACCAAACATTCGGCTATTCGGGTGTTTAAAACGCCCAAATATGCTTGAAGTTTTTGAAAGAACATTTGAACGCGTGTGTATAATCAGCTTTATAGATATGAATACAGCCAAAGTGCCAAAAATATGTATTACACGTCCTGAATGTTCAGGCAATAAAGTCATATCTTTGTAGTTGACTGTACAACCTTAAAACTCTGGTAATCTATAATAGTCGTTTATGCAACAGTGATATAATAAGGGTTCTTAAAATGAGGAGTCGAGTTTTGTAATAATAGGCCCGCTAGTTTTAAGAACCAATTATGAGCTGTTGCACACGCTAGTTTTTCTACGACAGCTAAAATAGCGTAAAAAGCACAATCAAGAAAAGTGGCAGAATAGGGAAGATGTTGCCCATGCCCATTATATAAATTAAAAAAAACAACAACAGTGCTCATATATTGTATGAAAATCCATAGGAGCAGTGTTCTTATGGAATACCAGCGTCAGTCCTCTAATTAGAAGTGCTGGAGTAGAAAAATTGTATCTTCGAATAAAAAAAAACTTCAACCTCTTATATAAACGTTGAAAGACTTGAAAGTATTAAGGACTTATTAGCGAAGAAAGTCGAGGGCTTGAGTAAAAGCTAGTTTTAAAACGTGCATAATTTCTAACTTTCGTGGATACCTACTCAAAGCAATTTCATATTCATCTTGCTAAGCTCGTTGCTCCTTTTCCTTTGACATGGAAAGTCTGAGTTATGATATAAAACCCTTTAACGTAACGTTACATACATACACATGAGCGACAGCCGGGCTTAGGTGGGTGGTTTTATACAGGGTGACTTCAAAATGGTAATACAAAACACTTGGTTGTGGCTCAGTTAATGCCAAACTATATAATACATGCACCCCGTTGTTAAAATTAGCTGTATTTAATTATCGCTAATTTTCTAACAAAACAAATATTTAAAGTCCCGAAGTGTTGTTACACTACATTCAATACCTAACTGTCATACTTGTCACTCGATGTTATCATCAAAGCAAGTTATTATCGATATCACTATGAGTGACAGTCGTATAACTAACTTGTTTGTTCATTGAAATTAAACACTTTAGAACAGATTAATCGTGTTTATTAACACCATGATTCTACGTTTAGAGCCCTTTACAGCACTCGTTTTCACAAGGTTAAGGCACATGTCGTGTTAAGCTGCTCAGTCATCATCTTAACCCTGTGAAAACGAGTGCTGTAAAGGGCTCGAAACGTAGGATCATGGTGTTAATAAACGCGATTATTCCGTTCTAAAGTGTTAAATTTCAATGAATAACAATCGCGGTAACAGAAGACAATATTAACTTGTTTGTTGTTTAGTTTTAAGTACCCTGATAAATTTGTGAAAATAATAAACGGAGCTAGTTTAAATAAAATCATTTATTAATGTACCTAAACTACCGTAAATTACAAGCTTAAAATATCTACGTTTAAGTAGATAAGTGTGAACCTACTTTTCCTAAACGTATTTTAAGATGTGTTCAAAATGACCACCGCCTTCCCGGACACATAAGTCCGCCCGCCGTCTATGGTTGATCTTAAGTCTGCCTAGAATAAATTCATTGGCTTTTACTGAATCAAACGCCTGAATTATCTTTTGGCGAAGTTCATGGACGGTATTAGATTCCCGTGTGTACACTCTCCTTTTGATTTCGCCCCACAAAAAGAAGTCGAGTGGCGTCAGATCGGGACTTCGAGGCGGCCATGCGACTGGACCATTGCGTCCAATCCATCTCTCAGGGAATTGTCTGTCCAAATAATTTCGCACACTTAGAGCAAAATGTGCTGGTGCACCATCTTGCTGGAAATAAAGATTATCCAAATTTTGCTCCGGCACCTCTTGTAGCAAAATCGGTAACACTTTTCTCAGGAAATCTTCATATTTCGGTCCATTTAAGTTCCCGTCAATAAAATATGGGCCAATTACACAATTGTTCAGAATGCCTGCCCAAACGTTTACAGAGAAACGAGTCTGGTAAGAGTCTCGGCGAGTTACATGAGGATTTGCATCACGATCAGCCCACCAGTGTTCATTGTGGACGATAACATGCCGACTCTTGTAAAAGTTGCCTCGTCGGTCCATAAGATATTTAGGTGTAAGTTTTGCTGCAGCCAACGACCAAAAATAACTCTTCTAGGGCAATCTGCTAATACGATATCCTGAACTCTTTGAAATTTAAACGGATGTTTTGCTTCAGCTTTCATTAGCCGCCAAATAAACAATTGGCTCGTGCCGAATCTCGCAGCAGCGTCCCTTGTGCTAGCCTCTGGGTTGCGGTTAAAATACTCGAGCACTCGTCTCCGAAAAGCTTGTGAATACCGCGGCCGTCGGCCTCGAGCTTGAGCATGCACCGGAACTGCAAACTGACCATAGTCTCGTAAATTCTGGATGGTACTATTTATTAACACACGTGTAGGTGTTGGACAATCAGGGTAACGTTCGTTAAATAATACCTGAGCTCGCACAGTACTTCGCGATGTTAAATAAAAATCAAGCATATCCATCTTTTGAATATTAGTATAAGGATAAGGTCGAGGCATTTTATTTAATAGTGAAATCAAAATATTACGGTAAATCTTATTTTCTTTGACAAGTGTCAATTACTAATCAAAACACGTTTCTTCATAAATACCATGTTAGGTGATTGACAACCAAAGAGGAAAGTGATTTTTTAAACTTTTTTGTTAATTATTACGGTAGGTTAACCATGTTAAGTCAAACAAAATAGGATAAATTAAAAATTTAAAAAAATACTCTTACGATTATTTTAAAAGCATGATACTTAATTGAGAGGCTTAGTTTAGGGGAAATGTGTGTAAAACATTGATTTTGTATTACCATTTTGAAGTCACCCTGTAGATATTGCTAATACAATAGGGAGGCGAATTTGTCTGCGTGGACTTAGTTAAAAAATTGTGACTCTCCTTAAAGAATCCTGTCTTGATGACTTGATGACCTGCACACACGCTTTCAAGTGCATGCGCAATTTATGAATGAATTCATACGCGCGATAGGACATTTGAAGAATATAGTAATTACATTCTAACCTCAAAGTGCTGCCTTCGACCTTGACCTTGTCAGTTTCTCGACACGTTGACTGTTAAAATACCTTTATCGGGTAACTCACGTCAATGAAGTCGAAATTAGCTCGACATGTTGACTGTTGTCATATTATTAGCCGGTCACATACGGTCGAATAATCTGTCGGGTCTGCATAGCTATTATGTCCAATTTCCGGCGGATATGCGCGAACCTTTAGCCAGCCAGCTATTATATGCGTGCCGTTGTGAAGATGCTGGCAGTTTTTTGGCGTTATATTAAGTTTTCAACTATTAATATTTACTACAAAAGACAATGTCCTTTCTGAATTCTATAAAAGTTGTCAATATTCATCTTATTTCCAGAAATTCAGACGAGCACTAGTTGACTGTCTTCCGACCTAAAATAGTTCGCTCTAAAGTTAGCCTTTTGTGACTAGCCCAATTTTCTCATGAATCGATGAATGAATATGCACCGAAGAGCAAACGGTAAATATTCTTGGAAGTCACAACCCTTATTTGAACAATATATTTTTAAAATTGGAATCTTCGGCTGATTCAACGCCGGCCGTGAGGCACGCGACGATTTCCGTACCCAATTGAAAACCTGTTGCCGCAAGCTGAAACAGATCCGATTCCACATCGAACGGGAATATGATAATGTTAGGTAAACATGGATGCAGTCAACAGTGCACATTGCCGCTTCATCCCATTTGAAATAAATATAAATAGAAATACAGTGGAATCCGCTTATAGAGACATCGAAGGGAAATAACAAATATTTCATACTAACCAGACGAAAAGAAATGTAAAATAAACAAAAATCTAGTTGGTTTATAAAAAAGAGGATGTAACATAATAATAACAAAGGATACAAAAAGGTTTTCTTTTTCTTAGCGTAACTCCAGGTTATGCCACGGCTCAGGGAGCCTGGGGTCCGCTTTGGCAACTAATCCCAAGATTTGGCGTAGGCGCTAGTTTAACGAAAGCGACTGCCATCTGACCTTCCAACCTAGAGGATAAACTAGGCCTTATTGGGATTAATCCAGTTCCGTCACGATGTTTTCCTTTACCGACAAGCGATTTGCAAATATCAAACGATATTTCGGACATAAGTTCCGAAAAACTCATTGGTACGATTGGAGTTGGAAGCCTCGACCTTCAGATCAAAAGTCTCACTCCCTTACCGATGGTCTCTTACCACCAACGCACCAAAGGACACAAAAAGGCATTAAATTAAATTAAATTTGCGAAACTAACACAAGTGTTGTACATGATTCCAAACGTACCTTGGCGTTACATTCCTTCTGCCTAATACAATACGTAAAATCAATGAATTTGAACATAGGAATAGGTCGATGAGTGGTAGTCACAGATAGGTATTTTGATTAAAACTGGACCCACTGCCAGTATTGCATTTCAAAGCGCGTACCTAGTTTAAAAGCATTTGATTACAATGAGGACTACCGCGAGTCGATTTTCCGCTAAGAGCGCTAGTGGATCGTGGGTCCTGCGGGAACATTTCAAACGTCACTTTGACAATTCTCTCATTGACACAGGCCCCGCGCATGAGTGGCGCCGCCTGGTGAGCGACAATACGATAGCTCATTGATGGGTGACCGCTTTGAGTTGCTGAACGTTTCAGTCTGTAATTCGGGTTTATGGAAGAAAATACGTTGTAAGTATCGAGTGCGTTCGGATAAAGGATGACTCACACTAGGACGGGACGGGACGGGGTGGGAGGGGCGATCTGTCAATTTCTATAAAAATAATAACGTGATAGCTCGGAGCCCTCGGATATCACGTGACGTTTTCTATAGAAACTGACAGATCGTCCCGTCCCGGCCCGCCCCGTTCTAGTGTGACTCATCCATAATTGATCGTTCGGAGAAACCAATATGGCGTTTGGATAATTGAGGGTTCGGATAATCGAGGTTCTACTATAGCTAAACTTAACCTATGTATTTCTAGAAAGTCACTGTTGATGCTTAACCTGAACACGTCTAGGCAGTCACTTTACTTTGTGATCACATTGTTATTTTGTTAAACAATAAAGCCCTGTCTAATCAAACTTGAGTATTAATATAGTTACATACACACCTTAATAGACCTATCAAAATCAAATCACCGTTTCTCCGCCAAGGCATCAAATTTAATAGCTAACGTCAAGACAGCACCCATGACGTCAGAGTTAGAGGTACTTCAACTACCTCACTTCTAGAAGGCGCAATGACTCTGAAGGTGCTATGGAGTTAGGACTGTTTATTTGTGAGAGTGTCAACCGCACGATATCATAGTTGTGGATCTTCAATGTCAACGTATTGGGTCTGAATCTGACGCTCGCAACATAATATAATGTTTTGTCGCAGTATTTTTTTTTCTATTATCTGCTGAATATAATGTTTTGTCGGTATTTAAGAGTATTATTATGATAATAAATACATGTTAGACTTTTTTGATTTTAGCGCATATTGATAAATAAATATTCGGGGACAATCTCACGCAGTTTAACCTACTCCCAAACTAAGCAAAGCTTGTACTTTGGATACTATGGGGACAATATACACATACTTATATAGATAAATACATACATATTTATATATAGAAAACGTCCATAACTCAGGAACAAATAATCGTGATAAACACACAAATAAATGCTAGGATTCGAACAAGCAGGATTCGAAATCGGGACCTTCAGCTTCGTACGCAGTAGGGTACGCACTACCAAGTAGGGTAGGGAGGCCGTTGATGTTTGATTAGTTAGCGTAGCAAGCCTTCTATGCGGCCTAAGTAGTTGGTTATGTCGTTTTATGTATCAAAAAATTACTGAAGCGTAGGAATAGCCTGAGCATCCTGAGCATTTCGAAGGAGCGCAACCATTCAAGGTTTTAAGCATTCATTGAGGCGTAAAAAAGGAATCAGTCTGACCCATTTATTATTTTAATCTAAATAGGTATATAATATAATATATAATTTATTTATTTATTTCTTCCCGATTTCTTCAATCCAGGTCGTGCACAATGTCAAGGCAGAGTGGTATTGCCCTATGGTAGCAAGTGCATCGGCCAGGCGCTCAGATAAACTGGTTATTTGTTCTCGAAGAAGCTGTATTTCTAGGGTAGCGGGGTCAGAAAAATTGGTATTTCCCTCCGGTAATAGTTGCATCGGAGTATGTGGAGCACCGCGGGTAGCAGACGACATATTTCTTAGTGCTATGTTTTTTATACTGGCAGGAGAACCTACTGGTGTTTCGCAATTTGGGCCCCCTCGTTTAGCCGCGCAAGCGCATTCTGGACATACCCATACGGCTTTTTCGGCATCCGAAAGCGTTTTGTTTTGGCAGTCGTAATGGTATAATTTACCGCAAGACGCAACCATATATTGGAGATACTTCTCGCCTACCTGCAGCTCCAGTCGGCAGCCGCTGCAGATCATACTGTCGTCTAAGTTCGCTATCATTATTACTGTGCTCCGGTTTAGTGTACCAGGAGAGCAGAAATGGCACGTAGCTCAATCCGTAGTAACTTTGCGTAGCAGATACGGCGTAGCAGATAGGTGCGTCGAAGACTCGAAGCTCTTACCAATTATAGTCCGGCGGCGCTGGCGTTATTTGGAGCCAGGCCAGGCGTATCACGAAGTACCAGGGCAACAAGAACGTGAGATTGTTTGCAGCGTGCGAGATAGTAGGATGCGCTGCTCCGCGCCGCCGCTGGAAACTTCTGAACACGCGTACCGTGCGGATTTGTATTTTGACCTGTGTACCTGAAAATGTTCCTTATTTTATCTCATTTTTCTTCTTGTTTGAGTCAGTTATTATTATTTCAGAGCTCTGTATTATTATTTTTTCTTGTAATATTCAATCGTTTTAGTTTTAAGATTATTATAAATTGTATTTGCATGCATGACTTTGTGCTTTTATTATGCAAATAAATGCTTGAATATGAATATGAATATATGAATATGCACTCCTAGTGACTCTCGCGAATTAATGGTGTTGAATTAAATTTAAAAATTGATTATCTTCGGAAAATAAATTAGCGCGGGGACTTGGGCACGTGCACACCTTTCCGGTGGTCCGGGGGGAGAGCAATATAATATTTAATATAGCTCCAGCGCTAACCCAGGGTTAAGCGTTTATGAAGTATAGAATTTTACAGCTAACTCTGGTTTAGTTGGCTAAGGCCCACTTCCCCCACCCAAAGTTAGCCGTTAGCCCAGAGTTAGGCTATCAATTTCCATGCAAATAGCTAACCCCGAGTGGTCCTTAACACGTTCGCGGACGCGGATTGCATAGCATCCGTTTTTGTACTTCATCTGGTGACGCGCCTGCTATTGAATCCGTTATTTGGTTTAGATTTCTGCGTCAGTATGCTTACCAATCCGCTTGGCCACAGTATAATATTATTAACCAACATTTCCTCTACCATTCACTAAAATCACAGAATGCATACTGTTATATTTCATAGTTTATGACGGTTAGAAATTATCCTGTGACATCTCAAATTGTGCCCCCCTTTCTGTGACGCGTATGCTATAGCATTCGTCTTTGTATGGAAGACTCCTCAGTAGCCCTGCGCGTGCGTCTGGGAGTGGGCGCGTAAAATGTGGCCAAATTTCGCATGCACACGCTATTTTACGGATTGTTTGTAACATCATTAGTAATGTTTTTTTTACAGTTTATGTATGTTTTTGGTTGTGGTTTTATAAACAAATCTCTTTACTGATTGTTTTTTGTAGTGCAACTTGATTCTGACTACTGTAAATAAAGAAAAGTGAGGCATGTTTATACTTACTATTCAACTAATTATTTTAGTACTTAGTAATTATTTTGGTCATATAATCGTGAATATTGTGCCTATTCGTAGTCGATGCTGAGCGCTAACATTATGGTAAGCATGTGGCATGTATTTTGTTTGTGTAGGGCCGCAGTTTACATGATTAAATTCAAAGTTCGGATACTTGCTATGTGCTGGTTGGTGAAGAAGGCCCTAGCCGTTAAATCCTATAAGTATTAGATGAAATATTACTTCTACTTTACTTTATGGCAAAGAATTTATCATAGTTGTTGACGTAGCAGCTCACCCGAGTGAACGGTATGACAGACATGCCAACATAGTCGAATGCAATAACATGCGGTGTCATATAAGATCATATTTTGACTAGGTATTATATCAAACATGCATAAGCATCCGAATTGTATAGCATTTGGTGTCACATAGTGTAAAAGAAATGGTTTCATAATGACGGGACTTGCATTGCATTCGACTTGTATAGAATTTCGCGTCACATAAGAATCCTGATTTTAGCTTTGTTGTGACAGGTATGCAATAGCAGTCGTAAAATTCCCATACAAAATTAAGGTGTCCCAGAGGTGTGACCAAGCGTCCGCGAACGTGTTAAAAACTCCGTTTTTTTGCGTTAAAACCTACATACAGTTGGAATAAATAAATAATAAATAAATATAAATATTGTGGGACAATTTTACACAAATCGACCTAGTCCCACGGTAAGCTCAATAAGGCTTGTGATGTGGGTACTAGACGACGATATATATAATAGATAGATACATATAAATACTTTAAAATACATATGAATGGTTTATAATATACTAGCTGGTGCGCGCGACTTTGTCTGCGGATATTTTTTTTAGCCTATAACCTGACAGGAGATCCCCTTAACGTGCCAGTGAAGGTTGCATCTAAATCCATTCAGCCGTTTCCACGTGATGCTCTAACAAATAAACAAGCAGACACAAACAAACAAAAATTCTAAAAACCATTGAAATGTGTTGTTTCCAATTCTAACACATTTTTTTAAACATCTTCAATTTACAGATTTTTGACCCAACTCTGCTTAAGATATATATTATATAGGATTGCTTGCAATAATTGCCTCTTAATTAATTCATTCATGTATAAACTGCCCATGCAATTTTAAATTAATTTTAAGAACAAATGTTAAATTAATTATTTCATAAACGGTAGTATTATTATTTTATTACAGTATTCGTACAAATAACGAATCTCTAACAGTTTTATCTCTTACGACACCCGACATTCTTTAAGGCTGTAAGTCGTCATACTAAATGTATGGGAGCGTTTTAACTTAGTATTTTTAATATTACTTTATCTATTTAGAAAATGTTATTATTGTAATTTTACTCGTTGGGTAACGTACTTTCGATATCAGTTAGAAGTTTTCTGATATCTGCTATATTTACGGAATTATGGCCTGTAAACACTTAACGATTACACCCTGTATAGGTGAAAAACTTAAGTAAGTCAGTAGTGAGCTATTCGAATAGACAATATACATGCTTAAAATTTGAACACAAATAAAACAAATACCTATTCGAATAGCTCACTACTACATACAACAAGTGACTTACTTAAGTTTTTTACCTATACTATTTAAAAGAGAAACAATTATTGCATTTCAACAAGACAAGAGTAACGCCATCTTTCGCTAAGTTACTAAAGTTATTTGTAACTTTAGGAAAAACCAGGGGCCAGGTAACTCAGATTGGGGAGCGACGGGAGTGCTCCAGAAGCATGATAGTGTGCCGGTTCATCCAGAGATGGCGCTGTTATAAAGAATTGTCCTGCGTAAGTTCCCTCTAGTCTAGGAGACAGACAAAAAATATGGTCTCTTCTTAAAAAAAATGGTATATTTTTTTAAGAAGCTTACAGAAGAATATTCAGCTTAATCCTTTAAGTATTTAAACAATTATAAAAATTTCCCTGCCAAAAGAATAAACAGAAATAAATATCCATTGTATGTAAAATATTTCATATGTTATGGTGAAAAGACTGAGGCGCGTGTTTTTTTGTTCGTATATGCCCTAAAAAGGCATACGTTATATGGTATAATATAGTTTGGAATTCCGAAAAAAACGTTTGAGAACCTTATACATGAACTAAAATTTAATATTCTCACCTTAGCGATTGCGATTACTAGTTGTCAGATATAAAAGGTGTTTCATAAGACACTCTACAAATAAAATACTTTAACTTCTGAAACAAAGTATCTCATTTGACATTGTGATAATGTGACAACTCATTTTCATAATGAAAGTGTTGTCATTACAGTTAAAGAGGTTTTATCATTATTAATTAGCTGTTGTAGGGTAGCCATTATTGTAGATAATCAAAACTGTACCTACTTAACAAAAATTTACTTCACATTGACTTTCTGTGTAGGGTAAGGAATGGAAGGAAAGAGTAAATTAAAAAACATAATTTTTTTCTTATTATGTATTTTATAAGTGAATAAATTAATTGTTTTAGTTTGATGCTACTATTACACAGTGAATACAAAATAGACAAATGAAAGAAAACATACATACTGCGTAGATAAAAATGTGTCAGTTGTGTTTTATTATAAAGCGTATGCGAAATTAAATTATATTAATTATATTTTAATAGACTTTTGTCTAAGCTCAACAGCTCCGTATTTGAAATGATGATATACAATTAAAATGAGACCATTTTGTTTGTTTCTGCGTATTATTTCCCTACCTTTGAGCAGGAACAAGTAAATCAATAAAAAAATAATTGTATTTTCAATATTAAAGCAAAACTCAATGTTTGCAATTAATACGTCAGTGTTTTTTAGAAATTCAGGGTTGAACCCACAATAAAAAATATTCAGTATGCAAGCTACACATTCACTTCATATAGCAAGGTCAGACATAGTAAAATCACCCTGTACTAAAGTAATTCAAATAGTATACTAATAAATACAGATGTCAGCACTTCAATAAGTACATTCATACGATAATAAATATGATAAACATCAACAAACACTATATTATGATCTACAGGTAGTTGATAACGTTATATATACTCATATACAACGCGATCGTAAGGCAGTAACAATTAACAGCGTAACTGACGGACAACTTTTAGTTTAAAATTAAACACTTTAGGTTTCGAGCCCTTTACAGATGATGATGAATTCTCTCAGTCATCATCTTAACCCTGTGAAAACGAGTGCTGTAAAGGACTCAAAACGTAGGGTCATGGAATAAACGCGATTAATCCGTTCTAAAGTGTTTAATTTCAATAAATAACAATCGCCGTAACAGAAGACAATATTACGAAAGAGATGTCATATACCACAGAAAAAATGACCAAGGCCCCCGGTGAGCAGGACAGGAATCGAACCAGCGACCTCCTGCTTTTGCGACAATTGTGTTTAGCCAATGTTATAATTTCATAGAACTTTAATATTGTCT
This sequence comes from Lathronympha strigana, assembly GCA_949128165.1. Lineage (NCBI taxonomy): Eukaryota > Metazoa > Arthropoda > Insecta > Lepidoptera > Tortricidae > Lathronympha > Lathronympha strigana. Next base: position 24,899,048 of record OX421908.1, read on the forward strand.
TCTGTTACCGCGATTGTTATTCATTGAAATTAAACACTTTAGAACGGATAAATCGCGTTTATTAACACCATGATCCTACGTTTCGAGCCCTTTACAGCACTCGTTTTCACAGGGTTAAGATGATGACTGAGAGAATGCGAATTCTCCCCGTCAATCAAAAAAGTTACTTGTGCAAACTACCTACATACAATTTTTTTTGTATGTAGGTAGTTTGCACAAGTAACTTTTTTGATTGTGAAGTGTTTAATTTCAATTCATAGAACTTTGACGTTTAAAATAACACTTTAAAGTTTGGTAGTTCATTTGCTTGGTAGAGATAAGGTGGTTTGATTTTATATTTCACGCAAACGCAATCGTCACGTAACTTTATCAAATGTAACGCAAACTAATGCTTGATTTGATTTATTGTGTCCGTCTGTCACTTACGCCAAGCCATATTTAGACATAAGGTACTTACTAAAAGGCATCTTGTTACAAATATTCGTCGTCGCATCACAAAAACTTCATCAGATTATGCAATAACATTGATTAATTAGAAAATTGTTTATCGTACAGAGAAATATCTACATACAGTTCGGCTGCTCATAATACTGTAAGTAATTTATATACAGACAGACAATTTGGAAGTTATAATACTTATAATAAACTAAGGATAACACTCACGTATATTTAGATGCCACGCGATACATGTTTCGACCATCTTAAGAAGCCATTATTGACATTATCAAGCTTCGCGGACAGTACGCGACGACGCGTGCAAGCGTACTGAGTTTCTTGCCGCGCGCAGGGCTCTCGATGACAAAACTGATCCGTAAATCCGTAATTAATTAATATGGCTCGCGATAGTTTAAATTCCATAATTTAAATATTGTTTCGTGAATAATATGGCTGAAAGTACATATATTCTATACTAATATCTGGATTTTTTTAGCCTTACATCTTTTGAGCCATTTACAAATCTTATTATACATGATTAAGCTTTTGTGACACAACAATGTTCCATTATACTTCAACCGATTAATTTTGACAAATATAATATTCTGTATTGTACAAATTACACGTGTTATATTTTGACAAAGGCGTGAGTTATAAACCAGTGGCTATACAATATTTTAAGACTAGAAATCTAGGATGTTACAAAACTATAAGAGCACAAACTCAATTCCTTCCTATATTCAATCTATTAGATATATGACACATGATCCTATATTACATTCCATATACACAATATTTTACATATTTTTACACATACATGACGTATTTATCACATTATTTTTTATTAAAAATACGTATACTTACGAGAGGCATTGCTTATACATCCATGATTGAGAAAAACATTTTAAAATTTGATTACAGAGACGTTATTGCAAAAATTAGAATAACTTAAAAATGGTTTATTGGCATTGACTCATCCACAGGCCCCAATAGACGCATAACACTAAAAAAAGGGCTACATGATCTCAAACAAACACACAAAGCAATAATACAAAAGCATAAGAACTCGATTTCATGTCATCCAATACATATGTTTTGTGTAGGTATGTCATAGAACTCATAGATTGTATAAACAGTGTCATTCGTAAAAACGCAAATAAAATTTAAATTATTGCATTTTAGGGTTTCTAAGAGCCCAAAATGTAATTACTTAATGACTTTTAACTGACTAAATAATTTTCATCGCTCAAAGCCAATACAGACAGACTGCATCCCATCTTTTGTATATAACAGTGCCGGCCGTTCATGGATCTTAATTCCTGACAGCAAAGTATATAAGCGTGTCCCTTCCTAGCACATTTTTCCTTAAAACTCAAAGAAAAAGCAGACTAAATCAGCTCCAGCTTACCTAAATTACACTTTAACGCTCCGGTACTGTTATATAACAACGCCGATTGCGCAGTTTTCTTACAAATTATAGATTGAATGCTCTTCTTTTTACACCGGTTACTTCATAAATTACATCACACGTTTAGGTTATATTTACTTGAATAAAGTAAGTACTGTATGAATTAAAATTTGAGTTAAAATCATAATTATGAAATTTCACATAAAAAATAATTCTAGTAACTTCTATCCTCTTCATTCACTCACGTACGCACCATACTAATGTCTTTAACGTGATGTGCTTAAGCTGCTACGTAAGATCGCCAATTCATTTCGTGGTTAGAATATTAATTATAAACTGAAATACATGTCATAGGTACTAAAGTAAAAGACCAACTCCATCATAGGCCAGGGGATCGAACCTGGGTTCTCAGCTTACGCGGCTAACGCTTTAACCTCTAGGCTTCCATTGAGACCAGGTCTCAATGGAAGCCGGATTTGCAATCTCTTTGACAGGCAATACGTCTGTGGCCGTACTCTAAGTATACAAGCTTCATCGCATAGTACTTTCCATCCATCACTTTGTACTTCAATAACAAGACAAAACGTTTTAGTAATTAAATAATTTGATTTTTTTTCAACAAATATTTGTACAATATTCATGTTGCATTTATTTTCTTCCACTATAATGGCAACAACAAATCTAGACCACGAAATGAACTGCTACTAAGAATTTCAAAAACATTTAAGATGGTCGAGATCAAGTATTTAGTACATAATTATATCCGAAATTTCGGCAGACAGGCTGGATATACATAAAACGTATCATTCGTATAATGATTTTACCTCCGCCATCGGTAGTTTCAAACTCAACATTGTCTGTATCACATGCGATTTGAAGACTGCATTTCACCACAACACAACCACTCGAGCAATGCGGATGGCGGTCCGAACATATCAATGTTAATGTATGTGAGTGGCTTCAGTGAATTCCGTTCAGATTGTGCTGGTGTCGCTGGTTGCCTCATTTACCGACGCTCCGGAAAGTCGCTCGCCATGGTCTCCTACGCAAATCGGTACAAGTCAATATATAATGCGCGCGTCACAATATAATATAATATCCGTCGGAGGCTAACATTTGTGCCGCACACAGGGTCGCCTACGGGACGTGTGAAGAGTTAGTTAGTTCCGTGAAAGGCTTGACACGCAAGGTTGTCACGGAGTGTTTATAGATACTCCAGCTGCCTCGCTAGGAGGTTGGCGCTGTGCTATACGTCGAGCTGCGGACGGAAGGGCAGGTGGCGCGGCGTGCGCGGCGGCTCGTCTAGCTCGCGCGGCGCGCGCGCGGGCGCGGCGCGGCGCGCGAGGCGCAGCGGGCACGGCAGCAGCTCCGGCATCACGCTGTGGTGCGTCACCAGCGCCGACAGCGACGTGAACTCCTTCGTGAAACCCTGGAAGTTACAGCACATCTATTAACAATAACCAGACATACAGGCTTATTCACGCACTCATAATAATAGCACCTTCAATACTAATTTTAATTATTTCTTTATTTTCTCTTGTTTCATTGTAAATTCATTCCGAGCTCCAAGATACAGGCTTAGCCTAGTTTGGAGCTCGCCGGACATCTATGGTGTAATTTGTATGTGTATATTATTGATAATAAATTTATTCTTATTCTTATTCATAAAAAGTTACAGCACTGATGATCAACTGATGATTGATGGATGCCAAAAATCGTTATTCATAAACGCATTTTAGCGCTAATGTGTCAATCCAAAAGATCAACCATCACGTGTCACGATTAAATAGTATCTCAGAACAATATCAACAAAAGGAATGTGTTTATTCGTCTCGACATATTAACTTTAAGTGATCGACAAGATTGGAAAGTTGAAAGTCGCGTGATACTCGCACGAACAGCACTTAGCAGCCGATCTGCGTGCAGTGGACTATAAACCTGGCTAGTCGTTAGTTACCTTGATCTTGTATCCCTTAAACGTCCTAAAGATGTGGTAGTGCGCGATGCCCGAAGGCTGGAAGTCGCGCGGCACTCGCACGGACAGCGCGTAGCAGCCGGTCTGCGTGGTACTGCAGCGCACTATGAACCTACAGGCTGGTTGATAGTTACCTTGATCTTGTATCCTTTAGGCGTCCTAAGGATGAGGTAGTGCGCGATGCCTGACGGCTGGAAGTCGCGCGGCACTCGCACGGACAGCGCGTAGCAGCCTGTCTGCGTGGTACTGCAGCGCACCATGAACGCGCCGACTGGCTGGTTGCTTAAAACTTCTAGGGCTATCTGGAAATTGGGAATAGTTTGGTTTAAATCCTATTAGAAAAATACACAAAGTGGCAATATAATTTACTCATACAGTAACCATCAGATATTATATCGGAGCAGCCATGGTGCTACGATCCGATCACGGCTCTATTGTTAAAATGTTAGAGTTGTATTCAGATATTTATGAGGAATTACACCGCTTCGATACATCTGATGGGGACTGTACGCTAATACTTTAATTTTTTTCGATAAGAAGCAGTGTGAACAACATAGTTGCCCTATGTCACTTTCCTGCAGAAGAACAAATACTCTCCTCTTCGGATGTCAACATTAGTTTCAATTCGTGAAACACTTAAACCATTCGTAGTGAGTTATGTGACCAATTTGCTTAGTTATGTCGTATCAGAGAAAGTTACCGTTTCTTACTTTTATTGGTGCCTGAAGCCATAGTACGTAAGTACATTCGCCATTACTCCTTAACTTATCAATGCTTAGAACTGTACCGTATGTCGCAGCTCACACAAGTGACTGTTGCAGATTCCATTCAAAACGCCACACCATAATGCCCCTAAAGACGATGTCACCACGATCATGACACAAACAAAAATCTAATTAAACACAGATAAAACATGCGTATTGCTAGCGTATGCCAGCGCTGATCTTCCGATATATCTGTTCTTAAGAGCTCTCATCGCCGTTATCTGTTAACGAAGAAGCCGCCTCTACTGCTTACCTCTCTGGGGATCCCTGCTTGGAACCACGGCGCATGTCGAAGCTCAGGCTCCGCTCTGGGCACATTGTTGTTCCCAGAGCCGTGTGAACCACCGCACGACGACGCCCCCGACGACGATGATGTCGCTGCGCTGCAACCTGCTGACCCGCTCCTGAAATGTTCGATAGTGCAATGGTAAGTTAATTAATGTATTGAATCAGGCGTTACTTTGCGGAATTCCATATACACCGAAAATAATGTTACTTTGCTATTCCGTCAACCGTGCTAGTCAATTAGTGCTAACCCGTTATACCTACTTGCGTATTTTATGCATTCAATTAATACGCAAGTAGGTATAACGGGTTGGCACTAATTGACTAGCACGTTTGGCGGAATAGCAAAGTAACATTATTTTCGGTGGTAAGTTTATTGTTTGTTTTGTGTTTTAGATCCTCAAGTGTAAAGTTACAATTTAATTTAAAAGGGATACTAAACAGGGTGTACTGATTCAGCAGTGACCAAGTGTGATAGAGCAAAGCTAATACAATATAACACTCTAGACTTTCGCGTTTTGTATACATCATTATGAAACATAGAACGTGTCTACGGGGCAGTTCATTTACCTTAATAACGGCTTGCGGCTTGGCTGCATAAGTCTGCAATAGCTAACCACCTGCTAACTTCTGGATCGAATCGCATCGAGTTGCATAAACCCAAAATACTCTCCACTGAATGTAACTATACCACGGATAGTGAGATAGGCGATGGAGATCAAAAAACATCCCAGATATTTAAATCGTGAAGATGGTTTTAATTTATCACCTACTTGGGGACCAGTGATTCAGAAGTTTAGACCGCATGTGTCTTCGGAACGATGCGCGGATGTTGTGAGTGACGTCTGTCGTGCCGATAACATTTAGTAAAATGGTAGACCTAACTTTTCTATCCACCTATTCGTTTAAATTGACTATGAAAAAAATATATGGGAAAACGAAATTCGGAGAAAAGGCAGGATACCGTAGAAACAACCATAGTACGAAATCCGAGGTTAAAGTGGTATATGTTCACATATATATCTATAATCTATTTAAAGATTTTTAAACAAAATTAACACGTTCGCGGACGCTTGGTCACACCTCTGGGACACCTTAATTTTGTATGGGAATTTTACGACTGCTATTGCATACCTGTCACAATAAAGCTAAAATCAGGATTCTTATGTGACGCGAAATTCTATACAAGTCGAATGCAATGCAAGTCCCGTCATTATGAAACCATTTCTTTTACACTATGTGACACCAAATGCTATACAATTCGGATGCTTGATATAATACCTAGTCAAAATATGATCTTATATGACACCGCATGTTATAGCATTCGACTATGTTGGCATGTCTGTCATACCGTTCACTCGGGTGAGCTGCTACGTCAACAACTATGATAAATTCTTTGCCATAAAGTAAAGTAGAAGTAATATTTCATCTAATACTTATAGGATTTAACGGCTAGGGCCTTCTTCACCAACCAGCACATAGCAAGTATCCGAACTTTGAATTTAATCATGTAAACTGCGGCCCTACACAAACAAAATACATGCCACATGCTTACCATAATGTTAGCGCTCAGCATCGACTACGAATAGGCACAATATTCACGATTATATGACCAAAATAATTACTATAGAGTAGTAGAATAGTAAGTATAAACATGCCTCACTTTTCTTTATTTACAGTAGTCAGAATCAAGTTGCACTACAAAAAACAATCAGTAAAGAGATTTGTTTATAAAACCACAACCAAAAACATACATAAACTGTAAAAAAAACATTACTAACGATGTTACAAAAAATCCGTAAAATAGCGTGTGCATGCGAAATTTGGCCACATTTTACGCGCCCACTCCCAGACGCACGCGAAGGGCTACTGAGGAGTCTTCCATACAAAGACGAATGCTATAGCATACGCGTCACAGAAAGGGGGGCACAATTTGAGATGTCACAGGATAATTTCTAACCGTCATAAACTATGAAATATAACAGTATGCATTCTGTGATTTTAGTGAATGGTAGAGGAAATGTTGGTTAATAACGACAATGAATTAGACATTTTTTTCACGGCGGAAACAAAATTCCTAACTGCATCGAGTCGGTACGTAGAAACAATCGCTACCACTAGTTCTATCACCTAATACGCGCGATATTAATAACTCATCACTGACTTAATCACCTTATTCGTTTTTATTATTTGACATTACTTATGTTTGACTGGCCTAATTTTAATAACATTATATTCTTGACATTTAGACAATTATCGTAATCCTTTGTGTTTTGTATGTTTTATTTCCTATGACACTCAATTTATTATTAAGATAATTTTCTCTTGACTTCCACGATATTTTTTTGGGTATATTTATGTTAATAATTCATGTTACTAATTATGAAATGTAATACCAATTAGCACGTAAGGTTTAACTGTTAGTGTTAATTGTATACAATAAATAAACAATAAACAATAAACAATAATATTATACTGTGGCCAAGCGGATTGGTAAGCATACTGACGCAGAAATCTAAACCAAATAACGGATTCAATAGCAGGCGCGTCACCAGATGAAGTACAAAAACGGATGCTATGCAATCCGCGTCCGCGAACGTGTTAAGACCAATGTTAATGCGATAAATAAGAGTTCCCTGGATTTGTAAACTACTGATAAGATACTAAAGTAAAAATTACACAAACATACCAGCTGTTAAGATACATTAACCAAAAGTCCATGCTCAGACCCAAAGCTTCAAAATCCCATGCACCTTACCCGTTTTTGATATGGTTAGTCTTGGTAAAGTCCTCAATATTCTGCAGACTATCGTGCCGCGGCGTGTGCTCGCGGTTGGACTCCCGTGTGTCCCGGCTCCGCGCCTCGGCCTCTGAGGCCTCGTTCACGTAGCCGTTCATGCATAGCGGCAGGTTCGTGGGGCTGCAAGCAGAGACCGTAAGCGTTAGTACAGTTATGAAAATGTTTAACGGGTGTAGTACCACAGATAGAAGTGGATAGAGACGCTTTAATAGGGAACAAAAATATTGGCAAGCTTATGAAGTTTGTTTGTACTTCGTTGCCATGGTGGCAGTCAAGACGCCTTTGGACACTGTAAGGGCGATTGGTTCTAGATTGGGTGAAGTTGCTCATTTCAGGATTGACACATTTCTCTATGTATGAGCGTCTCTAGTATTAACTTCATTGGGCTATGCCCTATAGTTTATAGTGTAATTCTTTGCGCCTTATTAGGATGTTAAAGAGATGCCGATGTTAGACACTATAACAGTATCATCTTAATCTTACGCAAAGTTTCTTCAGAAGAACATTTTTGGGGATTGAGGAAATATGCTTAGTCTAAAAGTATATTGTAACAATACCGACTTATAAACATTTTCATACTGTAAAAGCATTTTCCCAGCCCTCATTCACTAAGCATCAGATATCGCATTCAGATAACCAATAACCTAATTTATTAGTAATTCTTGAATTGAATACCCAGTAACCCAATATATTGAGACCCGCCACCACATGATAACATTTACTGTATATTTTTTTTAAATTATTTAATCATAAATATCACAATACCAACGTTAGACATATCTACAATAGCAACTCTAAATTGCATTTTGCAACTGCAGCATTAGCTATTATTTTACCTCAAACAAGAACATGTCTTCAAAAATTTTTATGATTTGATAATCAATCGGCTTTTCTGGTCGATCCAAAAGTAAGTACTTCCAAAATCTCAGAAAAGTTCACAGTGGAGCAAAATACTTACGTTGTCGGAGTATCGGCAACCAGCGGCGTGGAGTCATCATCCGAAGGTTGGAGCAACGCCCCACTGAGCCCCATGAGTCTCTTCATCAGCGGCGCCCGCTCGCCCAGCCGGCGGTAGCAGTTGATCTCCGTGGGGGAGTTGGACTCCTCGGAGCTGGTGGGGCTGTCGTGCTGCATGCCCATGATGTTGCATTTCGATGGCGACCTGGAACAGATAATTATGCTGTTATTAACATATTGAAGGTATATTGTAGTATAGGTATAGGTAGGTATTGAGAAACATATTTGGAGCTGAAAATGAGCAATGGCATTTGTAAACGAGCAATTGGAATCTCGATTGAAGACTTACAAGCTTAATGCCTATAAATTAACAACATTCTTTGTATTTTGATTTAAATATATAACTCCCGTAGGTATTAGACATATTGTTATACTTGTGTCGGGGCGTCAATAAAGTCGAAAATAGTTCGACATGTTTCGGAAACATCCGTATCCCTTAATCATAAGTGAGATGCACTCGCGACGGTTGTTCTGCGCACACTGCGCGCGAGAGCTCGCTGCACCGGACAACTTGGCGCGGTGGATGCGGGCGGCGCAGTTACTGACATTATTGACGTGAGTACTCGTAACCCGATACAAGAATATTACTAAATTAAAGAGAAAATAAAATCGCACAGCCCTGTGTTTAAACTTAAGACGGCTCATAGATTTAGACGCTTGATTAACGCGCATAGATTTGAGCGATGGTAGTGGAACATTAATTTCAACAAGTCAAGAAGAGTCCCGTGAGTATTAGACATATTAATATACTTAGACCGGGTTACTCACGTCTATAAAGTCGAAAACAGCTCGACATGTTTCGGGACGGTCCGCGCCCCATAATCATGAGTGAGAAGCGCTTGCCGCGATTGCCCTGCGCACACTGCGCGCGACCGCCCGTTGAGCACGCCGGCAGACCGGCGTGGGGGGCGCGGTCGGCGCAGGCGCATGCGGCACCGGTATAGGCGAGATACTACTGTCTCTTTCACTTCTATTGTCAACTGCACTATTGCACACGACACTTACTACGTCACACTCTAAGGTATCGTCCACACTAAGCACCGGCGCAGCACACAAAACCGTTTTCCAAGCAGGGGGTACTGACCACCCACCATCGCGATTGAAATTTGGGTGACGACTGATCTCGATAGCCTCCCGTATTTTCCGCGGAATGAAAAACTTTTCCTTCGCCAGCACGGTTACCTTATGGACGCACGGATTATGGGGCGCGGACCGTCCCGAAACATGTCGAGCTGTTTTCGACTTTATAGACGTGAGTAACCCGGTCTAAGTATATTAATAAGTCAAGAAGAGCATGCAATTAAACATGATGGATTCAAAACTGTCTCTAGAGCGCGGGTGTAGCTTATGAGATACTCCTGTCGGAATTTGCGATCTCTACTTAATTCGCATGCGGGTCCTACTCACTAATGGTTAATGGATGACCCACACCAGGTCGGGACAGGACGGGACGGGAAGATTTGTCAATTTCTATAGAAATAATCACGTGATAGCTCGGAGCCCTCGGGCGTCACGTGACGTTTTGTATAGAAACTGACAGATTGTCCCATCTTGCCCCATGCCGTCTCTAGTGTGAGTCATCCTTAAACGGAACATGGATTCGAAAGAACCTTTACAGGTCATGAGATGATTCTGCATGTCCGTATCGGATTGAAAACGGGCCACATGGCATGAGTTGTGGATGTCTTCCCATCTCGCATGCGGGTCCTACGGACTAATGGTTGAATGGAACATGGATTCGGGAAAGCCTCTACAGGTCATGAGATGATTCTGCATGGCCGCATCGCATTGGTAACGGGCCACATGATATGAGTTGTGCATATCTAGTTATCTTGCATGCGGGTCCTACGGACTAATGGTTTAACGGAACATGGATTCAGAAAAGCCTCTACAGGTCATGAGATGATTCTGCAACTGCATGGCCGCATTGCATTAAAACGGGACACATGGTATGAGTTGTGGATGTCTCCCTAACTCGCATGCGGGTCCTACAGACTAATGGTTAAACGGAACATGGATTCGGGAAAGTCCCTACAGGTTATGAGATGATTCTGCAAGGCCGAATCGCATTGAAAACGGGCCACATGGCATGAGTTGTGGATGCCTACTTAACTCGCATGTGGGTCTTACGGGCTAATGGTTAAATGGAACATGGATTAGGGGAAAGCCTCTACAGGTCATGAGATGATTCTGCATAGCCGCATCGCAATGAAAATGAGCCACAAGGCATGAGTTGTGGATGTCTTCTCATATCGTATGCGGGTCCTACGGACTAATTCACTAATGGTTAACGTTGGTTAATGGGAAGGTTAAATGGATGGAGTCGGACCTGTCTGTGGAGCGCGGGTAGTGGTGGGTGAGGCCGGGCAGCGAGTCAGGTGCGCGCACGCACTCGCCGCCGCTCAGCTCCGCGCTCTGGAGACAAAAAATATCCATTTATTATTGAGGTTTTGTAGAATTGTTGTTACTAGAGAGGGGACGATCGTGCGGGAAGGAGGAGGACAAGTTTGGATGCGGATCCTAGAGCTTATAAACTTTTTTACAATTAAGGGCGTACCCGAGGTTTTGAAAAACTATCATAAACCAACGGATTCAGAGAGAAGATCATTGGCATTGGGTATCCCTTTAAGAAATAAATTTAAACTCTCGTGAGTCAACTACGTTTAAAATCAGATTAGTTATTAGAATACCAGTTATTTTTTTAATATACAGTGTCATGTTTTCTAATTTACTCGAACCTATAAAGAAATTCTTCTTATTCTATATTTACTACGCAGAGCTCCATACGTCTAAACATCTCAAAACATGTAATACTACTAAAATGAGCATCACGTACATCTGTTTCCGGCGCGAGACGAGAAACATGCCACTTCCGGTCCTCACTAAAATTAAACGAAACAATAAAATTACATCGCTTCAACATTCCGGAGGAAATAGAATGTTAAAGTCGATTTTATTGTCCCGTCAACATTCTTGTTGTGACAAAACGCCGATGGAGTATAGAAATAGGTTAACATATTGTATTTAGGAGGCTGGTTACACAGTCTTTGTTTTGTTTGAATATTTTAATACGTTCATATATTTCTTGAGAACGTAAATTAACGCGTATCTGTTAATTAATTCTTCTTCCTCTTCCTAGCGTTTGTTCTGGCTTATGCCACACCACAGCTCAGGGACCCTGGGGCCTGCTTTGGCAACTAATCCCAAGATTTGGCGTAGGCGCTAGTTTTACTAAAATGACTGCCATCTGACGTTCAAACCTAGAGGGTAAACTAGGCTAGGGTAAAAAGGAATGAATTATAGGTTCATTATAATCTCTTTTGGTGTACTAGCGATTTGCGGGCAAGTAATATACAATGTTCCACATATAATACGACATGTTCCACATTCTGCCACCTAGCCTTATTTCGATATTTTAGCTGTCGTAGAAAAACTACCGTATGCAACAGCTTATAATTGGTTCTTAAAACTCTCGGGTCTATTATTTACAAAGCTCAATTTCGTCTCGTTTTTTGTAATGGCGACCCTCAAATTTTAAGAACCCTTATTATATCACTGTTGCATAAACTGCTATTAAAACACTGCATTTACGATTACTCAATAGTTAATGTTACTCCTTAAAATTAACTTAATTGCTTTAGTCACAAGGCACATATAATGGCAATTTCTTATTTAAGGCTCTAAGGTTCCCAAGCCAGAAAGCCACCGTTTCCCGGCGCTCTCCTTTTATGGCCCAGTTTATTAATGTCCATCTAAATCACAATAACAGCTTGTACAGGCTCGTTAAACGAGGGAATAATTATGCTCAGTTACTGCCGTTGTCCCATTACATGGAACACAATATTTGTTTGTTTTGATAAACTGAAAGACAATTTGATACTCGTAATCGCTCGAAGGGGAACGCAAAGGCTCACGTTAGCGCGAGCGAATGGATGAGTTTCGGACATACAAATAAGACATAGCCCCTATGATAATATACATATATAGCCCTATGTGCAGAGCATGCATGAAAGAACAAGAAACAACAAAACATATCCTCTCCAGAAAGCAAACAGATAGAAGCATAGCGAAGTAAATATTTGGGGACTCCAAACACACTAAAGGAAGAAGTTTGCAACCTTAAAATGATGATAGGTTTGGTGGAGGAGCTGGGGTGGTTAGAGTAGGGATATATTAAATAATATTTAAAACGGGTCACTCACGTAATTTAGTCGATTTTCGCTCGACATGTTTCGTTTTAAATATTATTTAATATGTTCGAGTCTCACGAGAGTTTTAGAGTAGGGATACCTCGTAATCACGCAAAATAGGCAAATTGGATGTCGATTTGCGGAAAAAGGTCCAAGATAATTAACTAACTAACTAGCTGCGGTTTCACCATGCTAACAAGTGTGACAATACCCTAAATATAGTAAAAAAAGGATACTCAATCAGCCGCAAAAAAAGACGCCATGAAGGTGCTGTCAGATGTAGCGCTCTTTCATATAGTCTTGTTTGGAACATAGCGTTTCGTTAAGTGCCACCGGCCTATAAAGTCTTAACCCATAATTTGGTAATGTACTGTCGTAAAGCACGCCTAATAACGTATCGTAGCTACCTCTCTCTATCACTCTTCCTTATTAGTGTGACAATGACAGTTGCGTTTCGTTAGCGACTGAGCGTGAGCGATTGGCATCTTGGCTACGCACGCAGGTCATACAAACTCTTCGACCCTCTTTTTTTTTTACCAGCCAGAATCTTTAGTCGCGCCGAGGAGGCTTGAACTCCCGACCATCCCTTTTTTGCTAAATTAAAGGTTAATAGTGTTAGTAGTCCTGTGTATGAATTTGACACTTGCTTACGTCAGTAAGATCTTTTCGCTCCAAATATTTATTGTTGGTATCATCATCAATGGCAAATTGTTCGCTAACGTCATTCTGACCCAAATTTAATTGACGTTTTTGTTGTGCTTTGTGTGTCTAGGTATTTCTTATAATAAGTCAATTGACAATATCTACAACGACTGTATTACTGACGTTTCAAGCGTCCATATGCTACAAAAACCACTTGCCATCGGACGTGCTGCTTACTTGTTTGCCATCACATTGGTATTCAAAATATCATGCATCGTCATTAAATTGGTAATGTTTTTAGGGAACGCCGTTAATGAAAATTTACCAGAAGAACCATAGTGTTTTAAAGAATTTTTGTTGGTCTTGGATATAAAACTCTTCTTGTCCTGTTTCTAGTGACAATTGTCAAGACCTCCTCACAAAAGGTGATAATAATTATGTTTTTATTTATAAATGACATGCTGGTGCCAAACAAGCATACAGCCCGCCCAATAGCACTAAAAAGCTGCCAAGCGCCCGGATTAATTAATAATGATAGTACGGCACACTGACTATCGTGGCTCTATAAATATAGGCATGCGCCTATCTCCGTTGCTAGCTCTTAGACTATGTAAAAGGAGAGCGACAGGTGTAAGAACAGCAATTGCCAACAAACTATGAGCTCGGGGAGATCCCGGCCCCGGCGCAGAGACGTTTCCCTGTCTCCGCGCACTCAGACGTTGTCACGGCAACTGCCAGGGGAAATTAAACCTTTAAACTCCTTTATTTTAGTATTGCGTCTCCTTTTCGTTTTACACTCCTGGCCTAATTTAGCGATACTCTATGGAAATGAAGTTAGACGGGAAAAATGCACAAAAAGCGCGCTGTTTTGTTTATAAAACTCATATCCAATAATACGCGTTTTCTTTATTTATCTAAATATACATGTCGTCTAGTACGCTGGCGTGGAATGTCTATGGAATTAATGACAGTTTCAAAGATTTCCCGCACCAGTATTCGTGAATCGAATTAGTAGCTAAACCGATCTATTTAACATGGTACCAATTTATGGCGATGAACAAAAAACTGACAAATAGTTTTTTGTTCATCGCCAGTAGTAGTATCGTCATCTCTATAGAGCCTTCGAACATGTTTGCCTGATTGAAAAACGCCTCTACTTTGACGGACGTTTCGTAGGCTCTGTTCCGTTTCATACACACATATGTGTAAGAACTGTTTTCAATGTTTAATATTCTTAATAAATGATTATACTCTTTATTCATTTTTAATCTTAGGTTAGGTTGTTATAATATGATTATAAAAGTAAAATACAAAAACACATACAAAAACAATACAAAATACATATAAACATATTATAAAAAACCTAACCTAGAGTGCCGCCGGCAACGGGGCAGGGCCCAGGCTGCCGGTGGTTAGGGCCGCAGAGAAAGGAACCGCCGGACTATACGCGCTGTGTCCAGGATTACTGCCTTCTGCATCTGACCCTTGATCCATCCACCTAGCGAGAGTCTCTCAAGATGTTGGTCGAGACTCTTCGCTATGAGACCGTTCGCTGAAACGACTATCGGGACAATGATCGTCGAGTCAACATCCCACATGGCGGTTATCTCGTGAGCCAAGTCTAGGTACTTACTGGACTTGTCCTTCTCGGCCTTCACGAGATTCTCGTCATGGGGGATGGTGACGTCGACGAGCACAATAAATGATTATTATTATGATGAAGAGATAAATACTGAAATATGAAATATCAATATCTTTAATATTTTTGCATTAAATAAAACTGAATACCTACCAGTTTTATTACGCCTCAGTTAAGTTAACAAACTATAATTATGAAAAACAGTATGTCTTACAGCTGTAGTCTGTCCAAACGGATGAAAGGAAAAAAAGCACTAGTTCGCACAAACAAAAAAATCCGCCAAAAAAGGCACTTTTTGAGCAACTGTATTGAAAAATTAATTACATATGTATCCTCTTTACATTCTTCACCTTCGTTCCAAAAAACATAAACCTCGGTCCGTTTGATGTACAAAATAACAGTGGGTAAAAGATGCCGATAAATAAAAACGACATTAATAATACTTTTGGGCAAGGCATTACATGTTTCCAAAAACGCATTAATCACACTTCACTTCACTAAATGAGTTTTTTTTTGCTTCATCACGACTCCTTGCAACTTTTGAACCAGACTCCGCCCACATAGTTGTTGTTTTGATAATTACTGGATGAGTATAAATTATGAGTTATAATTTTACCCTTCGAAATCTACAGTTAAAAATAGGGCCCGTAATTTTCATGCCGATGACAGACAAATGACGTCAAGACTTCATACATATTTTTTTAGGTTTTACGTTTGAAAGAATAATGCTGTCATTGAATAGTGTCAAAACTATTACGTTCGACGTTAGAATCGTTGATAGAGTTTATCTGTCATTAACTCTTTTCGTATTAAAACATCCTGTGTGTTTATATACGTCATTATCACGAAACCGACATGAAATTTACAGCCTCTGGTTATTTTTAACGATGTCCTAAAAGTAAAGCTGTTTTATTTAAATACAATATCAATAATATCACACATTTCTGTCTATAGCTGTTTGTGTTTGCAAGACATTCAATGTCGGCGAGCGATAGTAGCATCCGTAGGCTACGGTTACCGCTTACCACCAAGCGGGCCGTATGCTTGTTCGTCAACGTCGTAGTATTAAAAAAAAAATTAAAAAAAAAGTACCTTCGTAGAAAAGTGCGGTAAAACAATAGCCGAGTATAACAATAGGTGTCGCGTGCGGGGCCGCAGTTACGGCGGGGCGTCCGTCACGCCAGATCGTATCTGTTATTTATATCATCTACGCTAAGATCGAGCGTCTAATATTTTTTGGCGACCTTTGAATGGGGTTTATGAACTTTGAGCTTTATATTTGCCGATTTGAAACAAGATTCAGTTTATTTGTGAAGAAACACTTTGAAACTGATTAGTCGCGTTTGACACCGTGATAATTCGTAGGAAGGGCGTTTTTTTGTAGAAATATCTTTTTTGATGAATTTTGGTTTCTATTCATAATCGCGAGCTCTTTTAATCCTAGTAGGAATGAAGTTTCTAAGATTTTTTTTTCATTTTGCCACCATTTTTTCACAGATTTAGTATGGCGGTAGCGCAATGGAAAGTTTGAAATGAAAATTAAAAAAAAAAATTCTTCTACTAGGAGAGTTCGCGATTATGAATAGAAATCAAGTGACAACTTCTAATTTTGTAAAAGAATAATAATAATACAACAAAAATAAAGGGTACATTTTGGAAAAACTCCGTTTTAAACCGTAACCGCGGTTATTTCATACAAAATCGGTTAACTGTTGCCATATTCTTTAGTTTGGAGCCCTTTACAGCAGTCAATATCATAGGATTAGACCCAGGGTTGACTGTTCATAACCCTATGATTAAAAACTTTGTATAATCCCCATCAGATACAGTTGTTCAAAAATATCCCTTCACAATAGATATAACTGTACACTTTTTTTATAACACGACGGTGGCAAAAACACAAACTGCCCACCTGATGGAAAGCGGTCACCGTAGCCTATGGACGCCTGCAACTCCAAGGTCACATGCGCCTGAACACTTCTATTCGATTCTAATTCGAATCCCAATTCTAATCCCAACTTGATCTCGTCATTCTCTTAATATTTCAGAAGAGTTTCAATCGTGCAATCTTCATTACGCTGGGCTACTACGGCCCGATAGGCCCCAATGGCCCCAATCGGGCCGATCGGCCCCTCGGGCCTCGCACAATCTGCACGTTTTCTATCAGACTGTGATTCTATTTTGCTGGAGGGTGCGCGAAATTTGGGGTGCGGTGTGAGTTATAGCGGGAAGCGATTTCTGATGATAGCCAATTCATAAGTTTGAACCAGGGATTGCTACTGGTAAAACTGAAATTGAAATGTCACTCAGCATTCGTATTTTATTGATTTAACAATATTTTCCATTAGTTTTGTTGAATAAAATGCGAGATTAGCGTTGAAAATTCCGGAAAAAATTCAATGTTATTTTCATGATTTCATTAAACTTTCGTTATTTTCCAAAATGTTCGTGTTTTTTAAGAAATAAATAATGTCACTATCACTTGAGAAAGAATCAATTGAAACAGATGAAAAGACTGACTCTTTTCATCTGTTTCAATCGCTCCTTTCTCAATGTCATCGAGGTGGCCCTTTTGTAGGTGTAAATTAGAAACTCATGGTACAAGTCATAAGTACAAGATCGCTCTCCGCTTGTCCCTCACACCGTCGGCCCCCAAACGCTGTTTATCGTCGGCGCCAAACTCCCGCCTAAGTGCCGCTTCACACGCGCGGCAATCGCAGCCTACGACCTTCAAACGTTCCACGTGTGAGCTTTAGGCTGCCTTTCCATCAGATATGTCAAAAATATGTTAATTAAATAGCTTTAGGCCAAATAGGAACGTATTATCTATGGGGTTCCTTCTATTATCATTGGACGAAGCAATTATTGTATTCTTTCTTTCTTTGAATATGTTACACGTCGAGATGATTTTTTTATTTTCTGAAAAGACTTGTAATGTAAAACACACAAACTGTCACGATTTTCACACATCATAAATTTACTAACGTCGGTTTGTTTTCAAAGTTTCAGAAACTAAGCCAAATCCAGATAATTTCATATGACATTATACTCTCTAAATGCAGTCAAGAATACATAGTTAAAGTCTGTCGGTATACCCATTCCCACCGTGTATAATATGCTTTTAATTTAGGGTCGGTAATATAAATTTAGTACACATATTTACCTTAACCATAAACCTAAAAATACGTATGTTCATTAAGAATTAGAACAAGCACTCGGTTTCGGCGGTTTTATACGCAGGCGACACGAATATACGCCGCTCGTAAATTACATGAGTTTATAACTTACTAACTTTACGGCTAACACACTTTCGTTTTATAATGTATTTCAGTAAACAGTAGTCTGGTCACGCAGAGTTGGAAGAGTCGAGTTTCAAGACTCACAAGTCGGCTTAGTAAGTTGGGTCACAGATACAATTTCACATGTTAGGAAATAGCATCAGTTAACTATAGCATGATATGCGGAAGATATTCGAAAATCACATGCAACGTGTTTTTGAGCAATTGCTTTAAATTCAAGGCTGCATTCTTTAGCTTAAATTAAGTTAATTTCTGAAAGACACCGGTATTCTAATTAGCTCTACTAATTTTATTTTATTTCATGTGGGATTTGCTTATGCGTAATGAGGATTACCGCGAGTCGATTTTCCGCTAGGGGCGCTAGTGGAACGTGGGTCCTGCGGGAACATTTCAAACGTCACTTTGATTATTCTCTCATACTGGCACAGTACCCACGCATGAGTGGCGCCGCCTGGTGAGCGACAATACGGTAGCTCCCATTGCGACATTGATATGTTATAGTTGTTCTTACTTAGTAAAGCCAATTCTAATGCCCTTACATTAGCGGTTGATGCAATATGTACTCGTAACTTTGACGACCGGTTGGCGTGGTTGGTAGTGACCCTGCCTGCTAAGCCGATGGTCCTGGGTTCGAATCCCAGTATGGGCATTTATTTGTGTGATGAACACAGATACTTTCTATGTATTTATACTACTTTCTTTCTATTTCAGATATTTTCTATGTATTTGTATATTATATATATAGTTGTCTGAGTATCCGTAACACAAGCCTTCTTGAGCTTACTGCGGTACTTAGTCAATTTGTGTCATAATGTCCAAAAAAAAAACTATTTTGTGTGAGAAAAAAAAAACGAATTTAATTAAACTAACTATGTCATTCAAATAACAATAACAATAACAATAACAATATATTTATTCACCAATATTTAGTAAACAAAAAACAAAGAAACAGTGATCCCCACACTAGGCATAGCCTGTATCGTGGGGGTCTAGGTCATACAGAGTTACCTATGAGTTACCGAAATTAAGAATTTTAGCAATGTGTGTGGATGTGTGTATGCGTGTGTGTGTGTGCGTGTGTGCGTGAGTGTGAGGGAGTGTAGGTATGTGAACGCATTAAGTGGAAATATGCGAAGAAAATATATCTTTAACATTTCAAAATGTCCTCAGACTTCTCATAACTCCATGAGAGTAGTAGGGAATGGATATGTTTTTTTGCATCTTTAAATGCTCAAGAACAACCTGTATGTCGCTTTACATGTGATTTGTGACCCTCTACGACCTACGACCCTCTACATGTCACCTAAGCAATCCACGCCATATTCACAGCACACGTCACCCGACCTTGTGCTGTTCCAGCAAAGGTCCGACCTCACTTACGGGAATGGTTCTATTATTTATGATTTACAGTGACATTACCCGAGACGGTTACGTACAAAATATATACGGCCTTACTTTTGGTTATGAAGGTTGTGAAACTTTGGTATTAACATTAGGAACATTTACTTTTTTTTATTTTATTTGGTAGTGCTTAACAAAAGACAGTATGTGATCACAAGGTTATCAAATCCTAGATACTTATTTACCGCTTTTTGCTTCTTACAAAATTTATTTGCGAATCTACAAAACAAAATACATTTTCTGTGAACCTATAAACAAAACATTTAAATTTGCAGCTACTATAATAAACCATGTTTATTAGTTTTATAATAGGTAACCAGGCGGGGTATTAATTACATTTTGAACATAATTGCGTGTTTAATTTAACATTATGAGGTCGCGAGAGGCACCGTGCTATCTTTTATATTGGCTCTACGCAAATGGAACAATGAAAATTTTAGCTTTAGACAGTGATGCAAATTATATTGAAAAACGTGCAGAATCCAGATATTCAACCATTTTACACAAAAAATGTAGATCTCAAATCTTGACGAGTCTTCAACATACAGTTTGTTGAAGACTTGTACAATTTTGTGGTTGTACAGTCACCTGCAATAGTATACGACGCTATGAAGGCCGCAAAAATATGTGACACGCTCTTATGGCGGTACAAACAAGAATGTGTCAGATTATTTTGCAGCCTTCATAGAATCCTATACTATTGCAGGTTTTCGGTTATTGATAAGAGTTTTACCAACCGTTTTACAAAGATTTTGAATAATTTTCGTAACAATAACAATAAACCAACCTCTGGTAACAAAAAAAAACCCTTTTTCTTCTTCCTAGCGTTTTCCCGGCTTATGCCACGAGCCTGGGGTCCGCTTTGGCAACTAATCCCAAGATTTGACGTAGGCGCTAGTTTTACGAAAGCCACTACCATCTGACCTTCCCGCCCAGAGGGTAAACTAGGCCTTATTGGGATTAATCCGGTTTCCTCACACTGTTTTCCTTCACCGAAAAGCGATTGGTAAATATCAAATAATATTTCGTACATAAGTTCCGAAAAACTCATTGGCACGAGCCGGCAGAATTTGAACCCGAGACTTTCGGATTGGAAGTCTCACGTCATACCGCTAGGCTACTGTTAGTAATAAGAATGCGGCTGCGACCGCATGCGCGTCAGTCGAATACATGCACCTATGCATAGCTCACGTTTATCATTTCCTTGCCCCGCCACCGCACCCGAACTAACAGTGGCGACGGGGCCGTACCTTTTAAGTTAATTTCGCGTGCAAAAATAGATTATTAAAGTGATCATGGCTAAAGTGTCGATTGGAGCGTTGACTATGTTCAACCATGAAGTGCAAGATTGGCTGGTGTTCAAGGAGCGACTAGAACAATGGTTTGTGGCCAACGATATAGATGCCACGGTCGACAAGGCTAAGTGTAAGCGCCGCGCCATCTTGTTGAGCAGTTTAACGGAGGGCTCCTACAAGCTACTGAGGGATTTAGCATTGCCCAAGACCGTAGGGACCCTGGAATATGATGAACTGGTGAAACTTTTTGATGGTCACTTAAAGTCTGCAAAGTGCGGGTTTGCGGAGCGCAACAGATTCTACTCATCGACTCAAAAATCAACAGAAAGCATGGCAGAATGGGCAGCACGCATTCGAGGACTGGCAGTCGACTGCGGCTTTTCTGCTGCGACTTTAGATGAAACTCTTCGAGATCGCTTTGTGCTCGGAATGGCACCAGGCCATGAGCGAGACAAACTATTCACCATGGATATGGAGAAGTTAACAGTTAGCAAGGCGTTGGAGATAGCGGAGAGGATTCAGTGTGCTCGTCAGGGCGCTGCACAGCCTTCACCAGCAGTAACGAGCACGCTGCCATGTCCCGACATGCCAGTGTACAAGATGGCGTCGAGTTCAGGTAGCGCGAGACCCGGCGGAGCAGCTGGTAGATTTGGCAGCGGCAGCGCAGGACAAAAGCCACAAGTGGTTTGCGCAGCTTGCGGGTATGAAGGACACGAGGCGGTCAATTGCAAGTTTTCGCGCTACAAGTGCGGTAAATGCGGATTAAAGGGCCACCTGCGACGTGTATGTCCCGGAAAGAGAGTGTATCGTCAAAATTTTATCGAAGGTGATGACGATGTTGCTGCTGGCGATGATGGTAAGCTTGTTATTTATAACATTCGTTCTTCGCGTGGCGAACCGTTGATGGTGACCGTCCGGGTTAGCGAATATGACCTGCCTTTTGAACTAGACACGGGTTCCGCGGTTACGATTATGCCAGACAAAATTTATAACTCTTACTTCAGTAATGTACCCATGAAGCCGAGCCATACAGTCTTCTCCACTCAGTCTAGTGACTTATAACGAAAGCAATATTCCGATTTTAGGTATGCTCGACTTGCCATTTACGTACGACGGGCAAACAACCACATTACGGGTATTCGTGGCACGTGACGAGGGCCCTTGTCTGTTAGGTCGAAATTTTGTCGCAAAATTTAATTTAGAAGTGGTTAAAGTAAAAAAACGCGATGTACAAAACTTCATTGATACAGCAGAGCGCTCGTACCCGAAACTATTCACGGAGGGGTTAGGCTGCTGTAAAAATGTCACGGTAGATTTACATTTAAAACCAGAGGCCAAACCAGTTTTTTTTAGACCCCGACCGGTACCATTTGCTTTGAGGCCAAAGGTCGAGAGTGAAATTGAAAGGCTGGTTGGCCTAGGTATTTTAGTACCTGTGTCATTTTCAGACTATGCGAGCCCCGTAGTACCTGTTTTAAAACATAATGGTAGCATTCGTTTGTGCGCCGATTATTCGGTTAGCTTAAATAAACAGTTAGCAATAGAAAAATACCCACTGCCGCGCATCGAAGAGCTATTCACAAAGTTACACGGCGGGCAACAGTTTTCAAAACTGGACTTGTCACAGGCTTACAACCAGTTAATGTTGAGTGAGTCATCGCAGTTGTTAACAACAATAAACACAATTAAAGGGCTATTTAAATTTACGAGGCTAGTTTTTGGTTTAGCATCAGCGGCGTCAATATTTCAAAGGACCTTAGATAAAATATTGTCAGGTTTAGATGGCGTTTTAGTGTTTCAGGACGATATTTTGGTCACAGGTCGCGATCAATCGGAACACTTGTTTAGGCTAAATAAAGTGTTCGATAGGCTGGAAAAGTCAGGCCTAGTGTTGCAAAAAGAAAAATGCATGTTGTTCCAAGATTCAGTGTCGTATCTAGGATTCAAAATAGATCGCCACGGTCTTCATAAATGTCCAGAAAAAGTTAAGGCAATAAATAATGCAAAAATCCCCACCAATGTCACTGAACTTAAATCTTTTCTGGGCATGGTAAATTATTACCGGAACTTCGTGAGAAATGCGTCCACTATTTTAAGTCCACTACATTGCCTGCTACAAAAAAATGTTCCATGGCAATGGGGCAAGGAACAAGACGCAGCAGTCTCGACTATTAAACGGGAATTAAGCTCTGAAAAAACGTTAGCTCACTTTGATCCGGATGCCAAACTCATTCTGACAGCAGATGCATCACCCTGGGGCCTTGGGGCGATTCTGTCCCAAATTGGGGCTGATGGAATCGAGAGGCCGGTATCTTACGCATCTCGGTCGCTTACATCAGCTGAGAAAGGCTATAGTCAGATCCAAAAGGAAGCAACTGCATTAATTTACGCGGTACGCAAATATCACCATTATGTGTATGGACGGATGGTTCCTTTTGTGCTTAGAACGGATCACAAGCCGTTGTTATCTATATTTAATCCGGACAAAGGAATACCGGAAGTAACGGCAAATAGGTTACAACGGTACGCCATTTACCTTTTGTCTTATAATTTCGTTATTGAGTATGTAAGTAGTGCCCACAACGCAGCTGACTATTTGAGCCGCTCGGTAACTGATAAGGAACCGGCCCGCGCGGAGCCGGCCGCCCCTAGCGACAGAGCTACCTACATTAACTTCGTTTATGATAATGAACAGTTGATTACTATTAGCGAATTAGGTAAACAGACGGAGGTGGACGAAACACTTTCAAAAGTGCGGACATTTGTCATGCAAGGCTGGCCTACTCAAGTTAGTAATAGTTTAAGACCGTATTTTTCTAACAGACGCGAGTTAGCTGTAGAAAATTCATGCGTAACGAGAGGTCATAAGGTCGTAATTCCAACAAATTGTCGTAACAAAATCCTAACTGAATTGCACATTGGTCACTTAGGTTCTAACAAAATGAAAGCGGAGGCTCGAAGCCGGTTTTGGTGGCCAGGCATGTCGGCAGACATAGATCATTTTGTGAATGCGTGCGAGATATGTACCTCTTTACGACCTTCGCCCCCGCGCGCGCCCTTGACGCCCTGGCCGTTCCCGCCACACTCTTTTTATCGAGTACATTTAGATTTTTTGGGGCCTATAAACAATAGAATGTACCTAATTGTTATTGACGCCTATTCAAAATGGCCTGAATGTTTCGATGTTTCAAGTGGCTACGGTTCTAAGGTAGTGATTGAAAAGATATGTGAGGTGATGTCAAGGTTCGGATTGTTTCACACTATTTGTACTGACAATGGTACTTCCTTCATCTCGGCAGAGTTTAAGGATTTTTGTTCAAAAAATGGAATCACACACTTAACTTCTCCAACGTATAACCCGAGTAGCAACGGGCAAGTTGAAGCATATGTCAAAATAATAAAAAAAGCGTTGAAGTCATTTATTTTGTCTGGTATTAATCCTAAATCTTTTAATTGCAAAATGAACGAGTTTTTAATGCGATACAGGAATTCAGTACATAGTACAACCGGGAGGTCACCAGCGGAAATTGTTTTCGGCCACAAGTTAAGAAGTAGATTAGACACACTTGCTATCCATCGCCCAGCAACAGCTGATGCAGCACTTGAGTGTGTCGTTAAAGAAAACCAGTTTTCGCAGTGTAAATATTACGGTGGAAACCGCATTGTGGATTTTCAAATAAGTGACATAGTTTTAGTTAAAATGTACAGTGCACAAAAAAACTATTGGGCTAAGGGAACTATTTTGGACAATTTGGGTAAAAGCTTGTACACAGTGAAACTTCATGGCCATGACAGCGTTATAAAGAGACACGCCAATCAACTTTTAAAATATAAAGGGGAGGAAGTGCGGCGAGATTTTGCAGGGACTCAACCGAGTACCTCTAGCATGGGCCAGACGGTTACAGAAATGCCGGCTATTATATTGCCACAATTACAACCACGTCATGCAACTCCAACTCAACAAACTGAAGCGCCAACTGCAACAATACCTACTGAGGAGGAACGGTCTTCAATACTCACCGAGGATGCGATTCCCGTCGCACCG
The DNA here is from genome assembly GCA_949128165.1 of Lathronympha strigana. Taxonomy (NCBI): domain Eukaryota; kingdom Metazoa; phylum Arthropoda; class Insecta; order Lepidoptera; family Tortricidae; genus Lathronympha; species Lathronympha strigana. Next base: position 24,924,243 of record OX421908.1, read on the forward strand.
AGTGGAGACACACCCTTACAGAGCGCTGATCAGCACATCGTGGATATCCCAAACGAAGGTCCAGCGACCTTGAGCTGCGGCCAGACGGAGCCAAACCAGGCAGTACCTGGGTCGGGCTCGGCCGGTGACACAGCTGAGGAGTTTGAATCACCTACCGGTTCCCCGTTGGCTCCATCAACTCCTCTGCGTAGAAAACGCAACGTCGTAAACTACAAACAATATTTTTAGGCTAAGGGTGGAGGGATGTTAGTAATAAGAATGCGGCTGCGACCGCATGCGCGTCAGTCGAATACATGCACCTATGCATAGCTCACGTTTATCATTTCCTTGCCCCGCCACCGCACCCGAACTAACAGCTTCAGCAACGCTTTCACCTCACTTAGGCTATGACCTGATTTTCTATAGTAAATAAGATAAAAGGTATAAAGTTATAATAATATAAACATTCTTCTTATGGAAGGAAGGAAAGAATCTGCTATCTAAACTTTATAACCATCTTTCAAATTGTCAATTGAAATTGCTCCACATTCGCTTTCATACCGGACTTCACGGAACCCGACACTTTCAACCTTCGTAGATGTAATTAAATCCGTACCCTAAGTTATTCGTTATTGCCTCTTCGCACGACAGTCCCCGGCGGCTGTCCTTGTCGCACCCACCGAGTATGGTATACCTGTCCTGTTCCAAGCGAAAGTGAGGAATTCCCATTACTGGTATACTTCTGGGACAGAGCACGCAGTGTTTTCCGAGCTTTTGCTTTAATGTGGGGTGTATTGGCAGGTATGCGTAAGAGTTTGAACTAAAAACTTAAATTTAAATATCATATAATTTAAACTTTCGTGAGTCATACTAACATTAAATTGCAACGGTTAACACTCACGTTGTTTTATCACAATAGGCGTGACATGTTTCGACTGCATCGGGCAGTCATCGTCGGACAGATAGAGTGGTGTTGTCACCTTCACAGCTCGGGCATCACTGACTGTAATATCTTTAAACCGTAGTAGTTGAAAAATAAATATTTGTCATATTGATTAAAGTTGAACAGGATTTTTATTAGTGTGGATCTGTGTATGAACCGTTACACAATTATTTTATATAGAAATTTAGTCAGTTATTTTTGCATTTCAGATTCATCATCAAAGTCATATGACCTCATTTCTGCAAAAAAATATCAACATTTCTAGGATAGCAATGGGTTACCTTTGAGATTATACGATCCCCCAATTATACAACATGTGGCCTAAAATACAGACATTTCTAGCGCCGCCTACTCTATAACAGTACGCCAAACGCCACAAGCTAAAGACAAATCTGGTCAAACGACATTGTTGTATAATTTACACATTTTAAGGTCACACAAAAAGTGATTCCCAATTAAGATCCATTCACAGATCCCTTCTACGTAACAAAGTGAAGGTTACTTTCTAAAAAAGACCCTTAAATATTAAAACAGACTCATTCTCTAACAGAAGAATCGTTAAAGACGCTCAAAACAAAACGGTTATAAAGTTTTATTGAAGAGAGTTTTCCTTATCGCTGACAAAGCCGGCAGTAAATTCGGTTCGTTATCGCACGCAGTGGGGCCCCGCCCTAATTACTTGATTATTACCATTTTTAAAAATGGGTAAAAGTTTATGGTTTTTATTGTTTTAAAATGTTACGTAACCCATGTTACGAGCGTGGATTTAACAAATGGTCTATTGTCAATTAAATATGGTTATTTCTGCTTAGAGCAACGAGGTTTGACAATCGAATAAAATAAGATTCTACAAAATAAATTTAGAAGCATCAAATTTGACCAACAGAAATATATTTTTTATACTACGACGGTGACACACAAGCATACGGGCCGCCTGATGGTAAGTGGTCACCGTAGCCTATGGACGCCTGCAACTCCAGGGGAGTTACATGGGCGTTGCCGGCCCTTTAAAAATAAAGGAGGATTCGCTGTGTTGGCAGCTAAAGGGTTGCTCCGTGGGTCCCCAGCTGTCAACACGGTGAATCCTCTTGGAGCGCTGGCGATCTTACTCACCAACAGAAACACAAACACAACACTATGAGTAGGGTCTAAGTAGTGTAATTAAACTGCGGTTTTCTGTAAGGTGGAGGTACTTCCCCAGATGGGCTCTGGTCCAGATTTGAGCGAGACTACATTTGATGTGCTGTGCTCTACCACACTAAACGATATACAACAGCTGTGCCCATACCTCTCTTAAAATATATAATAATTAATATGGTTGTACCTTATAGCGCATTTAATATGATGTGGTGTAACTTTTTAACACCGCCTATTCGTTAGTAAGAGTATTATAATAGTCTCTAAAATTTCAATTCCCTGACTGTATAAGTCTTAATTATACCAAGAAGAACAGTACGAATAGAAAAGTCAAGATTATTAATGTGTTTAAATTTGTCATCTTCGTAGTAATGTATTGAATCAGGACTACTTTCGGTTTATTTAGGAGGTACTTTCGGAATTCCATATTAACACCAAAAATAATGTTACCTTGCTATTCCGCCGAACGTGCTAGTCTATTAGTGCTAACCCGTTATAACTACTTGCGTATTTTTGTATGCAATTAATGTTCCCAACCTCCCACCGCAAAAAAATACGCAAATGGATATAACATACAAACAAACCACCAATAATATAAACCTCCACACGCGTTTCGCCTCTCTACGAGGCATTCTCAGGAGATGTTGGAGATCTTGTCGTACTGGCGTCCGACCAGTGATTCGTTGTATTATTGGTGGTGGTTTGTTATATAAATTTGGGTATTTATTTTTTGCGGCGGGAGGGTAGGAACATTAATTGCATGCCAAAAATACACAAGTAAGTAGGTATAGCGGGTTGGCACTAACTGACTAGCACGTTTGGTGGAATAGCAAAGTAATATTATATTCATAGTGTTAAAAAATGTTGTTAAATCACACGATCTCACATTAATAATGAAATGTATCTCAGCCCAAATTATAATAATAGGTAGCAGATGTTTAAACTACCATCATATTATCTCCGATTGGAAGTAAAAAGCATAACCTGTCGTCCCAAATGACGAGTAATCAAACGGCGGCATAGGAGCATTAATCAAGACGCTGTTAAGTGATTTAGATCATTGGCTGCCGATGCGTGCGGCCGTAAATCAAAGTAAGATGAGTTATTGTTGGCTTACAAGCCAATAACCAACACAAGTGTTGGTTATTGTGTGGATTATAGCTTAGTTTCGGGACCGTTCATTAATTGTAGTATTCTGTAGGAGAACATAATGTCTGCCTTAGATATATCAAAAGGGCAAATTATTGAAAATATATTTTGCCCGCGGCTTTACTCGTTTAATTTTAATTGTATTGTGCAGAATTTAGACTTGCTAAGTCGATGAGAATAAAACTTTGCAATTTAAAATTTATACAAAGTGCGTTAGTTTTTGAACTATTGTGAACAAACTAGAAAATGATTCTACTTTATTTGGCCTTCGAATACTCCACGTCATTAATTGCTTATATAAACGGTTTTTTGTCAAACTACCTGACCTGAAAATGGGAAGAATGCGAAAAAAAACTATAAAGATTTTAATGATGTCTGTGTGGATTAAGAAGTAAATGAATTTAATTTTTATCTCTTTTATTTATCTTTTTAATCCATACCACATTCAATGGCCTCCTAGCCTAGTCGGTAGTGAGTCTGCATATGAAAGCAGGAGGTCCCGGGTTCGAATCCTGGTCAAGGCATTGATTTGTGTGTTTATCACTAATATTTGTTCCTGAGTTATGGATGTTTTCTATGTATTTATATGTATCTATTTATTATATATATTGCACAACACAAGCCTTATATTAAGCTTTCTGTGGGACTAGGTCGATTTGTGTAAGATTGTCCTATAATATTTATTATTGTACCACTGTAATAGCAGACTAAACCTAGCTTTAAACGTAAATATCCCTATGTTTAAGGCAATGTTAGCGTGCAAAGGCGTTTTAAATTTGTTAACTCAATAAATCATGCCCTCACCAAAATTATGCCTCAATAAATCTTACCTCAACCTCGCACTTCCTTAACCTACCATTACCCAATCCAGACTTAATAATAACCAACAACATATCATTACAACATTACAACACAGGCAAAGTAAATAGCTGGAGAGAATGCGGGCGAGTCCAACGTTTATAGTAACTATGGGCTTATTAAATTTTCATAAGTAGGTTTGTTGTTTTTGGCAATATTTGCGTGCAAAGGTATTTTGAATTTTAAACTCAATAAATTATTTCCTCAATAAATCTTACTCCAACCTCACACTTCCTTACCCTACCATTTACCTTTACCCAATCATGAGTTACAAGGTAATAGCAGAGGTGTACAAGGTATCATTATAACACAGGTAAAGTAAATATCAGGGGAGAAAGCGGGCGAGTCCAATATTGAGAGTAACTATAGAGGTCTACTACTGTATCTTAAAAATGTACACATATTTTAGTATGAAAACTGGTTAATATGTACATATGTAAAAGTATGACAAATGTCACACAATTTCCACAAAATTTTCCCAATTCTGCCACGTTTCTAGATTTTGCTTATTACGCTATTTTAGCTGTCGTAGAAAAACTAGCTTATGCAACAGCTTCATAATTGGTTATTAAAACTCTCGGGTCTATCATTACAAAACTCGACCTCATATTGTTTTGTAACGGCGACCCTCAAGTTTTGAGAACCCTTATTATATCACCGTTGCATAAACTACTATTATAACACTTACTTTCGCGTTATGTGAAGGTACAGTCAACCAATTGGAACCCTAGGCCACTCTAGAACTATGTCATAGTGACGCTATAAATCAGATTGTAAGAAATCTCTTACTGCTTGTCATTTTGACATGGTTCTAGAGTGGCCTAGGGTTCCAATTGGTTGACTATACTTTACTCGTTCAAATATTTCGACTCGTCCCCAGTAGACGACTGTAACAGCACTCCTAGACCGATTAAAATAATAACGGGTACGGGTGTTTGTTTTGTGTAACATTGAATTATACACCGTTTAAAGCACTTAAAAAAAAAGTCGTTCAAATAACCACTTTTAGTTTTAGTAAAAAGATTCTTATTTCAAACGCAGTGTGATTTGGTTCATCTTTATAACTTTGGAAACAGTATAAATAAATAACTAGTACTTCGTATAAGAGCTATAGGTAGTCTTGGTGTTAGTTAGTTAGTTTTTCTCGGCTTTTTCCGCAAATCGTCATCCATTGTGCCTTTTTGCGTGACAGCGAAGTAGCTCTACTCTAACCATCCTAGTTCGTCCACGAAACCTATCATCTTTTTAAGGTTGCAAATCGCCTCCTTTAGTGTGCTGGGAGTTCCTAAGTATTTGCTCCTGTATACTTGTATTTTAGCTCTGGTAGGACTTCCTTGGTTTGCCTACATGTATCAAGACTACACGTGTCTTGGTATTACGTATTAACAAAATGTTAATTAAAATACTAGAATGTATAAAAGCAGTATGCTCAGTACATCAATGGGTTGTCATTTATATCGCGCATTATATCAAAAACGGCCAAGTGCGAGTCGCACTCGCCGACCGAGGGTTTCGCACAAAGGGCCCCCCTCTTCTCCCTTTTTTTCTTGTACGGCACCCTAAAAATGGTGAATATGTGTGTACATGGTGGTTTTGACGATTGACACATATAAATTATACGTTGACATATATTACTTTTGAGCCAAAAAAGAATATAAAATGAAAGCTTAATTATCCATCTACTGTTTCATTAAGGCGGTCTTGAGCTTTTCGCAAAGTCTTTCAGTCTTAGCAAATAGACGTAAGTAAGTGACATTGAGCATGGTCAACACTGGACATCCTTAGGGCCAGTAATTTTACTATTAAGCAGATACGTCTGCTTGAAGATAATAGTAAAATTACGATACTAAATTCCTCTGAAAGAAAGGAAAAGTGGAAAAATTGATGACCTCGGGCGGGACTCGAACCCGCGACTCTGAGATACCAAATCATCGCTATTTCCAACTGAGCTACCGAGACCACACTCGTGACCACTAATTTCTGCGCCATATCCCTCGTATGCTCCTTATTTGTTTTTGCTATCAAGTTATTTTTTAAGTACTTACATTATGAGAGAGAGTACCTTTTTGTACTATTCGGGGTAAATACTCTTGGTCCATGGAGTCTCAGCGCACGCAAGTTATTTGGAAATCGCGAAACGTCTGGTTGATGTTACTGGTGACCGAAGAGCTGGTGGCTTCCTCGCACAACGTATCAGCATTGCGATACAACGAGGAAATGCCGCCAGCATCCTAGGTATAATGCCTCTAGAACCTATTTTAGATTTAAGGTAGGTAGTTAGGTAAGTTACACTTACTGTATATATTTTGAATATAAATGTTTGTTAGTATGTATGTACATTATGTGAACTTACCCAAAGCGGTGCGGAGGGCTGAAGCTGCGACGCGAACGCCATTCGGAACGCATCTCCCACCAGCGAATTCAGTTCTTCCGCCTGCAGACAAACAGACAAACATACATTAATATTAATTGTAAATTTAAATTATCAGTAATCATGAATCAAAGAGCGTTCGTGGCCCAGCGGTAAAAGCGTGCTACATTCAATCCGCAGGTCGTGGATTAAAATCCCTAGTACCCATTAGATTTTTGGAACGAAATAGGTATCATTTGATGTTTACCCCTCGCTTTTCAGTGAACAAAAACATTGTGGGGAAACCATACTAATCCCAAAAGATCCCGTTTATCCCCTTTGGAAGGTCAATAGCAGATGGCAGTCGCTTTAAAGCTATGCGCCTACGCCGAATTTTGAGATTGGTTACAGCGGACCCCAAACTGCTTGAGCCGTGGGATTAGTCCGGAAGACGAAGAGTAATGATGAATTAAACATTAGCAGTAGGTAAGTAGTCTGTAAGCTGCAAAAGTGGAATGAAAACGGAAAGAGAGTAGAAGGAAGAAACTGCTTGCAGCCAAGCTAACACGATGTTAGGTGACATAAACCCAATAATAACCAGACTAGCTTTTGCCCGCGGCTTTGCTCGCGTAAGAAAGAAACAAAAAGTAGCCTATGACACTCTCCATCCCTTCAACTATCTCCACTTAAAAAATCACATCAATTCGTCGCTCCGTTTTGCCGTGAAACACGGACAAACAAACAGACACACACACTTTCCCATTTGTAATATTAGTATGGAAGTATGGATATCATATGAAGTTATAAAAACCAATCTGAGAATGTGTACCGGAGTCATCACGGGACACAACACTCTCAACAGGCATCTTAAGGTGACGGGTATTAACAGCGAGGCCTCATATCCACACCCTGGGCGAGAGGAAACTAGCAAGCATGTTCTGGCGGAATGCATTAACTAAAATTTTTGGTAAGGATCAGCTGGGGGAGAAGGAACTCAAGGATGTCGGCTTAGATGTCCTTCAGTTCTGTAGGAACACAAGGAGGTTGGAAGGAAGCTTAGAATGCCGCCGGCACTATAACCTGCAGCTCCAACAACAGAGCAATGGGGTAAATAGGTTCTCGATAATCCGCTCGATTCTGACCGAGCGTCCCTTTATAACATAACATAAGCTGCAAAAGTAAGTTGCATCGCGCCAGCTTACTAATTTTACTCGGTCCAAGATTTGGCGCAGACGCTACTAGTTACTTCATCATAACCGACTGCCTTATATATTTTCCAACCCATAGAGAAAGTAGACGTTAGTCGTATCCCATGAGGTTTCTTTTTCACTTAAAAGCTATTGTCAAAGATATTTTGCACCGTTCCAAAACATATATACCTATGAGCCGAAATTTTAACTGATTATTTTTGGTGAAAGTGCACCTTACCGTTGCTATCAACGTTTGCAGAAAAAATACAAAAAGCATTAAATGGCAAACGCACTCAACGCAGCATTCGAAGTCGCATCGAGTAGTTTCGGAATAGCATGCTTGAGTGCTGCCTTAATGCAATGCGACCACGTCTTACCGGCAGCGATAGTAATTTTAGGGTTAACTACACGTAATTCACATATTTACACATTTTGGTAGACTTTAATTATGTAACTTTAATTTTATATCACGTCACTATAAAAGCAATACAATACCTCTTTATTGCTCTTCAAATAACACACAATAACATTGATTATATGATGAGATATTATTATATGATACGAGGATTACCTACAAAGCGATCTTATAGCGAAAAATCGATCTCTTCCAGACAGCCTCTGGGACAAAATCGCGTGTAGAGGTAGACAACGCTCAGTCAAAGGCCACAACCTGTTCGTCCGACTCCCACAGTATTCACCCCTGTTGCATTATGCTACGCGGCAATTACGCAGTTTTCCGCAAAACACAATGCTCAACTCGGGAAATATGAAAACGTTTTATTTTTAATGGAACGTTATATTCAAAATGCAATACAGTTTTCATTGCTAGCGCGGGATCAATCACATTAATTCGGGCCAGGACGCCAGAATCATCTTTAAACTTCATAAACCTTAATTTAGTAGATACAAACGCCGTCAGCAACATTAACTGCATTATTACTTTAGTGAAGTATTCTAAATTAATTTCCAATGTGCCTTAATATATGTACTTACTTCCCTTACTAAAATAATGGCATCTCAGGAGAGCAGTAGATAGAGGTAGATAGGATAGTTTGACACTCACTTTTCTAAAATGTTTCCTGAATTAGGTATCCATGATTGGATAAAACGTATTGGATATTTATGCAAATAATTAAAGAGTTGTTATTTTATGAATTTTTCAAAAATAAACTTATTATTGCATATGAGAAAACCCAGGTTATTAAATAATTTTACTTAAAACTTTCATAGCAACAGTTTTAACTGTAAATATATACCTACTACCTACTGTGATAAAAATACTTCGTGATCAAAACCAAATAAAAAGTCTTGTAAGCTTTCATGTATCATGAAATAAATTCACGCCAAATCGAAATTTATGTCCAACATTACTTCCCGAATAACATCAAGCGTGTCGAAAGAAATACGTAAAATCTTCGTGTCACACGTAAATATACAATTTACTGCAACGACTACAAACTACTTAAAAAAAACATACAAGTCTTTACAGACTACAAATGCAGGCCACAAACTGTATTTTTCTACACTTTATGACTCACAAAGATGCTAATATGCAGTCAAACAGACAACTACATTTTTCTACGGAATGTGTTTAAGACAAACTATAGCTCTATAAACATTGCTCCCTCTATTAAGGACACTCATTTTACCAACACATTTACAATCTATTTACTCAATTCTAAACCTTAAGCTCAACGTAACAAGAAAGGTTAAGACGCAAGAATGCGTTCCCAAAAAAGGTACGATCAGAATAGAAAAAGCTAATCCTTATGCGTTGACATATAAGGCGTATTGTTCAGCAAATGGAACCGTTGTCACCAAACCATTTGCAGACAGTATTATTTAATTTGAACCTTATTTTTATAGATATAAATGCGAAAGCGAGTGCATGTTGTAGGTGTCGTGAGACATGCCCGCCCACGTGGTAGGTCGTGGGGTAGAAAGTGCAACGATTTGTTATGACAGGATTGTGTTACGACGTATTTGGGACGCAAATCTTGAAATAACACTCATAAAATACATGACTTCGGTCAGCAAAACAGGTTATTTTTATTACTTTTTGTATTTTGAAAAAGAGCTCTCGTATTTACGTATGTGATGGCTGTAGGTTTGCATTTGCACCTAAATTAATTATGAAAAAGGAGAACACTAGAAATCAGAGTTCAGGTAAGTTCTTAAGTAATCCGAAAAGAGTTTGAAAATAACAAAAAGCTTGTGCTTACCCATAAAACTCAACTCAGAGCAGTTAAGGATAAGTTTAAATTTAATCTAAAAAGTTTTACAAATAAATTACTCTGCTTAGCAGATTTACGTTCGGTTATAAAATGCCTAAACAAAAATGTTTAATTCGACTTGCACAGCTAACGGGTTCAAATTCAAATTATAATTTATCTGATGGCACAAAATATCTGAAGAATTTATCTGCAAGATAATGGAAAAAAGGAACACGTGGAAGATAAATAAAAGACTGAGAAACTGTATTTCGATAATCTTGAATAATTGGGAATTGGCCTTTGAATCAGCCTCGAAAACCAAGTATACGTATATTCCAAAAATAAATTTAAGCGAAGGCCGATAACACTTACATACAACTGTGGTCATAGATTTACGTCTATAGTCATGATCATTTGTAGCTAATAACGGCATCTGATACAACATGACAATTATATAAAAACCATCATCGAAGGCAGGATAGAAGGGAGTAGAGGCAGGGGAAGACCGAGGCGTGCCTTTATGGACCAAGTCAAAGAAAAGGCGAACGTGATGTCGTATCAGGAGCTCAAGACATTGGCAGAAAACCGAACAAAATGGTGATTACTCCACCGACAAGAGCGAGGCTCTTAAATATATGATGATGATGAGGTTCTTCTATTTGAATCTTATGATCATAACACGAAATCAGTCAAGCATTCCATTCTTAAATTGCTTTTATTTTAGCAACCTATCTTGCCTTGACAGTAAATTAACAGTAATTGCCATCGGCGCTTTCAATTGCCGGCCGTATACGTTTCTAACGTCCGACCTAGATCTCGATCTGGGTCTCGGTCTCGGCAGTCTCGACCAAAATTCGAGCCGAGATCTCGTTCTCGGCTCTCGGCCAAAAAGGGCCGAGATTCTCGGCCTTGGCCGAACCTTCCATCTTGACACTTTTTGCGATTTTGGTGGGTTTTTTAAGCAATCGTACGTAACGCAAATTATAACCTTTTTTCTCAAGCTTTGACTGTAAATGTTGTGTTTTAGTGATGGCTATATTAAACAACAGTTTAATTCTTGACTATTTACATGTTTTTGTGGAAAATGCGCGTTTTTCGTATTTATTATAAAATCTCGATCTCGGCCGATACAAAAAAATTAGTCTCGGTCGGACCTTATACGTTTCTAGCAATCTGTCAGATCTCCATAGGGGCATCCTCCAGACAAATTTCCCATACATTTCTCGGCAGATCCAGCAGATATTCCCGAACGTATGGCCAGCAATTGACTGACGACTCGCCGCCATTCATCATTTGTTTTTCTGAAATGACACATTACGAGCATGCGATCCGTATGGAACATAACCGGGTGCGCAGCCAAGATGACAATCGCTCACGCTCAGTCGCTAACGAAACGCAACTGTCATTGTCACACTAATAAGGAAGAGTGATAGAGAGAGGTAGCTACGATATGTTACTAAGCGTGAGCGATTGGCATCTTGGCTACGCACGCAGGGGTCTGTTCATAAATCTTCATTGCGTCCCGATGACACGCCGCGACACCTTTATCTGCTTAACTAGGCTATGAGAACCCGTGAGCATAGCTAAAACTGAGTAGGTAGATGTATGGGTTCACTATTTTGATGATCTTCTAAAAACTGATTAGACAATAAAAAAATATTCTTTTTCTACTCCAGCACTTCTATATATCTGTCAATTAGATGACTGACAGCGATATTCAAAAAGTCTACATTATAACGTTGTCTATGGTATTCCATAAGAACACTGCTCCTATGGATTTTCATACAATATATTAGCACTGTTGTTGTTTTTTTTTTAATTTCTATAGTGGGCACAACATCTTCCCTATTCTGCCACGTTTCAAAATTTAGCTTTTTACGCTATTATAGCTGTCGTAGAAAAACTAGGGTATGCAACAGCTCATAATTGGGTCTTAAAACTCTCGGGTCTATTATTACAAAACTCGGCATCGCCTCGTTTTGTAACGGCGACCCTCAAGTTTTAAGAACCCCTATTATATCACTGTTGCATAAACTACTATTATCTTGGTGAAGTCCCAATGCCCTCAAACTATAAAGCCTGCGTTGCATTACGCTGTACATATTTTCAATGACAAAACGCGATGCAGTGCAACGCAATGCAACATTTCCTTAAAACACTTAAATTTTTTGCGGTTTAGTAGCTATAAATTCGCGATAGGCCCAGTGTATGTTTATCTCGTAACTATTTATAGTTATGTATATATCCTCCTCGACCGATTTCGGCCACGGCGACCTCTTCAGCTCCTTTCAGTTCGTCGTCGGTGTGCTCGTGTGTGGCTAATGTATCCGATCTTTTTTGTAAATGTCCGCGCACAAAGCGGGCAAGTGAGCACACCATTATTATACTTGTAGGTGATAGCACAAGGTGGGCGTGCTTTCACCTCATCGCGTCGAGCATCCAATTCAGAGCAGCGATTCTCCTCAAAAACTTTCACTCTGGATTTAACCAGAGACCTCCATTCCGGTCGTTGCGTGGCCATCCGCTCCCACTCTGCAGGCTCAATGTCGGACTTTCTCATGTGGCGCTTCAGTACATCTTTGTACCTGAGGAGTTGTCCGCCATGCTTACGCTTGCCCTCCTCCAGTTCCGAAAAGAAGATGCACTTTGCCGTACGTTGGCCCGACATTCGCGAGACATGTCCGCACCAGCGAAGTTGCCGTCGCATGAGGTACGCCTCGATCCCCATGATATTGGCTCCTCGCAGCACTTCCGTATTACGAATACGATCAGACCAACGTATGTTCATTATTCTGCGCAGACATTTCAGGTGAAAGCGGTCCAGTGTGCGTATATGGCGGCGGTACACGATCCAAGATTCCGAGGAGTATAATATGTTAGGCAATATCACAGCCTTATACATGTCAATTTTGGTAGCCAGTTTCAGGTCATGTGATCTAAACACCTTGCGATCCAGTCTACCAAATACCGCAGCTGCAGCACCGATCCGACTGTTGATCTCAGCATCAAGGTCGCATTTTGATGTTATTGTACTTCCCAGATAGCGGAATTTGTTGACCTGCTGAAGTACATCATCGCCGAGTTTAATGGCCAGTGTCTCTTGACCGTGGACGTCTAAAGACATCACTTCCGTCTTTTTGACACTAATCTTCAAACCAAAACTGCGGCATGACTCGTGGAAAGTGGTCATGAGTTGCTGGAGGCCATCTGAGGAGTCGGTCACAAAACATAAATCATCTGCATATACGATTTCTGTGATCAGTGCGTGGGACACTTTGGTGCGAGCCTTGAATCTGGCTAAATTAAAAATGCTGCCATCACTACGAAAACGGATGCGGATTCCTTCCGGAGTTGTCTGCAAAACCTCCCGGACTACAACCGCAAAGTATAACGCAAACAGTGTGGGTGCGAGAACACACCCTTGTTTCACCCCACAGGTAACGGGAAAGAAATCTGACTGTTCAGCGTTAATTGCGACGCAGCTCTGCATGTCGTCATGCAGGAGTCTCAGAAGTCTCACAAACTTCTCCGTGCATCCAAGTTTCTGCATCACTATCCAGAGGGCTTCTCGCGGTACGCTGTCGAATGCTTTCTCTAGGTCAACAAAGCAGAGAAACATATTACGACCTTGCTCTCTGCTTTTTTCTTGCAATTGACGCACAGAGAAGACTGCCTCACACGTACCACGGTCAGGTCGGAAACCAAACTGGGATTCTGGCAGGATCCTTTCAGACAAGTCTCTGAGGCGATTTAAAAGAACTCTGGCGAAGACTTTTCCAGGTACCGACAGAAGGGAAATACCGCGGTAAGAGTTACAATCGGCTCGGTCACCTTTGCCTTTATATAGAGCCCGAATAAGAGACACTTTAAATGTGTTTGGGACTAGTTCCTGTTCCCATATATCGCCAAAAAGTTCCTTCATCGCCGAATATAAACTCTCACCACCGTATTTCAGTAGTTCTCCCGGTATGAAGTCAACACCAACTGCTCGTTTATTTCTTTGCTGCTTAATGGCAATAGTGACCTCGCCAAGCGTGAGTGGCTCGTCAAGCTCGAGCGCTTGAAGTTGCTGAGGTAAGGAGCGAAGGTGGTCTAGGTCAACACAGTGACCCACGTTGAGTAAGGTATTAAAATGCTCCGCCCATCGCTGGAGTATTTCCTCCCTGCTTTTAAGAAGCCCTTCGCCATTAGAAGGCCTTAGTGGGACTTTTACCGAGGAGGATGTACCAACTAGGTTTCGTACCTCTGTATAAAACTCGCCCAGCTGATTGGTGTCAGCGAGCCACTGCATTCGACGAGCCTTCTCCTGCCACCAATTATCTTTAGCCTTCCGTGCGAGTTTACGCAGCTCCAGGTCACTACTACGTATCTCTGCAACACTTCCACCTCGATGCGTTCTGCTGTCCCGCCTCAGGAGGCGACGGTGTTTATCAATAGCATCTGTTAGTACCCCATCATTCTCGTCAAACCAGTCTTCATGTTTTCGGATTCTCAGACCCAAAGTAGATGTGGCAGTGTCGAGAATATTATAAGACAGGGTCTCCCAGACAGTATTAACCCCACCGGATTTCAGATCAAGGAGCAGCAAAGCATTGCCCAAAGTTTCGGCATACATTGCCCTCGTGTTATTATCTTGGAGTCGCTCAATGTCAAGATGTTGTTGTTTTGTTCGATTTGATCTACACGGACGCCTAAGATGAATACGTAGCTTAGTGACTACAAGCCTATGATCAGTCCAGCAATGCGCACCACGCATGACACGGGTGACTTGGACTTGCGAGAGGTCTTTCTGACGCACGATAGCGTAGTCAATAAGATGCCAGTGCTTAGATCTAGGGTGCATCCACGTTGTTTTGAACTTGGCACGCAATCTGAACATAGTGTTCGTGATTGCAAGGTCGAATTGAGCACAAAAGCTAAGCAACAGCTGACCGTTGCTGTTCATGTTCCCAACACCATGTCTACCCAGAACTTTAGGCCAGGCTTCGTAATCTTGTCCTACTCTGGCGTTAAAGTCACCCAAGAGTAGGATCTGTTCTCTTGGGCTGATATTATCTATGCATCGCGTTAGTTCCTCATAAAATTTGTCCTTGATATCATCAGACTTGTCTAGCGTAGGGGCATAGACACTGATGATATTAAGGTAGTTGCCATGTTCCATGTGGAGGCGTAATGTGGTGATGCGGTCAGAGATGTGTACAGGATACTCCCTTAAATGTTTAACGAGGCTATTCTTAACAGCAAAGCCTACACCTGACCTTCGCGGCTCTGAAGAAGCTAGTCCTTTCCAAAAGAAACTATATCCGCCACCGTATTCTACCAGCTCTCCTTCATCGGCAAGATGTGTTTCGCTGAGTGCAGCCACATCGATATTATAGCGATGAAGTTCTCGAGCCACAATGGCAGTCTTTCGCTCCGGACAGGCATTTCCTTCACGGTCAAGAAGTGTTCGCACATTCCACGCTCCAAAGGTCATTGATTTTGACGATTTTTTATTATTAAATTTGTGACGTCGACCGCGAATTAGAGATGCGGAGGCAGCCGCGGTTGCTACCCTCCTTATTAGTTGGAGTGAGCATTTGTTTTCTAGCCCCCTCCCCGGCTGAGCGAGGAAAGCAGTGCCTCCCTGAATAGGGCTGCTTTGTCACCCTGGGTGCTGCCGAATCCACTTTGTCACCCCGACGCAAAGCAGAAGCGACCACGATGTAATACTACACCCCCAGGGCCGCCTACGTGCAGGAGTCAGACAAAGCCCAACGAGCATCACGTCAAGCCTCTCTACCTCCCCCCATCGCCGTAGGACTATACTGAAATCGGAGTCCTTTATTCGGAAGCGGTCAGATGCGCAGGACATATTAATGTGCACAAGTGTACGCGCGAAACACAGGTGCACATACTCATCCTCATCCTTCTTGACCCAGTGGGACGGATACCGTTACGACTGGAGAAAGACTTGAATAGATAGAATAGTAGAAATGTGAAAAAGTTACAGGGATCAAAACTTTCTCACACACACTCCCTTAATCGCCTTCTACGATACCCACGGGAAGATATGGGGTGGTACTATTCTACTCCGCCGGCACTACACGGCTTACTGCACTGTTGCATAAACTACTATTATCTTGGTGAAGTCCCAATGCCCTCAAACTATAAAGCCTGCGTTGCATTACGCTGTACATATTTTCAATGACAAAACGCGATGCAGTGCAACGCAATGCAACATTTCCTTAAAACACTTAAATTTTTTGCGGTTTAGTAGCTATAAATTCGCGATAGGCCCAATGTATGTTTATCTCGTAACTATTTATAGTTATGTAACTTATGTATAGCGGGATCTAACGAGCTACAAAAACCAGGATAAATGATAAGGAAACAGAGAACTTACTACCGCTCGTCAATTAACATAGGTATACCTTTAGTGCACGTACCAACTGGCTCAATACTGATTATCTACAACCCTTTCTTGAGGCCCTAACCCGCGTACGTGAGCGAATCACAATCTTACCTAATGGGCGAAAGATGGCGCCTGCGTGACGCCCATGTCAATAATCAAAATGGTTAAGCTGTGGGCTTGGACACGGTGATGTGAATCCTTCTTTATATTACAGTATAATTTGAAAACAATTTTTTATTTATAAAAAAAATTAAAAAAATCCTAGCGTCGAGCGGGATTCGAACCCACTACGTCTCTGAACACTGGTCAGATTTTTTAATTTTTCTTTCAATTCATCAAATTTATTAATACAAAATTAATTTAGAATTTGTAAATTCTCAAATTTTTGGTGACATTAATATATGCCTATAAACCTTAATCAACACACTAAAAAAATGTGTGAAATTCAAAAGTAGTAAAGTTCAGTTGTGTTTAAAAACTAATCGAAACCGAATAGGTTCATGCTGAGGTAGGTAGGTAGTAGTATAGGTAATACTTAGTTGTTAAAAGTAAGAAAAATTGTTTGAGCAAGTGAAAGTGCGAATTAATAAATTCATAACCTCTATCCTAAAAATCCCTTCCGATAAAAAGGTGTTCGCCTCTCTTCATTCTTTAAGGCGTCTGCAAAGCTTTCTCCCTCTCCACACGAAAAGTATGTTGGCACGGTCGCTTCTTCTCCCGCTTCTGGACTACTGTGACACTGCGTGCCTTGATATCAAGGAGGAATTGCTTGATAAGCTCGAGCGGTTACAGAATGTCTGTATCAGATATATTTTCGGACTCAAGAAATATGATCATGTGACCTTTTACCGCAATCAATTAAACTGGCTACCTATCCGCCGTCGGAGGGATTTACACACTCTTTCTCTTTTGTTTACTGTGCTTTTTTCTCCCTCTTCTCCAACGTACCTTTCGGAGAAATTTAAATTTTTGGCTGAGGGCAGTGGTCACCGTTTGCGGTCCAGTGAGAATCAGTCACTTTTAATCCCATCTCACAAATCTCGTGGCTATGACAAGTCGTTTGCGGTACGCTCGGTTAGACTGTGGAATGATTTGCCTGTCTCGTATAGGAAGTCCCAGTCAATTGCGTCGCTCAAGGGGAAGTTAAAGAAGTTGTGGTTACCTGTTTCTGTGTGATTGGTTGCTGTTATCTCTTTGTTTATCTGTATACTCTGTTTATTTATTTATTTATTTTTTATTTTTTATTAGTGTTGTCTCACATTTCCTTGTTAGTGTGATATATATACTTTTCCTTTGTATTTTGGAAATATATATATAGTTTATATTATTATTTATCTGGTACGTTGTTGTACATTAGGTGTATTTGTCTACCTCTTTTCATTTTTTCTCTCATCTACTCAAAGGTTAACTGGAAGAGATCCCTTAAAGGGATAAGTTCGCCTTTGTACTTACTGTTTTCCTTTTGTAAATTTTAATTTTTCTGTGTTTTGTACAATAAAGAGTTTACATACATACATACATAAAATAATACTAATAATTTTTAATCACCACTCTAGCTTCGTGGGCTTCCTGCCTATAAACAAACCGGACGGGCCGGATAGCTCGGTCTCTCATCCCGTCTGGTCCCTTCTCGGTCTAATCTGAGTCATCCTTTATAAATACTTACAAATATAAAACAAAAATAGATATAATTACTACAAAAAATTAGTTGCTGCGTCTTGAGTTATAAGTGGCCCTTTAAAATGATTACTTTACCAAACGCATGCGTATCTCAGTAACTCGCTCCGACTGGTTTCTTTTACACATGCTAAGTATACGCTTATTAATGGTTCAGATAATTATAATAACATGCTTGGTGATGTCGCTTTTCCTGTACTAAGATACTTTTAATTTGAAAAATATGAACCTTAACGACAATGTGATAAGGGTTATTATTATTGATTGAAGTGTTTTCTTACGCAATTGATGCATTTAAGCTCGGAGGTAGCTTTTTGTCGCTTCTTTTCTTTTTTTAAATATTTTTGCTGTTAAATCCAGTGCGGGTTATGATTTTGAATATAAATAACACCATCATTATTAAAAAAAAAAAGAAAACTCCCGTGAGTATAAGACATATTAAAATATAAATAGAAATACATAGATGTAATTTACTACAGAAAAAGTGACCAAGGCCCCCGGTGAGCAGGGCTGGGATCGAACCAGCGACCTCCTGCTTTCGCGGCAGACGCCCTAACCACTGGGTTACCCGATCACACCATACATCATTACAAATGCATATTAATATACTTATATTGGGTTACTCACGTCAATAAAGTTGAAAATAACTTGACATGTTTCGGAGCGGTCCGCGTCGCATAATCACGAGTGAGATGCGCTCGCGGCGCGGCGATGGCTCTGCTCACAGTCAAACCACGTTATCTCAATGAAATACACGTAATTATTAATAACGTAGATTTCAACGCGTGTTAAATTTTACCGTATTTTCGTTAAGTTATTTTGAACTTGCGACAACATTCAAGGTCATGTACATTAATATCAATTCCCAGTTGTCCCCATTCTTCCATCACCCGCTCCCGGCGAGTCGCATCCTCACTTAATTACCCTCAACATTATTTCCATTTAGCACAGCGCATGTTATTTAACTCAAGTTTTATACGGCACGACTACGTCACGACACCAATACAAAGTTTATAAAAACATAGTAGATAGGTAACAATAATTAGGTTCATAAATTAAAGATAACTATCAAAATCGAACTACTCTGTATAAAGTTATGCGTGATCATACATAAAAAATATATATATACGCGTCGACTTGAGAATCTCCTCCGTTTTTTTCGTGAGTTGAAAAGAGATATCATATTAGTTCTACCCAGAGAGCGCCAGCCTAGGACACTGGGAGCTTTGGTCACTTTTTCTGTAGTAAATGATATGACATCTCTTTCAAATTAAAATTGATTTACCTTTAGTAGTACTACTTAAAAACAAAAGATATGTATTTTAAATTAAATAATAAATTATTAGATCGGTGCATTACAATTGTACAATAGCGTTCATGCACTTTTGAACGCGTGTGTACAATAACAGGGTTGAAAGCGTATAGTAAATACTTCTAGAGGGTCATGTGTCAAAAACTTGTCATGTTTCATAGGTGTAAGAAATTAGCAACAAATGGCAAAATGATGACATACCTACCTATTGTTATTTTCTGTCAGTTTTGTTCTTGCTGTAAATGTTTTCATAGTTTAACATACTCGTATATGAAAAGAAATCGTAGCAAAAAAGGGATGACTCACACTAAAACGGGACGGGACGGTGCGGGACGGGACGATCTGTCAGTTTCTATAGAAAACGTCACGTAATATTCGACGTCTCCAAGCTATCACGTGATTCTTTCTATAGAAATTGACGGACTGACCCGTCCCGTCCCGTCCTAGTGTGAATCATCCTTTAGTAAGCGGACTAGTTACAACAAGCTTCAAGTCCGGTAACTCGTACTCTTCGATACTTAAGATTTGGGATAGATCAAGACACATACATTAGTAGGTAGTAATACACAAAAAACAAAACAGCTAGAAGTATTCCCCAAACGTCACGTAATCGTACCGTATAAACAACCATCTGCCAACTGCCAGCTCATTTCATTACCATATACATTATACACATTGTTCTAAATGTTCTAATCAGACGAGGCTGTACTGTGCCGCTTTACAGATGGCTTCATTAACTTTACGATACAATGACAACTGATTACCATTTAAGATGGTGAGATGAGTGTTGAGTTGACGAGATGTCATTTGAATAACGGTGATTCTGAGGAATGCTGAGACGTGTTCGATTAGCTTGGGGATTAGCGGAGCAGACTTCCTTCGTCTTTCGTTACTTAATGATATATATTTTATTTTTCAATTTAGGCACGTTACAAATATAAGTGCATATTGTAACTTACAATGCACTTATGAACGTCAAAAAATAGCTACTACCGGTTCTAACGCTACAGAAACTCGGCGGGACTTATTTTTTGAAAACAAATTACAAAAGTAGTAAAAATACTTATATCGGGTTACTCACGTCAATAAAGTTGAAAATAGCTCGACATGTTTCGGAACTAATTCATGCGTCTAGCCGCGGTGGCTGCTCTACGCACACTTACCCGATAGATATAAGTTGTTTTAATATGACTGATACTCACGGGGGTTTTCTAAATTAAAGTAGTAAAAATATTTACAATTTGTGGATCTACAAGAAACCATATCAAAAGAAAATAGGGAAACTGAAAAACCACAACTAAAAAATAAAAAAGAATAAACAAAATACAACTAAATTTAACGGTTTTACACGATAAACACAAACATTTAATATGATTTCTTTCGTGAACTGTGTTCTTCACTCTGTAAGCAGTAGTACATCAAATATATTTTTTTATTGGTTTGTTACAGTTTCTGGTATGGGCCATGCATGTTTGTCTGTTAAATAGTCCTCTACTGTGTTATAAAGGTGGGTTTAATTATATATTATATTGCCCGATCATAAAAATATCTACATTTTCAACCATCTATATACTTACAGTTAGCCACACGTGACATATATATGAAGAAACAGTTTTAAGAGTGAGCTCATGTTATAAACTATGTTACTATCTCATTATCAGTAAGCTACTTGACATTGTTTTACAAGTCACTAAGTAAGTATGCTTAGTTGTAGCAACACTAAACAATACAGCTAAATTTATTCCTACTTATCTCCAGCTATTTAATAATATCTCTCCATTTCCATACATGTAAAACATGTCCCGATGCATACAACATGAGCTTGCATCCGTAAATACCGCATAGAGTCATAACCTCCCGCGTTTGATTTATGGGTAAACTTCAACCCACTTATGAGCCATATTTTCATCTGGTTTGAATGTAAGAGACGTTAGATTCAGGTTATGGGTTATTTATTATAGGAAATCACAACTTTAGTTAAAAATAAAACTATTAAAGTGTTTTATATACCAATTTCCAACTACTGTAACTACTTGAATAATATTTTGACGTAGGGGAATGTGGTAAATAATACACGTTATTCTGTAAAGTGTTGCATTGCAATTAAGACTATTTGCAGTAAAAGTTGTGTATATCAGAACCGACTCGATTGGTAAGAGTATACAGGATGATTCATGAGACGGAGCAGGATTAACCTTACGGTCACAGTGAATGATAAGCTATAATTTCATAATAGACTTAACGAAATTAACGTTAAATTAAATTAATTAAAATCTCCTTACTATGAGGTAATTTATATTTAGTCCTAATTACCTATCAATTAACTCATTATTAGGAGATTCAATTAAATTAAATTTAACGTTAATTTCGTCAAGTCTTGTATAAAATAATAGCGTATTATTCAATGAAACCATAAGGTTAAATCCTGCTCACGTCTCATGAATCACTCTGTATTTTATTTAGAAACTTTGGGTATTTTTTTTCTCCTATTACGATCGAAAGAGCTCGCGATTATAAAAAATATCCATTTAAAAAAAGTGGGGGGAAAAACTTTGAACAAAAATGGCCCTTATACTAATTCAGCTTAGCATTTAAACATGTACCAATACAACATTAAAATATCTCACAATAGCATTATACCGTCCATTATAATTATAATGGGGTATCATAAATATAAACAGTTATTTAGATTAAGAAAACTTAACAAGAAAGATATTTTTATTCATTTGATTTATAATGCTCCAAATATTTTTATAATAAACGCGCCGTTTATTTTGTAAAAACAGTTTCATCTCCAAATGTATCTATGTCATCTCATAATAGGATTTAAAATGCAACAAAAACATTTTATATTCTGCTGTTTCTAATTTCTATGGGTTTATTAATGATGACGATGATGAAATTAGTTGATGCTTAGTGTATAAACAATCGAAGTCAAAATTCACACTGACTTAAACGAACTAAAGACCTAAAATACCGAACTAGTTCCTTTGACGAGAAGCAAGCGCTCCCTTCAAAGACCGAGCGGGTAAAACTCTAATAGGAAACTTTCAATACCTCTCCTCTACCAAAAACTTGCACAACTGTGCTCTCTTTATTGAGTGCTATAAAGAGAGGTGTAACAAGATCGAGAAGCAAGCTTAGTTTCCATACAACTGGCCGTTTGATTTGCATGTATATTCCGACCGCGGCGCGACGGTAATTCAATCGCGTGCGTGCCGATTGATACTGGGGGCTGCATTCCAACTACAAACCTGAACTTCCCTTGATATCGATTTGACGTTGTTTATTTAGAGTCAACGTTATTAATAGGCATACCAAAGGCGCCAATTGTAAGACAGAAGAGGACAAAGAGAAAGAGAAAAAAAAAGAAAAGAGAATGAAGAAAAGAAAATGAAAAGAATGAGAAAGAGAAGAAAATGAAATAGAAGAAGAAGAAGAGAAGAGAATGAAATTGATTTTCTGTTAAAGAGAATGTGACAAGCATTACGTTAAGTCTGGTCAAGAAATGGTGAAAGAACACGTTATTAGACCATTTTTATGATGCGGGGAATATTTCCATTTTTCTTTCAATTGTAAATTTCGTTTGCAGACGTCTCTGCTCAATACAAACTTAATTTAGTATGGGGTAGCACATTGTTATTGATGATTTATAAAATGTCTTAGAACATCGATGCCGTTCAAGAGTGTAACACTTTCGGTAAATGTCGCTTCGGGCCTGCCTAACACACAAACACATCAAAGAAATAGTTTAAACATTCGCCGGCGTCGATAGTTCAATTGGTAGAGTGATTTGACTGGTATACAGATGTGCAAGTTGCGGAAAGTTTCCAAAAAGTTGGAAAAATTCTAGGAAATTTCTTGAAAATTACACAGAAATTTAAGAAGTTTCCATTTTAAGTTGCGGAAAGTTTCAATCCCCATACAAAAATGTAAGAAGTTTCTGAAACTTTCCTATGCGAAATTTTTCGCAATATTGGAAAGTTTTCGTCGGCACATCAGTAGACCGGTGTTCAGAGAGGTTGCGAAAAGAATCACATATAAGGGACATTCTGGTGGAATGCCCCTGTTCCTAATTGATTAGATGTCGACGCTCAGTCGAGAGACCTCTTATCCATTAGTGTGATAAGTGAGATTGGGAGGCACTGAGAGCAAATCGAATCAATGCAATGTTTTTAAAGTTCGCTTGCGACTTTGAGTCTTAAGACAGCGCTCAGGGATACCCCGTTATCCTCCTCACGGGTTCACGTGTTCAATTTATGCCTCGGCTAGAGATGGGCCGAACATTTGGTATTCGGCATATTCGGCAAGCTTTACAATGTTCGTATTTGGCCGAATAGTACTAGACAGGTAGTAGACTTAATTAAAGCTGCGACACAAACAACTATAGTCCAATGTTCGCGTAACGCTGAAGACCGTAACAAGTGGAGGCGCATTGCGAGGGCTACACTATCCACAGTCGCCCCGCCATCATACGAATAAAACCAATACCACTCTGTCAAGAGTGAACGACTAAGGAGGAGGATTTGGCCGAATAGTTCGGTTACATCGCCGAATATTTAACAAATACACAAAGTTAATAACTGGGCCGTTCTCGGCTTTTACTAACAATGAGACGCGATTTTCTCGAAATTTCGAATTTTTGATCATGTGTAAATTATTCAAAACATAAACATGTGTGTTTGAAGTAGACTATTGGATAGCTATTTTCATGTAGGTAAGGTATTTTTCTTTTCAGTTGTTTTCTACGAAACAGTGAGTAAGGTCGCCAGAGCTCCAAGAGGATTCACTGTTTTGACAGCTGGGGACCAACGGAGCAAAGCTTGCCCTTTTAGCTGTCAACATAGCGAATCCTCCTTTTTTTAAAGGGTCGGCAACGCGCATATAACCCTGGAGTTGCAGGCGTCCATAGGCTACGGTGACCGCTTACCATCAGGCGGGCCGTATGCTTGTTTGTCACCGTCGTAGTATAAAAAAAGAATGACATCCTATTTCAGAATTCTAAGGAACTACCAATCAGAGATAAATATGCATAATCATATAAATACTTACAATTATTTTATAAAAACCCGTACAGGAATAACAGACATAGTTCTACCCTTTCCATTTGAATATTTTCCTTACAAAATGGAGTATTTCTGGAAAATGCACCCCACTCTAAACCCACCACAAAATAAACTCACAAATCTAAACAAATCAATGTGGCTGTTATGGAATCCATTTGAATAACTCGTTAAGCCTGCAGTTATAACCAGGTCCTATAGGACCTATTGTTTCGGCGTTGAAATAGGGGGGAAGGGTGTACGACAGGAAATGAGGGGGTAGACGGAAATAGGATATGAGCGAATGTTTCGTGAACAACAAACTGTGAGTACAATGCATATTATTATAATTATTATAGTTGTACAGGCTAAGATTTGTCACTGTCGCGTTATCCACGTAACGTGTAAACAACTTGTCTTTTTATCACGTCGCCCGTGATATTGCGACTAAAGTCATATTACTAACTTATTAGTGTGATATCAGGCGACTAAGTGATAAAAATGCATCTTGAATTCATCTTGTATTAATGACACACGATCACGACAGTGGGCTTTGTCTGGGCTTAATAAAGCTCACTAAGTTTAACTTTGTTTGCATATAATATCACCATTTACGAGCAGGTGTGATGATAATAAAGAAGCTTCCTGATAACAATACCGGATACTTCTTATCTTCTTCACACATGTGCATTTAGGAATGTATTTACTTACGACGGTCAAATACATTGTTAAATTGTTATCTTTAAAACTTTTATTTAGGATGATTACAATTGTGTTCGGGTAGGTGAATAAAACTTGTCAACATCAGTGTCCACATAATTTATTAAATTTTATTGAATTTTATGTTTTTTCAAAGTAAAAAGTAGTCAAAATTTATGTTTAGTTAACATATTTCACCTACCAGTGGTTGTAGAACACAATTCCTTGAATTTTTTGATAATACAATCACTCACCACTTTACTCACTTTTCACTACAATGGCGGATGTCAACTCAATCAAAGATTCTCTCGACGGGCTGGCGGAGACTTTCAACACTCGGATGGCTGACATGCAAAATCAGTTGGAGAAGACCAGTTCAAGTGACCCAGCAACTGCGGCCATAGCGCTGGACTTTGCGGGGTTCAAGTTATTTATTACTCAGTCACTTGAGATACTCCGGAAGCAGGTTGAGCTCCTTTCACGTCAGGTTGATCAAGTGGAGATGCGTTCTAGGCGGAAGATACTTATTGTCCATGGCGTCCCAGAGGTGGACAATGAGGACTCAACTGCTCTTGTAGCTGCTCAGTTGAAGACGACTCACAAAGATCTGACTGTGGAGGACGTGCAGCGTAGTCACCGTGTTGGTCGTGTGCGCCCTAGTGCCCCAGGTACTCCCAGTAAACCCAGGGCTATACTTGTGAAGTTTTGTGACAGTGCCATCCGGGACAAAATATGGTTTGGTAAGGTTGCTCTGAAAGGCTCTGGGATTACTCTTTCGGAGTTTCTTACGAAGTCGCGGCAGGATACATTTATGGCAGCGAGGGAGCGTTTCGGTATCCAACGTTGTTGGACCAGGGACGGAGTTATCTTCGTTCTGGGCGCGGATGGCGTGCGTCGGCGTGCAGTTTGTCTTGCGGATCTTAAGGCCATCCCAGATATTCCGGCGCAGCCTGCCTCCTCAACAGCTGCAATTGAGGTCCCACAGGAGGGCAGCGGTTCTGCCAAGCCGATTAAGGAAAGACCCAGGCGAGCGAATGCGAAATCCAAGCCGCAGTAGTTGTAGTGTAATGTGAACCTTTTTCTCTTGTCCGTGTTACATTACTTTGCGTTTTGTACTCTATTCAATTTGGTCGCATAAGTTAAAGTTACTCGTACCCACTTTTTAAATTACTAAATATTGTTTACATTCACTTTGCTCGACGATAAAATTACGATGACAGTTGACGTTATACTGACGTTGACATTGACTTTGACACTTTGACTTCAGTATTGTCAGTTATTAGTATTGCGTTCCGTTTCACGTTACCTATGACGCTTTATTTAAATTGTTTTTATTTTTACTTGCTCTCTTTGTAACTGTCTTAATTCTTATTATGTTTTTGTTTAATAATCTATAAGTCCCCTATTTTTTGTGTTAGTTAATCTTTCCTTTACCACTGGCGGGTAGAATATGGAGAAAATTTAATCTTTTTTTTTTGTTGTTTAAGTTACACACGTATATACGTATTTTATTTTTATATTTATTTGTATATGTCTTTTAGCAGTCAAAATGATGATAGCGATCAGTTTTTGTCCTTGTCTTCTTCTTCTATTAGTTTGAGTGATGATGAAGGAAGTTTCCACAGTTTGCCTTTATCGCTTCATGATTTCCTTAACTCTCAGTGCAGTGACGTCGCAAAAAATTTTAATGCAGTTCATATTAACGCGCAGAGCATTCCTGCTCATTACAGTGATTTGGTGCATACTTTTGATTTACAAAATATTCACGCTGTCCTTGTCTCTGAATCGTGGCTAAAACCTGTCCTGCCCTCTTCTGCGTTTGCTTTGCCTGGGTTTAATTTAATTAGAAACGATCGCACTGGAAGAGGTGGTGGCGGGGTGGCGATTTATCTTCGTACTTATATTCCATATTCCATTGTTGCCCAATCTATTTGTTCCCCTTCTTCTGATATGGCAGAGTATGTTTTTCTTGAAGTCTCCTTATCTCACTCTAAACTTCTTCTAGGGGTCTTTTACTCTCCTTCTCTTCACGTAAATTATTTTAATTCACTTGAGAAACTTTTAGAAGATCTCATGCCTTCCTGTACTCATCATATTTTAATGGGTGACTTTAATACCTGTTTGCTTAAGAATGACCATAGAACCAGATCTCTTAGCACCGTGGTAGAGGCCTGCAACTTAAGTATATTGCCTTCTGGTCCTACGCATCATTTTCCAAACTCTACTCCTTCTCTTTTAGATTTAACTATTGTCTCGTCTCCTACTCACGTTGCTAAATTCGGCCAATACTCTGCAGATTCTTTTTCATATCATGATTTGCTTTTTCTTTCGTACAAAATTCGTCCTCCCAAGCCTAAGTCTAAAATTCTTTTGCAGCGCAATTTTAATCGGTTGGATGTTAATAAGCTCCGAGAAGATGCTTCCAACATGGATTGGGGGAGTATTTCACGGGCTGGTACAGTGAATGATCAAATTGAGCTTTTTAACAGTCTCCTTATTCATCTCTTTGACATTCATGCACCAGTTCGTGCTGTTAAGGTGAAGCATCTGCCTGCTCCTTGGCTCACTTCAGATATCAAGGTTTTAATAGAGAAGAAAAATTTGGCCAAATCGAAGTACAAACTTAACAGTTCTGATAAAAACAAGGCCAAATATCATACTCTGCGCAATCGGTGTAGCACCATATGTCGAGATGCTCAGAGGCGCCACATACACAGCTCTGTTGAGAATGGTGATCCAGCCAAGGTTTGGAAGTTCCTTAGAACTCTTGGTGTTGGAAAACCTCGACAGTCTACCCATCCTGTGAACATTAATTTGGATTCATTAAATCAGCATTTTTCCTCTTCAGCTTCTTTTAGTGGACCTGTTAAGGAGGATACCCTTAACAGTCTTTCTAATCTTACGAGTTCAGGTTTATCTCCTTTCAATTTTCGTCAATTCACTGATAGCGACGTTAAGAAGAGCCTGCTTTATATCAGTTCAAATGCTGTTGGTGTTGATAGCATTAGTCGTAACATGATAGTTCCTCTCCTTGATATATTAGTTCCTATTATTACCGGCATATTAAACCTCTCCTTATCTTCCAGTACATTTCCTTCTTTGTGGAAAGATGCCGATATCATTCCTCTCCCTAAAAAATCCAATCCTAGTTCTTTTTCTGATTACCGCCCTATTTCGATTCTTCCTTATCTATCCAAAGTCCTGGAGCGGCTAGTGCATCAACAATTAACTTCCTTTTTAAATAGAAATAGTCTTTTAAATCAGTTTCAGTCTGGGTTTCGTTCTGGCCATAGTACTACAACAGCTTTAGTCAAAGTCACTGATGACATTCGATTGGGCATGAATGATAGAAAGCTTACTGTGCTAACCCTTCTGGATTTCAGTAATGCTTTCAATACAGTTGACTTTGACATTCTACTTGCCATCCTACGCTCTCTTAATGTATCTACTGCAGTGCTTGGCTGGCTTCATAGCTATCTAAATGGTCGCCGGCAAAGAATTAAGGTGGATACTTCGCGGTCTTCGTGGTGTAGCACGCTGGCAGGCGTCCCGCAAGGCGGCGTGCTCTCCCCTCTTTTATTTTCTATCTTCATCAATTCCATTACTTACAATCTTTCATCTTCTTATCACCTGTATGCCGACGATCTTCAGATATACTCACAGGGTGGGCTGGGCGATCTTCCGTCCGTCATTGAGAGCACGAATGCTGACTTGGTACGCATTTCAGACTGGAGTCGAAACTATGGTCTGACAGTGAACCCTTCAAAGACCCAAGCCATTATAATCGGTAGTAACAAATTTATGACGAAAGTTGATTATAATAGTCTCCCTCCGGTTCTCTTTGATGGGATTCTAATACCTTTTTCTAAACAAGTAAGAAACCTGGGTATAATTCTGGATTGTACGTTATCCTGGATTCCCCAAGTGAGCGAGGTGAGCAGGAAGGTGTTCGCTGCAGTAGGATCCCTCAGGCGGCTTCGTAATTTTTTACCTATCGCCACTAAAATTGCGCTTGCTCAAACGTTGCTTCTTCCTATACTGGATTATGCAGACATATCTTATCTTGACCTTACCGAGGAGCAACTAAACAAACTTGAGCGTATTCAAAATCTTTGCATAAGGTTCATTTTTGGGTTACGCAAATATGACCATGTTTCTTGTTTTCGTTCTCAACTCAAGTGGCTCCCTATCCGCTATCGTCGTAACTCCCATATTCTTTCACTTCTCTATAGCATTCTTTTCAACCCTGCAACCCCCTGCTATCTCAAGCAGCGTTTTAGTTATCTCAATTCTCTTCGTTCCTCTCAAAACTTGCTTCTGACTGTGCCATCCTCCTCTTCCAAATTTTATAATACTTCTTTCACTTTTCAAGCAACCCGGCTGTGGAACTCTCTCCCTCTTGATATAAGGCGTGCTGAATCTGTTGCTTCTTTCAAATCTCTCCTTAAAAAGCACTATTTATCACTTCCTTAGTTCCTGTTCATGTAACTATTGTTTTCCTTTAATTTGACTGTGTAAAATCAGTAATCTGCTATCATCATTTCGCTTAATTAGTTTGTATTTGTATATATGTATTTATATATTTATGTATTTTGGTATGACCATATATATATGTATGTATATGTAATTTGTGTGTGTGTTTGTTTTCTTTTTTTTGTAGATTTGTTTTTTCTGTTTATGTCATATATTTTTGGTTCTCACATAATACTTTTTCCAGTTTTGCACCACCTACTGTATGTATACTTTTCTTAGTGTAGTGTCTCCTCTACCCAAAGGTTGTCTGGAAGAGATCGCTCTTTAGCGATAAGACCGCCTGTTGTTTGCCTCTTTTTCATGTGTAATACCAGTTTGTGTTATTTTTGTTGTTTTGAGGTGCAATAAAGAGTTATTGTATTGTATTGTATTGTATTGTATTGTATTAACAATCCCAATGGAACTAAATACTGTTAAATGGCTCGATAAGAAATTAGGTCCCAGGCCACTTAAAGTTTGGGACGACATGATCAACAAATAAAAAAATATCATCCACGCGCTACTCAGAGTGCACACAATTTTTGCTACATAATTATTTTTTAGACAAATCTTATATGGACTTCCTTATCTTACTTATTTTGCGGCAACAAAAACAAATATTTTAAGAAAAGTTCCGATGTGAATCTGAGAAAAACAAAGCTTTATGAAAAATAGCCCAGTCACAGACAGAAGAAAAGTCGGACAGCTTTCATTCACATTGGAAACGAAACCCTAAATAGTTTGTTATTTTATTTATTTTTTAATATTTAGTCTTTAAACTTTATGTCAGTTTTGTTTAACGCTCTTATATTCTCTTTTTTTATATACATATATTCCTTTTTTTCAACAGGATACGGGTACACAAATAACTCAGTTTCTTCTCTGTAGTAACAAAATTAAAAACGATGTTTAATGTTTTCTTAAGGAAACTGTAAGTCTTGTTTAAAGTAATTGCTCCAGTGTTATATATAACTATGAATGACAGTTTGTTTCTTAATTAAAAAAAAGGTATGCAGTCCGTCTTTAATGGGAATACAAAAATCATGGCCATAAAATCAAGGTCACGTCGCTGACATTAAACTTTAAAGTCACAAAATATTGTCACGAGAGCGGCGCAGGCAATACACTCGTATCAATCATCGCGAGATTAACATACGCGTACATGACAGTGAAAGCAGTATGAATAAAGAAAAAGCGCGCAGGGACGACACGACATATTTTAAAGCGAAGATGCAAAAAGCTGACTGATATGGCAGATTAGTTTGGTTTATTTATTCGTCGGGAAATATACGAAGTGTCGACCATTAGGCCTTCAAAGACGTCTGACTTTATGTTCCAAACTGAGGGCAAGACAGTTTTTATTTATTTTCTTAAAGCCCCATAGTCCCGTTGTGTAATACTTGAAATCTGTCAAACCATTTGCGATGGTTGTATTTGCATCACATTATTAGATACGTAAAGTAAACAACACAATCAAGGATAATCTCGATTAGATTCGCGATTGTTTTCCATTTTATCAATCAGCTCCATGGAGATATTGATCTAGCAGTTACCTATTAAGTAACTGTGCAAAGTCTTCGAATAAGAAACCAAATATTGGTTGTTCCCACACAAATACCGCAAACGTTAATTTTATCACACATATCAAACAGATGGACAATGAAACTCTACACGCTTACATTTGAACAACGTTGAATACAGAATAAGCCCAATACAGCGACTGCTCAGACGCGACCTGTAAACGAAATCACATGCTCGAGCTGCAATCAAAAGACTTGTAACCCACACAACGTTGCTTACACTTAGGCCTTTTAAATCACCACAAAATCCCGATACAACCCCAACTCTTTCCATATTACTCGGCCGTCCGCGGCACGAGCGAAATTTATATCTGGTGCGGACCGGAATGCCAAGCGGCTCCCGATTGGAGATAATAAAATATTTGCGATCTCGGCTACCCCGCTAGTTGCGTCCTGAGGGCCTACCGACTATAGTTTTCCCTCTCTGTCGCACTTGCCACAGACCACCAGTGTGACAGAGAGGCTCTCTGACCACGGGACAAAGCCGATGCAGTATTAAGATGGGTTTTCAATAAAGGGACCTGTCCATATAAATGGAAAGCGGGTCACGGAGAGACGTGACCTTTTGAGTGGAAGTAGTTCTTTGTTAAAATTTCTTACTGGCGGGAACATCATGAAAAAACCGTAGACTTTATGGAAGTACAATTAAAACCTTGCATTGTAAAATCTAGTAGAAATAGAGCAAGACCAAAAAAAATTACCAGGAACAATTTTAGATCACAGTGCAAACGGGATTGAGATGAAACTATGCCAACAGTTTGCCAAAAATTGAGCTACCTACCAACTGATCAAGTTCAAATGCCCATATACGGTCGGGCAATCCGTCAGTTTTCCATAGTGGGTATGTCCACCATGCGTCAGACCAATTTCCCATACTTTTATTAGCAGATCTGGCAGATATGTCCAAACGTATCTGGCCAGCAAAGCGCCAACACAAGCAAAAGTTGTATCATTTAATCCCGAAAGATAAGATCTACCAATGATCAGTTTATATTTGTACAGTCGCCATCAGATATATTGGACCTACTGAGACTCAAAAATATCGGAACAAGCACTACCGCCTTGAGAATAGAGGCGTGTTCAGATATTTATGAGCGCCTCTAAGGGCGGCTGTACATAGTCCACCTATCACCAACCGCAACCCAATTCCACCGAAGCCAATCCAGCCTTTATCAGCCATAAGAAAGGTCCAGCCGTTTCGTTAAACGCATTGTCCTATTTGAATTTGAATGGAATTCGGTAAAAAATGGCGTGGATGATGGTCCCGGGACGCGGGGCGCTCGTAAAAGTATTTGGGATGAAGATATCGCGGAATCCGGAATCGGATTTGAGAAACGGTTGCTGGATTTGATGGAGAATGTTTCCAAAATAGTCGATTTAGATAGTTTTCTTATTTATTGAGGATCAAATTATAATCATTGAACAGGATTATAACTAATTTCTTATTCCAGGATATACAGGATATTGACGACCGGTTGGTGTAGTTGGTAGTGACTAGTGACCCTGCCTGCTATGCCGATGGTCCTGGGTTCGAATCCCGGTAAGGGCATATTTATTTGTGTGATTGACACAGATATTTGTTCCTGAGCCATGGATGTCTTCTATGTATTTGTACATATATTACATATATCGTTGTCTGAGTAGCTGAGTACCCGTAACACAAGCCTTCTTGAGCTTACTGTGGGACTTAATCAATTTGTGTGAAAAAAAAAACATCTCTGAATAATGACGAAATACAATTTCAATATATAAATAAAATCACTAAACTAAAAAAATAAAAATAATTAATCATATATCTATGTACAACTATTTACAAATAAAAAATGGGAGCTAGCTCAGCGCCAGACGGTAAGGTGCCCCGAAGGCTGGTGGCATTGCCCCGCTGAATAGCGATGCCGATTCGCTAGGCAAGATACGAGCCAGTCCCCTGGGTGCGTAGCCAAGATGCCAATCGCTCACGCTCAGTCGCTAACGAAACGCAACTGTCATTGTCACACTAATAAGGAAGAGTGATAGAGAGAGGTAGCTACGATACGTTATCAAGCGTGAGCGATTGGCATCTTGGCTACGCACGCTGGTCACCTGAGGCATCCACGAAAATAGTGTCACAAAAACGTAATCATAAGGAATGAGTACCATTGGAATTTCGCTTAGAGTTAGATAGATAAACAGATTCCATTCTTTTCTTTATATAAGGTAAAGGTGTCGTGTTTCGGCGGTTCCGGGGCAACCTGACGAATCGCAGTGACGTCACCTAAATTAGATTATAAATAGGTGCGCTGCACGAAAAGGTCTACCTTATCCGCAACGTGACGCGTATGGAAGCTATCATAAAGATCTGCGTAAATCTTTAGAAAATACCACTTTAGAAAATACTATGCCAAATATCATCCTCTTCGCCTTATAAGTAATTATCTTATAAGTATTCAGCAAAATGGCGTCACGTACCCGACACTTTCGTGGAATAGCTCAGTAGTGGTTAAGATTTGCATGTCATTTTGTTTGATGGCTCACAGCGCTTTGGTTATTACTGTTAGATATATCTGTTTTTGAAATAAATGAATAAAAGGTAGTATTATAAATTGAAAGAGATATCATATACTACTCCGGGGACCTTTCCCCGGTGAGCAGGGCTGGGCTGCCGCGAAAGCAGGAGGTCGCTGGTTCGTTCCTAACCCTGCTCACCGTGGACCTTGGTCACTTTCACTGAAGTATATGGCATATGACATATCTTTCAATTTATAATTTATATATATCTAGTAGTGTGTCTACTTAAAAACATGAATCAAAACATTTATTACAAATAATAAATGATTTAATTCATGCTTTAAAATTGTAAAAGGTAGTAGTTATCATGGCTTAATACAAAAATAAAAATAACACATTGCTATAGAACATCAAAGTGTTATTCCGAAAATTGGTGTCCTAATATGTAAATTGCCCTAAAAATCATGACAAGATTAAATGCAACATTAAACCAAACACTCTCGGAAAAGGAAATCGAGTTGTATAAATCACTGGAACCTAATCGCCGTTCAACCCGGAGTCCACATAATAATTGCCAGGAAGATATCAATAAACCCGGATCAAAGTCGGTAAAAATACCCTTTACTGCCGCGTAAATATCCGGTTTACTACGTGAAGTCCACACTAAAATACCTGCACATTTTTATCCTTATTGCAATGATAGAAGGTTCAAAATTATAAACATATCTCAAACTTGTATTGGACAAATAAACACAATATTGTAACGCTTCCTCCATGTGGGAATTTAACGAGCTTGCAGCTTAATTTTACTATGCCAGAGATTCTGGTTAGAATATTAATGATATTTAAATTGTAGTTAACATTAAAAACAAAGTATTTACTTTGCTTTGTAATTTAATTGTTACTTAAACGTTCCTCTCGTCATGGGATAATCCTATATCCTCCAAATCTGTAATTATATTTAGACTACCCTTTTCTGTATCAGTCTATAACTTCAACTCGTGTATTTAGTGAGAAGATACTTATTGCAAGAATTTACCCCTTGCAATTTTCATGCAAGATTTTAATATTCAATTTTTTGCAACTGGATTATTTAATATGACCGTTATTTAATTATCTTGGCTTCATAATGTAAAACAACAACAGCACGACATTTTTTATGCCTGCATCCTGTGGGTCGCTAAAATTAAAACCTTAGCAACTGATTTAAAATTGTACAACTTTGAAAGCAATTACGCAACATACACGATAATCTCTGGTAACCTTTCACCTTCTGCAACCTGGCCACAATTAGCCGGCCCCGACCCGGTGGGACCATCGTTCAATCGGGACAAGAGAAATGGCGACTACTCGTATCTGTCAGCAAAGGACGCAAACGATTTGTGGGTCTGGCTTGTGCTAGGTGATATAATGGTTGAACAAGAAGAGTTTTGGTGAGATTTTAGAGAGAAACTTGACCAAACCAGAAGTTCATACGTATTTGGTGACAGAAACGTAAGTGAAATTTACATAATGCGTTGATATAATATGATTGCCTTCTTTTGGATTTTAAATTGAAAACTCGACATCAATCGGTAATTTATCTTCATTTTGATACCCAATGGACCTCGAAAACTTTATGTCTGGAGTTTTATTTACGACTGCGAAAATCCGCTAATTCATTCCAACGAACGCCGATCGCCAAAAATACCGCTCGAAGCTTACTGCCTGCAAACTTCCCATAGTCCAGAAAAAGAAGACTTCATTTTTGTAGTAATCAAATATTTACTACATAGTTCACACAGTCTCCATTTACAGTCTATTTCATTAACCTAGTCATTAAAGATGACACACTAGCACGGGACGGGAAAATTTGTCAATTTCTATAGAAAGAATCACGTGATAGCTCGGAGCTCTCGGATGTCGTGACGCTTTCTATAAAAAATTACAGATTTTCCCACTAGAACGTGTGAGTTATCCTTTATTCTATTTATTTGTGCCATAAGTCTAAACACTAAGCCACACACTTTTATAATACAAACAGCAGGGCTAAGATGCCAAGCGGATAGCGTGGATAAGACAATAGTTCGTCAGCGTTTTATGACAATTTCTGATAATTTTTAACAGTAATCACACATTTGACAGCAACCGCCGTCTGTAGATATAGTTGGACCACGCTAATGCCAAGTTTAACGTGAAGTATGGCATTTTCAAGTCAAGTGTGCCAAGTCAGTGCAAATTTTGCGTGGTCGCACTTTTTTTATACCACGGTGGTGGCAAACAAGCACACGGCCCGTCTGATGGAAAGCGGTTACCGTAGCCTATGGACGCCTGCAACTCCAGGTGGGTCACCGTTGCCAACCCATTCAATTCTTATACACTCCTTTTTTGAAGAATCCCATACTGTAATCTTTCGGGAAATCCTCGGCATCTCATTCCACAGCCGGAGCGTCCGCGGGAGGAAATTCCTCTGACACCGCTGGTTGGTTGCAAGGTGTGTCGATGAGCGCCCTGTCGATGGCGAGTTCTTCTACGAGACCTTCTAAGGCCTGCAGACCAGCAATTGGTATTTTAAACACAGTTTTGAATGCACACTGGACATTCCTATGCACATTCAGTCTTTGACCCTTACACAATCCTTATTTAATAGTTTTTGGGCTACCTATATAGTATAGTAGGAACTAACTGGGTTTCTTCTTTTTTTTTTTAATGTAATTTATACAATACACATACACATGTCTACCATCTCCAGTTCTCCTTTAATTGCTCAAAGGTTAACTGGAAGAGATCCCTAAATGGGATAAGTTCGCCTTTGTACAAATATTTGTGTTATTTATCTTGTTTTTTTTTCCCCTGTTTTTGTGCAATAAAGTGTTTTACTACTACTACTACTACTACAATCTTATAAGACGAGAATGGCTATGAAGTAGCAGTACGCTTAAAATAGTGGGCCCTTTAAATTCTGTAAAAATTACAACTTTTTGTTGAAAGAAACCAAATTATTTTGATCAGTTATTAAAGAAGTAACACTTCTATATATAAATTTAAATAAAAGAAAATTTATGAAAAAAAGCAACACCATCGGAGGCCAAGCCGAAGAGACCAGGTGGCCTACAGGTTATGGCGTTAGCCGAGTAAGCTGAAGAGCTTTTCGTAATGCACTTTTTTTCAACAATATCGCTTTCGACTGGAGTAAGCCGATACAATCGCGGCAGCTTTTACCGACGCATATTCGAAATAACTTTTTCCATATTAATTGCCTGAGATTGTGTTCGGGGAACGGGCCTGACTCGATCTCAGTGATTATCACATTTCGGTGTAACATTACCGCGTAATTAGCAGTAATTTTACTGCCATGGCGGTTTGTCTGTCCTAAGCTCCATCGCAATATGCATACAATTTCAAATACGCAACGATAATGAGGGTTAAATTTGGACACCATACAAGTAGTCTGCAAGTTGTTGAGCGCAGTTTCGGATCATAAAAGGATCATTGTTATGTTTAGTAAGCAAATACATTTTGAAGTTCTCTTTTTTAAGGTAAGTACAATTATTTGAATGCCCTAAACGGTATGTGAACTGAAACGCGTGAGATGATTTTTCAAAGAAAAGAAGAACGTAAAACATGAAAAGCAGTAGCCTCTAAGTAATTGATACTTGTTTAAGTAATAGTTATTTGATGGCTGTTTTTAGGAGATAAATCAGAGGAAATTGGTAGGAGAGCTTTTAAGATTACAGTAACCGTTTTACTGCTACTAAATACAACAGTTTAGAAGAAAAAGGTAGTAACCGTTAGGTTGTTCCTTAATTTTTATTCCCCTTTCTTATCGTGTTATCTATCTTTTAGCTGATTGTTTCTGTTCTTAAATAACGGGGCAGTGAGCTACTATTGAACCTTAACGTAAAGGAACGACGGAGCGTTTTTGCTTGGCCGCCTAGAAATTTATGTCGGCCTGAAGAGGATTGCTAATATTATGAGTGCTTCTTTAAAAGGTTTAAAGGCTGGCAATTTGAGCAGAAATTAAACAAACTTGGTGAGGATGGTAGATTTTCCAACCATAATATAAAATCTCAATGAGGATTCTTGGGAGAGTCGATGAAATTTGAAGTATTTGCTGAAGTATTTCTGTCCTTGTAATTTTATGACCAGTTTTGTAATTTGTAAAGTAATTTTTATTGCGAAATACTTTTTAGCTACGGATGAGTTGTTTGAACAGGCAATGGACGTGAGTTTGTGTCGTATTTTCTACTGCCATGTGAAACTACTTAGCCTACCTTAACATAGAAGGGTGTATTGGTATAATTTCAATTGTCAATAAACATAGGGTCACTTCGAAATGAGAATCTTGAGATGATGGAGTCATTCCGGCATTTTGCTCCTGCTTTCTGTGATTCTAAATTACCCTACTTTAGAAATAACCCCAATACACCATAGACCGTGTTTTTCCCCTTTATTTTCGACACCTTGCTTTGCTTTGTACTTTAATGTAGCTGCCTGATATCGCTTTTTGCCTAATTAGGAAAAAATTACTTTCGTTTCTCTTTCATACAAAAAAAATGGATATTATGTTCATTGTAAAAGAAATACACGAAACTAAGTGTGAAGTATGACAAAGCTGAAACTTTAGACATGACAGCACATGCTAAAACAGAGCTTAGTAGTAGATGGCTTAGTAACCGTTTACACCGGTTCAGCTAGGAATTTATTTATTGATGATATTTATCTCAAAAACTGAAATAGTTAAGACACTAATTTCTTAGAGAAATTAACTCAAGTTAACTTGAAGAATCTCCCCTTTTAGTTAACAGAAATAAAAACAGGGTATATACAGTTAATAGTGAATACACACTTACACAGATGTATCTGAGAGATTCCTACAAAACTCAATTCACAATCTGACTCAGGGGCAATTCATTATACATTACAAGTAGTTTACGCTTGGTTATAACTGGCAATTGATTCGTTTTTATGACACAATTAGCTTTTTTTAATATCTTTAGGTTTTTTCTATATTTTTACTGGCTTTATAAGGGTTTATGTGACAATTCTAGTTGGATTAATGATTTTCCAACGTATTGCTTGAATATCGTTAACCGTCTTCAATGCAGTGATGTGTATTTGTTCTTTTATATTGTTTGTATTGTTTTGCAACACCATACATCACTGATATACCGTCCTTTATAACGAGATCACGATGATCGAGTAGTGACGGTTTAGTTCCCAAGAGAACTGGAAGCGTGTTTGCATGGCTACTCTGCTTCTAGACGATATTGTTTATGGTTTAGGACACCGGTTACTGTTATAGACTATTGGTTTATTTTGACGGTGGCCTATCTTTTTCTGTATATCTTAATTACCTTATATTGTTTTAGTTGTTTTTTCTTTGTTCATTGTTAGACAAACTTGTTTATATTGCATACATATTTGCTTTGTTGCACATAACAATCGAAAATTGATACCTAAAACTTAATTATCACTTTTATTTTTTGTCGTCTTTTTATTGTCATGAATGAAAAAATTATTTGATGTTCAATTGTAGCACATGTAATTGTAAAATCACTTTGTTGTTGGTTTTTTAAAACTTTATAGAAAAAAATGCAAATAATTTATACATATAAATTTAATACTCCAGTAGATTCGTTTATTTAATAGAAATTTTTTATCCTGCACTAATTTTTATTTTGGTAAAATAATTGAATTAATATAAAAAGATGAGAATTCTTCTAGTTGAAACATAAAAGTGACTAAAACAATGCTAAATCCTCTTCCACGTTAATGAACACAAAACCATAAACAAAACAAGTCATTGTTTCAATCCCTGTCAATGAACAGCAATATCGCGAAAGCCCCAGACAAAGGTTTGAATGAAATGTCCATCTGACCACAGACAGAGGATACCTCATTGTTGTAAGACAATGGGTACCAGGGGAGGCCGAGGTTGCCTTTACTCCATGCCACGCGCCGGAGGATTTAAAGGGACGCTGTGTCTGGTAAGGATGCTAATAGTAAAATGTATTTAAATAATTAATGAACTTTTCAAATCAATTGAAGACTCTTTAGACACTTAAGACGGTTTGTTACTATACTATAAAGTTGATATTGGAAATGGGGATGGTGCACGTTATGGTTTTTCATTTGTTTATTTTTTATTGCACAATGATAAACTAATGGCAGATGTAACGCTTTATAATTATGTAGTGTATTTTTTACTGTAATTAATTTTTGACATGTATTTTAAACTTGAACTTGAAGGCATTATCTACCAGTCAACCATCAGGCTAAACAGAAACCGCTACTTAGTTAGTTTAATATTAAAATTAAATCATTTCTGCCAAAAAATATTAAACGAAGATATTAATTCTGCGAAGCAATACGCCAACGGCGGTATGCCAAAAGTATTTCTACCAAACGATATTTCTACCAAGTTACGTTATACAATAAAAGTTAAATCACTTATTGCTGTAATGTACCTTTTTTAATCCGGCACAGCTTAGGAACTTTGCCAATGTTCCAACCATCAAATGAACAATACGCGGCATTGTCAGCGCATAGAAGCCAAAAAAAATCTGAAAGTTAACAAAACGAAAACGCCATCCAGTGGTCCAGGCAAACCGTAATTAAAAAACAGTGGGATCAGGTAGATTCTACATTTTGGCTACCCGAAGGTATCCTTTTTTTAACAAACACGGAACGTAATATTTAGTTGTTACGGGAACAGAGGGAGAAATTCGTGGATCAATAATTCTATATTTCTGTCGCATTGTCAGTTGATGCAGAATCATCTGTTGGCTAACACTTAATCAAAGAGCAGAGGAAGGTGAGTGCCCCTCACTCACTCAGAAGGGTAGTAAATAGAGCAATAGAGCAAGGGTAGTAGAATGGACGTAAACAAATTATCTTTCCTCTTTATTTTGGGATGTTATCAAGGGTTGGTTTGAGTTTTACAAGAACCAATCGTGCCAACCGGCGTTTCCTAGGCCAAAAATAATTTTCCCTAACTACAGCCCTTTTAACCTCTTACCTCTTCCCATATCCTGTTAAAAAAGTTGCCGAGGAATCCATTAACTAAACAAATGCAACACTAATTAACACAATGTCCCCTATTTGTAGTTACCACATGCGACAGTGGGTGGTCGTTATTGATACTGTAATAAGAGTGATTGTCAAATGTAGTTTCGTGACATAGGTCATGTTTAAACTAACGATATACGAGAAAGGGGGCACGCTAGTCGCGTATTGTAATTACTTCCTTTCCGAAAGTTCTGTGCGGTTTTTCTCAAGCAGAATGTTTCTTCGAGCGTGTCAACAAATTTCTTCGATTGCCATTTTCTTGTGGTTGTGGTGTTGAAAGTTCTTACTAAATCTACTACCAATCCTACAGGTTTTTAATATGTCCACGATTGTGATCCATAGCGAACGAACCAGGAATTCTCGGACTACGGTAAAATAAGATTTTGGTGTGCCAGCTATCTTTCTTGCACTGTCCTGGATAGACGATCAACGGACCTGAAGGCATTCTCTTTTCTCTAGCAACCAACCATTGGGTCTTTTCTTAATCTTTTGTAGCATCAGAGTGGTAAATAGGTCAGATAATAATCTTATCCTATATCGTGCGAGCCCTTTTTGGCTGCTCCTCTTCCTCACGAATATTTTTTTTCACGCATACCTATGCATACGACTAAGAACTTTTATGGAAGTGTTCTGAATTCCTTTCGTTATTGGGACAGCTTTCTTTGTCAAAATAAACAAATATTATTCCAATAATTGACATTTTAATAAGTGACATAATTGTAACTCTTTAATTTAATCAATAATGGTTCTAGACTTGATGTAGAACTAGTATCGATAATGGTACTTGACCAGTTTATGCAATGGTAAAGCATTTTGTGAATGCAAGCAACATTCTGTCGACGGTCTTGTCTAAACCTAGTATTTACGGTCCTCAGTCTTGCAGGAGCGCGATGCAGTTATTTACTAGAGAGAGCGAGAAATGCATGCCTTCTCCTCCTAGCTAATAGCTGGATCTTGCTCTAGGACGACTGGAAGTAGTGAATGCAAGGCTTAGGTCTACATTATTATCAAAGTTTAGCTATTATTTTTGTGTTGGTTATGTGACTTTTCTATGGAAATAATAGTCTTACTATCAACAATAATTACATAGGGAGGCATGCAACTTGTAGGTATTAGTAGAAAATGAAATGTGAATTCCGCTCCAAACTCGTTTTATTCATGAAAGCAAAAACCTATCACGCAGAAAATAAAATAAACGCTTAATTTAAATTAAAAAACCATCTGTAAGAGTTAGCAATAGCATTCCACTTACACAAAAGGCCGCATACCAGAGCTAGCTCCCACGGTAAACAAACATCACACACTATGGTAGCACTTTTACATTTATCACAGAACAAAACACTGCCTTTTAACACTAGGCGTCTCGCGTTAACACAAATTAGCGACACGTCCGTCCCGCGCAACGGTTGGAAGCTAACTGAGTAAGTTTGAGTATACAGTAGGCCGAGCATAAGTGATCCGCGACAGTATCTCGCGTGCGTCTCTCTCCGACTGTATGAATCAGAAAGGGACGGGTGTTAGTTTGAGTATGCAGGCGACAGAACTCGTTTGGAAGCCTTCAAGCCTGCGCCGGCGCACAATGGTAACACGAGCACCTGTGTATTGCTATTTTTTTTAATTTGTGGGGTTGTTGACCTTAGCGAATATACAAATTATATAATGCGACCTTTAAGCTTATTTTTGTAGCGGGTTTTATTTGCAACTGCAAGTTTATTACACTTTCAAGTATTAATTTGTTTTAAAGTTGATAAAGAATAATACAAAAGTTGTAACCCCTAAAGCTTTGGATTGGACTTAACTGCATTGGAATTAATATTTTCTTTTTTGTGTTATTGTAATGATCATAAGGCATATATTCCCACTTAAATTAAAGGCTGGCTTAAATCAGAACGAGACGGCACGGGTCGGGACGGGACGATTTCTCAATTTCTATAGAAATAATCACGTGATAGCTCGGAGCCCTTTTGGAGGTCACGTGACGTTTTATATATAAACTGACAGGTCGATCGGCCCGGTTACATACCCGCGCCCATTCTAGCGAGTCATCCTTATTGGTTGTCTAATTTAAAAATAAGACTTATCATTGGGAGCACCGAATACAAAGTAACCCGGAATTCCACGTCTGTGCAAGTGCAATTTATTTTAGAATTCCGTGCCTCAAAAGGAAAAACACGGAA
The DNA here is from genome assembly GCA_949128165.1 of Lathronympha strigana. Taxonomy (NCBI): domain Eukaryota; kingdom Metazoa; phylum Arthropoda; class Insecta; order Lepidoptera; family Tortricidae; genus Lathronympha; species Lathronympha strigana. The sequence goes on from OX421908.1 coordinate 24,966,992, forward strand.
CCCTTATGGGATCACTTTGTTGTTCATCCGTCCGTCTGTCTGTCAAGACCGATTATCTCGGGAACGCGTTCAAGTAGCAAGTTGAAATTAATACCACATACCCAAGTTTGCGGTCCCTTAAAGCTGTGAAAAAACCAAACCTCTATGTCAATGAAAAGATACGGCCCTTTATGTCGCAATTCCCATATATTGCAATTGTAATCAAAATGTATAGGGTAGGTAGGTACTTACTTACCATTGACCTAGAATCACGAAAGTTGGCAAAAAGTAAGAGCTTCTAGCACAAGTACAGGAGAAAATCCGAAATTGCCGCACACAGACTTCTGGCTTCCGTGCCACCAGTATTTTTAAAAGGGTTTTTTTATAAATTACGAACAATATAAACATATATGGAGCGTGTCAGGTCACAAAAACAATCATAAAATGTTATGGTAAATACTACTGTATAGATCAGTATCCGATTTGAATATATTTATATTATCATCATCATATTTGTAGGCAAATCATATGGCACAGCATATTGTAGGTAAATGTTTGTTGTGCTCCTGGGTTTGTTTTATGTTTGTTTTATTGCCATAACAATCGCACACTAAACGCGAGTCCACAGGAGGTGGTAGAACACGACAAAACCTGTCCCGCTAAGATTCTCCAGTCAGGTCAGGCCTACCACGACTCTTTGTCACTCAAATTAGCAAGTGTGACAGAGAGCGATCTTCTATTCATATTCTGTGTATCTGAATGTGCCCCGCTTGGAATGCCCCCCTCCCCGCGCTCGCGCAAGGTCACGCGCACGAGACTGGAAAGTCGCATACCGCTGCAATTTGCGGGCGAGCTCCAAAAAGCTTAAGGCGGTTTACAAAGTTCTGTTGCTGTTAACCGATTTGCATCAGTGTGTTATGGGCTTAAAAGTGCGTTGGCAATAATCTCGGGGTTCTGCATCAGAAAGTTGAAAAAAGGCATCTGTCTGTCACAGAACAAGAACGTTAATATACGATTTTGAGATAACATGGTCCTTTGCTTATAACTACAATCTAAGCTCGTCAGTTTACTCCGTGAACATGGCGCTTGCAACATTGCCAAAATATCGGGTGCTCAATAACATACATGGTAGGTAAATATCCCGTTTTAGATCAGGAAAATTTGTCAATTTCGATAGAAACCCTCACTATCTATTCTTTCTATTGAAATTGGCAGATTTTCCCGTCCCGCCCCGTCCCGTCCCGTGCTAGTGTGAGTCATCCTTTAACCGGGCCTACGCTGTTCTAAGACAGATTTGACCATGCGACACCTCGTTATCATCGTAAATAAACAAACCAATTATCACAAAAACTGTCCTTTGTTGGCTCGCGCGACATGAATCGCATTGGTATTTCAATAACCTATCAATCTGATGTTACTCTCAGTCTATCTCGTACTAATGTTTAAATGCAAGCGAGAAACTGATATATAATGTCAAAGTCAAGATAGGATTCCAATACCGCGCCAGGATCAATCCAAAATCCATTAGCTGCGCTTGCGTCGCGGAACGAGTCACGATTTGACCTACCGCCTTCAAATCTCAGAGTTTTGCTCTTTGTCACACATCTAAGTTTGTATACAAGTGCGAGAGGGAGACAAAACTTGGTGGTTGGAGGTAGATTCTAATAATGCTAAGAATTTCTGATAAGGAATGCCTTATGATAACGCAACAGCAAACTAAGATTGAATAATCTTAGTGAAAGTTGCACAGGCTGGTAATGTCAATCAAAATGTGTTTAACTACTACCACGACTACTTAGGGAGACATAATAAATCATAATGCAAATATTGAACATTAAAAAACTTGTTTGCAATCGCAAACAAATTTGAATAACATGCATTAATATTTCAGCATGCACCCATAAGAACGCATAATAAGGATACCTAGACCTACAATACAGGAAAGCATGCGAAAGTACTTGTCAAAGACCGAAAATCAGGTAAACACAAAGATTAACAAAAACTTATCGCCCATCAATAGTCCAACAGTCCTTAATAGTAGTTTATGTAACAATGATATAATAAGCGTTCTTAAAACTTGAGGGTCTGAAAGTCAAACGAGAGTTTTAAGAACCAATTATGGACCGCTGCATACGCTAGTTTTTCTACGACAGCAAAATCGCGAAAGGTGGCAGAATGTAGAAGAGGTCGTATGCCAACAAAAAAAAACAACAGTATTCATATATTTATTGTATGAAAATCCATAGGAGCATTGTTTTACGGTAGTCTTATGGAATACCACTGACAACGTTATAATGTATACTTTTTTAATATCGCTGTCAGACACCTAATTGACAGATAGAAATGCTGGAGTAGACAAAACTGTATAGAGCCGACATAGTCACTCAACGTGGGTAGGCCCCCCACAAGGTGGACTGATGACCTGGTGAAGGTCGCAGGAGTCCGCTGGATGCGGGTGGCGCAGGACCGGTCATGGTGGAAATCTTTGGGGGAGGCCTATGTCCAGCAGTGGACGTCTTTCGGCTGAATGATGATGATGATGATGATGATGAGTCACTCAACATAGTCAGCATGAATAGAATGGTTATCATTTTATCGTCGATAGTGATATGCAGGACGTCACTCTCGCTGTTGCATGACAAAACATTACCTGATAAAACATTGCTGGACACGGTAAGGCTCGCTGATATGACCATCTTAGGCCAGCAGATCAAGAATGTAGCAATTTCAATTCTATAGATCACGACTCGAATAAATCGACACGTCTTTCGCAAGGAACGTTTTTCTATAGATTGTTATATAATTATACGGCAATTATTGTAGACGAAATCGATAATACCGTGAGTTATACCGATTTTGATTGCTCAATTGACGTGAGAATTAAATAATCCTATTAGTGTTGAGTTGAAAGTACTTTTGTTTAAAGTACTAATTGTGAGTGAAAAATTTATTAAAAAAACGGGCAAGAGCGCGTCGGACTTACCCACTGAGAGTTCGGCACAAAAGATGCTCCCCTCATTTATGACCTTAGGTACTTAAAAATACTGGTGGCACGGAACTCTCAGCGTGCGACATACGATTTTCGGATTTTTGCCTGTACTTGTGCTACGAGTTCTTGCTTTTTGCCAAATTTCGTGATTCTAGGTCCACGGAAAGTACCCTATTCATTTTGATTCCCATTGCAAATGTATTGAAAATGCGACATAAACGGTTGATTTCGTTGACGTAGAGCTTTGGTTTTTTCACAGTTTCAAGGAACTGCAGATTTGTGTATGTGTTAGTAACAACAAATTGCTACCTTTACGCGTTCCTGAAATAAAGGGTCTTGACAGATAGACGAACGGACTGAGGGACGGACGGACTGACCGACAACAAAGTGATCCTATAAGGGTTAAGTACTTTTTTTGAGCTACGGAACCCTAAAAACAAGCAATAAACTCATGACTACAAAAATAAAACATCAGTGCGTGCCATAATTCGGTATAATAGTTAACAGACTCTCGTGAGTACGTACTTTCATATTGTACGGAGCGATAAAAACTTAAAATTCACGTATTTTTATCACAACAAGTGTGACAAGTGCTGTCCGAGCCGCGGAGATGACAACATCACTCAGTCCGACGATGACTTTCCGATGCAATCAAAACACGATTCGCCTTTTGTGATAAAAAATACGTGAGTCTAAACCGTTTTTTTTTTTAAATTCATGTTTAGTCAATTATTTTAGTCGAATTTTACTTTGAAGGTGGTTATCGGGCGTAAAACACCAGAACGTTTACTGTACTCGCTTAACCCACGCCATAATACATCCACATAATCGCGCTCATTGCGGGTATTTCACGTGATTTTTATCCAAATTGATGGCCGTCCAGCGCGAAATTGCGGAAACCCGCGAATTATCGCCGAAGTGCGCCAAAACCGCACGAATTTAGCGCCAAATTAGCTTGATCAGGGATTCTGGCGATTTGTCAGGACTCGGCCTAGGCCGCGGGAATAGGCTTTGTGGTCATTTAGGCTACTTCACGAGCATACTGTATTGCGAATTTCAATTCAGGTATAATACTAAAAAGAGAGCCAGAATGCGAAGGTTCGTAATTAATGTTATGCTACTTTAGTAAGATGATACATTTTTCACACGTAGAGATTGGATTTAAAGTACGTACGTATTTACGTTGGAACCAATGCACTAAATTGGGGAATGAAACTTATAGAAAGTTTGCGAACGGAAAGAAAACAGCCACTAATTTTAATTCTACTAAAAAAGGGAAAAAGTAAGTAAACGAGGAAGTAAGTTTATGAATTACGTTTTAGAAACTGTCAAACATTAGGTATTTAATTTTATTAAAAAAGATTTTTTTTTCATTATTTTCATAAGCTCGTGCCATTATTCTTTTGAAGCTATATAATTATCTCCCACTAAACTCTACCGAGCATCCTGACATAAGCCTAACTTCACCGAATGGGAGCTACCGTATTGGCGCTCACCAGGCGGCGCCACTCATGCGTGGGTCCTGTATCAGTATGAGAGAATTGTCAAAGTGACGTTTGAAATGTTCCTGCAGGACCCACGTTCCACTAGCGCCCCTAGCAAATAAAAATTGTTATTCTTATTCTTATTCTTCTTAGCGGAAAATCGACTCGCGGTAGTCCTCATTGGCATACACTACAAGTTAGAACATCGCTGCTCACTTACGAGTGGCAACAGGGTGAAGTTAGGATGCAAGCGAGCGCATTGAGGAAGGATACAGAGAGTGCAATTGAAAAGATCTTTCGAAACCAACGAACCCTAATAAATGTCCCAGCATGATATTTCGAAGCAAAGACATCTCACCAATACCAACGTACTTATTTCAAACATTCTGACATAAGCCTACTAACTTCGCTGACTTGGCAATCCTGGCATGCGTACAAGTCAGATCAGAACATCGCAGCTCACTTTCGCCTGACAACAGGGCGAAGTTAGGATGCAAGCGAGTGCATTGCGGATGGATACATAGAAAAAGACCAGGGGTTTATTTTTTATAGGGCTCCATACCACAGTCCGTCCGTCCGTCTGTGTCAAGACCCTTTATCTCGGGAACACGTAGAGGTAGCAAGTTGAAATTAATACCACATACACAGGTCTGCGGTCTCTTGAAACTGTGATAAAATCAAACCTCTACGCGATCAAAATATACGGCTGTATAATTATGTCGCATGTCACATACATTTGCTATGGGAATCAACATGTTTAGAGTACTTCCCGTTAATCTAGAATAACTAAATTTGCCAAAAAGCATGAGCTTGTGCACAAGTACAAGAGAAAACCGTATAATTGTTGCACACTGACAGTTCCGTGCCACCAGTATTTGTAAGTACCTAATGTCATAAATGGGTGAAACATCCTTTGTGCGGAGTCCTCGGTGGGCGAGTCCGGCTCGCACTTGGCCGTTTTTTTATATATTTTACGGCGTGTCTTATGAGTGACTATCTTTTGCTTCATTTGCGTCATCTTGCACGCAAATGCCAAAACGACCAAAACATAATTTATCTTTTACAACTGGCAAATTTCAAACATAGGTATAATAATTTTGTAGTATATCTCACGTATAATACTTTTGTCTATTCCTTTGTCACGCACGAAAGCCATCTTCAACTACTCTGAGGCACGCAAGGTGTCGTTAAACCCATATAAATCGTCTGAATGTATGATATAAAATTTATTACCAATCGAATATTCTAGTTTACCTACCTCGCACATTCGCAAGTTTATTTGGTTAGAAGGAAGCATATATGGCCCCTATTTCACAACACTTACAGGTGTGAAAATTCATAAAATTACTGAATTACTGACATTTTAGGCGTCCATAGATTACGGAAACCGCTCACCATCGCGCGGGCTGTGTGCGTGTTTGCACCATTTCAATAATTTAAATAAAATCATAGTATGTCGTTAATAAATAGAGAATTTCTTGGTGAAGACTTTTTGATACCTAATTGTAACGAGATCTAATAGTGTTTTAAAGAATTTTTGGGTAGTTTTTCATACGAAAATGCTCCTGTGTCGGAATTTCGTGACATTTGTCGTATTTCTTGCGACAATGTTATTCACAAAAATATTCGTTTTAATGGTAATAATGTTAACAAGTAGGCGCCCAACAGGGAGACCCTTTGGGTCCATTAGTCTTCTGCCTAGCCATACATAAACATATTTCGACGCTAAGCGCCCCTTTAAATGTATGGTACTTAGATGACGGCACGATTGGAGGACCTCCAGATGTTGTTCTCAACGATTTAAAAAAATTGCTGCCGGCCTTATCCACGATTGGCTTAGAGGTTAATCCGGGAAAATGTGAATTGTTCCCTTGTAGTTCACCCGGGTCAATCTCTCATTTTCAGACTTTGCTGCCCGGGTTAAAAGTTATTGATGCTGCATCTTTTTTTCTATTAGGTGCTCCAATATTTCCTGAAGGGGTTCCGTCAGTAATACAAAAGAAAAGAGACTCTTTGTCAACGTCACTTAACCATTTGCAACAGCTCTCTGCTCATGTTGCATTAGTTCTTTTGCGTACCTCTTTCTCCATGCCTCGCATGACTTACACCTTAAGAACTGCACCTTCATGGCTATTTCCGCAGCAGGTTATTGAGTTTGACCAAACTGTACGATATGGTCTTGAATTAATTCTAAACGTTAGCTTGAGCGAGTTACAGTGGTCTCAATCTGCACTGCCAATCCGTTTTGGTGGACTCGGGATTCGACGTGTTCACGATGTCGGTCTTGCTGCATTTATTGCCTCCGCCCACGCTTCAATGGAACTAGTCACTCGCATCTTATCCGAAGACGGTGGCAATGTTCGAATTCCATTTTTGGAAGAAGCCTTTTTAGAATGGAGGATTAGGTGCCCAAGCGATGCAAGACCAGACAATCTAAATTCACAAAGATCTTGGGATGACATTTTAAGTAAAATTACGTACAATGGCCTTCTAAATACGGCAGTTGGAGCTGAACATGCACGCTTGAAAGCTGCCATAGTGCCAGAATCTGGCGCATGGTTGCACGCTCTGCCATCGTCAAACCTTGGCACGCTCCTAGATAATGACTCTCTACGTATAGGAGTAGCCCTGAGACTTGGTTGTGCGGTGTGCGAACCTCACCTGTGTGTCTGTGGCGCTGCAGTGGAAGCAAACGGACATCATGGTCTGAGCTGCGTGCGGTGTGCTGGTAGGCTTTCCAGGCACCACTCGATCAACGAAATAATTCGTCGTGCGATGGTGTCATCCAACTTGCCCTGTGTTTTGGAGCCCCAGGGTCTAAACAGAACGGACGGCAAGAGACCAGACGGTTTGACACTGGTTCCTTGGGCAAGGGGTAGGAGTTTAATCTGGGATGCAACGTGCGTAAGCACATTCGCACCCTCACACCTTGCCCAGACAGTTCGAAAAGCTGGAGCTGCTGCTGAAAACGCAGCAAAGCTAAAGCACAACAAATATTCGAACTTGGAACCAGTGTATGACTTTGTTCCGGTTGCGGTGGAAACGGGTGGACCCTGGTGCTCCGAGGCCAAACGTTTTATAAATATTTTAGGTAAACGCATCAGAGAGAGAGGTGGCGATGCCCGGTCTGGCTCGTACCTAGGGTTGCCAACCGTACTATATTATATAGTATTGTACTATATTTCGACTCTCTGTACTATATACTGTTGAAGAAGTATATAGTACGCAAAAATACTATATTTTGGGGGTTCTCAAAAAAGTACTTCAAAATATACAAGTTCCAACAGAATTTTATTAAATAGTAACATTTCGTATCCGCTAATGTAATCGATAATCAATACCGTGTGTACATCGCGACAGTTGCATTAGTTGCATAGCATAGCGAATATAGTGTGTTTCTGAACGTGATCGTGGTATTTTGCTTGGAAACTGATGCAAGCAACAAAAAACTGCTAGATTTTTATGAGAATCCGAATGAGGCAGCTGATGGAATGTTTGCAACAATAAATAAATCACTAACCCAACACAAGCTATCTTTTGACAGAGTATCTGGCCTGAGTGCTGACAATATAAATACAATTTTGGTATACTCCATTCTCTTTTTAAAAACATTGAGAATATGGCACCACATTGGATTAAAGGGAATTGCCATGCCATGCACATATAGTGCACAACACCACTAGGCATGCAATGGGTACCTAATTAAAGATTTACAGTCATTTTTCCTCATCAGCTTGCAGGAGAAAAGAACTAAAAAATTGTGATGCATGAATTGATCAGACATGTGGGAACAAGATGGCTCTCTTTGTTACCTTGTGTAGATAACATTTTAGTAAACTGGACTGCCTTATACGATTATTTTAACAGTTTAAATGAGGACTGCCCTATGCATTTGCAAAACATATTGCTGATGAATGAACCTGAAGGAGAGAATAATATTAAGGCTTATATGAATTTCACAAGCCACATTCTACACAATTTTCACAAAGCTATATTACTGTAATAGATGTGTACAATATAATGGCGACTTTAAAGAATGCACTAGAGCAACGCAAGAAGGTGCAATTTTATGGCTATGAGACAAAAATAATACTTACAAACTTAGAAAATGTTTCTAAAGACATAAGTGTTAGGATTAAAAACAACTTTTTGTTAGTCATAATGTCATAGATGTTTGACTTTCAGAATAACACTTTACAGTTTGACAGTTCACTTGCAGGAAGAGATAACGTGGTTTGACTCTAACTGATGGTGACGGTGGAGGGTGGAGGTGATAATTGAGTAGTCACACTAATTTGATCATGCATTATGCCAATGAAGATTAAAAATTCCAAATAACCTGAACGCTGTTGCAAGTTAAAAGTAGTCTTATGTAATAGGAGTTGTTAACAAAATGCTGGTAAGCATATTTGATCTTAGTTTACCCCAAAATAAAGAGTTGTCTTAAAGTACTATATTTTTTTCCAGAGTACTATATATTTTCCTTTTTTTTTGGAAAATACTATAACTCCCACAAAAAAAGTTGGCAACCCTACGTACCTGGTCCAGCAAATATCGTTGGCGATACAGCGAGGCAACGCCGCCAGCATATTTGGCACATTCGCGCCGGGTACTGTCGCTCCGGGCATTAGTAGTTAAATGTATTTTAGATTAATTTTAATGTCATCTTCTTATATTTATGTTAGTTTATTTTCTAGTAGAAGGCTTATTATAATGTTTTTGTGTGTTTGTCAAATAAATGTATATTTTTTTTTTGTTACTAAAAAAAATGTTTTTTTTATTTATAAATGACATGTTGACGGCACACAAGCATACAGCCCGCGCAATAGTAAGTGGCGCCCGTAGTCTATAGACGCCTGTAATATCAGTAATAATAATGTTGACAATTGTCACACCTGTCGCCGTGGTGAATTTGGGGCCTGGTTGCAAGAATTCAGGCGTGGGCAATACCTGCACTGGATTTGAATAGAGGATAACTCACACTACCACGGGACGGGACGCGGCGGGACGGGGCGGGAGGGGACAATCTGTCAATTTCTATAGAAAGAATCACGTGATGGCTCGGGGCCCTCGGATGTCATGTGACGCTTTCTATAGAAATTGACAGATTTTTCCGTCCCGCTCCGTCCCGTCCCGTTGTAGTGTGAGTCATCCTTAACAGAAATGCATTGCGTTTATAGAAGAACAGGTTGTTAAAGACGGCCAATTTGTATTATCTCCGATTAAAACAGGTTATAGCGATGTGTTTAGCACGTTGTATTCGCTGTAGCGATATGTCAATATATTATACTGCGCTTAGTTTTAAGCTAGCTTAGTTTTTGACCACTGACCACTGGATGTTGATGACGATTGGATTCAGTACGCGATTCGACATATACAATCATTTTTATGTAAGGATGACAAAATGTTTAGGTTGATAGCACAAAAAGTTTGAAATTATCGCCTAAGGAAGCGTAGGTACATAATAAAACTTTGCCCAATTAAGGAATAAGTAAATCTTCACAAAACTCCACCTCAAACTCTTCACTTACCTTTTCGGGCGTTTCTGTCCTGAAAGCGTGGCAGTAGCGTCTTGGCGTGGGCTCGCCGAGCGGTTCGCCGAGCGGCTCGACGCGCGGCTCGCGCGCCACGAACGCGAACAGCGCGCGCGCACTCTCACACGTCGCGAACGAGATGCGACGCAGCGCGTGGTACATGCGCACAGTCTGGAACAGGATTGAGCTGTGGTAAACGAGCATTTTATACTCTACAGAATTTTATTTTAAGGGTCTCATCATTATCATCATTTCAGCTAAAAGTCGTCCGTCGTCCACTGCTGGACTGTCCTCCCCCAAAAATCGCCAAAACGACCGGTCCTGTGCTACTTGTTTCCAGCGGGTTCCCGCGACCTTGACCAGGTCATCGGACCGCCTTGTGATTATGCCTTATGTGATGCCCCGTCGGCCATCCGACCTTCTAGCAATGTGCCCAACTGTCACTTAAGTCTAGCAATTCTGATAGCAATGTCAGTGAGTCACTGACATTGCTATCAGAATTGCTAGACTTAAGTGACTTAAGAACTAAAGTCACTGACAGTGACTTTAGTTCTTTTGCGTATCACCGAATTTCTGTTTCGATCACGCAAGGAAACTACGAGCTTAAATGTATTTTAAGGGGAATTCTAAATAAATATTCGGAAGTACCTACAATTTGCAAATAGAATATGGATGTATAGCAATCTCATACAAAGTGACCTAGTTCAACAATGAGCTATAAAATCTTGTTGTACTGACTGGTACTAGTACTCATACTAGACAACGATAACTAAAAGATGGGTATCAATAGGTAATACCTAACCTATTTAGATTTTTCAGAAACACCCGTTATATAAACACAATTTTGAAATAAATACACAAATAAATTCCCGTAGGTACCCTGGGGAGGAGGTTCAAATTTATGTAAGGGCAGTTCTTCACATCTAAACTGAGCGTTTAACACAGTATTTAAAGAAAGAAAGAAAGAAATACATTTATTTGTGACGATCACAATAAACAGACATAAAGACAAAACAATATAAAAAAGTATATTTACATACAGTGAACCTATTTGAATGTACACACGCGTTCAACAGTGTATGGGCAATTTATGAATGAATTCATTCATAAACTGCCCATGCAATTCTGAACTCGACAGTACATTTTGTTGGCTGATGACCAGTTTAGTTAATGCTTATGAAAGCTGATGTAATAGCTGTGTTACCTGATCTTCGGGATCGCATACTTTGACCCCGGAAGGCGCGACCACGATCAGCACCGGAACCGCACAGTCGCTATCCTGCAACAAAACAAAATAATATAAATAAATAAATAAAGCACAGCATATAGAACTATAATAAAATTATGATATGATAACGCGATTAATCCGTTCTAAAGTGTTTAATGTCAGATGATTTTGTTAAGAAAAACACGCATACAAAATATGTTCATCCTTTAGGGACCTGTATAATGCCACAAACATAGGTACATACTTTTTTTATATATATATGAAATATGCAACAACCCTCTTTTTTGTCGGTGATTAAAATATCCTGGTGTACTATCTCACCAAAAAACAAAACTGTAGGTAATAAAGGACCCTCATTTCAAAATTAAAAAGTGGCAAAAATATCAATAAAAAATAATTAAAAGCCGGAAAGTGGTGAGGGTACAATGAGGCAACAGGTCGCAATAGTAAATGCAGACAAAAGGGACTATTAAGGCACCCATTTGCATTATGCAATATTATGCATATGAGACAAAATGGCGGCCGCCATACAAACTACCTACTTAGTGGGCAATATACAAAATAGCAAGGTTAGGTTGAAATTTTATAAAATATATCTAATAAAAATCCTCCTTAACCCTCCTTTTTTTTAGAGGGTCGGCAACGCGCATATAACACGGTGTTATATGCGCGTTGTCGACCCTCTAAAAAAAGGAGGGTTAAAAAAAGGGGGTGTTATTAACACCCCCTGGAGTTGCAGGCGTCCATAGGCTACGGTGACCGCTTACCATCAGGCGGGCCTTAAGCCTGTTTGTTAAAAAATATAAGTCTATGACCAACCGGAACGTGCTTAATAGAATTATAATAGTAGGAAAGGTCGTGATAATACTTAGAATTGTATTTTGTGTCGGAATGATAATATTTTATTTAACATCGGTCGGACACACGCCGATTCAGAATTCTAAGAAGAATAATTGACTATGTAGAAAGTTTAACAATATAACATTTAAAACTTTCGCGATTTAAACACATATTTAAACATAATTATTAAACGGGTCTAACAATAAGGTAAACAAATTAATTCGCGTTAGACCCGTTTAATATTTATGTTTAAATAGGTTTAACAATAGTTTTGTATCAATTTTAGTTATAGCAGTACCATTTTTATAGCATACTTAAGTACCGTACTGTGCTACAATATTATTGAAACCAAACTACAACCCAAACGTAATAAGCATTATTTATTATTGTGTCATAATAATCCATAGTATTCTGCGCCAGCAATCTTATCAAAAACAAATGCTCGACGAGTGTCTGTAAATATTTGTCACTAGGCCAATTTCACTAATAATAGTTTGACTTTGACTTAGTTAGCTTAGTTTTACCTTTTCCGCGTCAATTGTGCCTTTTTTGCGTGCCAAAGAGGTAGCCCTATTCCACCCACCCTAGCTTGACTTTGACTTGGCCTTGTTTTAAAATTCAGCAAGCTCAATGTTTGAAGTGAGTCATAAAAATTCACCTTTAAAAATGTGACTTTTACGGACAGACTGAGGTAGGTACCTACTATTTGTGCGGCAGCCGCTATTGTACCAGTTTAATCACGCCGCTGAGACTGGATTACAAAGACTCCATTATGGGCCTGATGAAAATGGTAATCCTTCAGTTTTTTGCGCAAAAGTTTTGGTAGCGCTGCACTGGTTATGTGACGCCTGGGGATTATAGTCCTCGCCAGGAGCCGTTCTCTTAGTAATACATAGGTGAATAAACGTTGAAGTTGTGAAGACGGTGTTGTTCAAAACAAAGAACTTGTAAATAACTGTGGTTTTATATTTGAGCATACATATTAGTTATGTATTCTGTAGCATTAGATTTAAGACTGTTAACTTAACAGTCTGATGACTTGTGGTATTTATATCATAAATATATTATATTTTGACGTTTGGAGGCCTTTACACCTCCAAATCTTATTAGTATTATTTTTTGACGATGGGGACCGTTTACATCTCCAGTCTTTATTTTGACACTTGGGGAGCCTTTACATCTCCAAATTTTATTCGTATTTTATTTTGACGTGGGGGGACCTTTTACATCTCCCACACTTAATTTATTTTTAACTATAGAGACTATACATCTCTTGCACATATTACACATTTATTTTAATATTCTTTACCCAGGTTTTGGCTGTTGTAGTAGTAGTAGTAGTAGTAGTAGTAGTAAGCACTTTATTGTACACAAAATAAATCACAAAACAACTGAAAAGAATTGAAGTACAAAGGCGAACTTATCCCTGTAAGGGATCTCTTCCAGCTAACCTTAGAGTTGATGAGTGGAAAACTAATATTACGATAGACAAACTTACACAATGATGTACAATAATGATTTTACTAGACGAGTAAACATATATAAATACGCATTTACATCATGTAAATGCTGTTGTATTATCAACATTTAGATTATAATTTTACTTCTATATATTGTAAATGTTTGTACATACAAATGCTTTACTGTAATGCTTATTGACTTGTAAAAGTGCCCTTGAGGCCTACTTGCAGAATAAATTTTTGAATTTTGAATTTTTGAATTTTGAGCACAAACGTCTGCTAGTAATGAATTTTTTTTCTTTAAAATTTGGTATCGATTGTAGAATAAGGTTGAAATGAAACAATTTAAAACGTCTCTAAATATTAAATAAAATATTTTTTAAATATTTAGGTAACACCTTAAAAAATTTTAAAAGACTCCAATCTAAAATGTATGAGTAGCCAGTAATATGTAATCTTAGGTATAGAACTCTTGAACGAAGCCAAAAAGTTTAAATTAAAACCTCCAATTAATCGCACAGGCACAATGTCCATTGTCTTAAACAAATGTGGGTTAAAATCTCCTCTTCTAGCCCTGCGGTACCTGCGGGAATGCGGCTCGCCGACTGCCCTCTTAATTAAAATGCCTAATGATAGCCGCTGGTCTGATTTAAGAAGGCTTCGGAGATTAAAGTTTCATCTTCAAACTTAGTTCCTAGCCTTGCGTTGGAAATAATGGCATTGTTTTACATTACAATCTATAATTTTTAGGTAAAGTGACACGACTCATGCAAGGGATACGATATTAATATTGTCTTCTGTTACCGCGATTGTTATTCATTGAAATTAAACACTTTAGAACGGATTAATCGCGTTTATTAACACCATTATCCTACGTTTCGAGCCCTTTACAGCACTCGTTTTCACAGGGTTAAGATGATGACTGAGAGAATGCGAATTCTCCCCGTCAATCAAAAAAGTTACTTGTGCAAACTACATTTTTGCATCTATTTAGAAAATAATCAGTATGCATGTTCAATTGGAAACAGATGCAAATAAACCATCACTTTATTTCATCTTCCTCTTTAGAAATGGAAGTGTTAATACCAACATTTATGCTTCACTAAATAATTTATTCCAACATCCTCCATTCCATTCCTCCCACGGCATCGAACTAATTAAACAAAAGCACGCTCTCCATCCCCGAGGCAACTATAATACCACTTTACGACGCTTCCTCAAAAAGGAATAACTTACTTTGTTTCCAACAAAGAAAGCAGTGTTTAATAGGACCAACATTTTTAAGCCAAAATTGAAAGCAGTTTTGCTAAGCAAAGTGAAGTTCCCTCTTGCGGGTGTATTTAATAAAGTCGGCAGCACTCCACAGGGCGTACTTTGCGAGTTGCAGCGAGATGAGCGTATCTTCAAAAAACATAATGCGTAGATACGTTCATCTGGTCTTAGGCTGTGGTTTTGCGCAGCTGCCACAAATTGCAGCCCGAGTGTTAGAAGCCAGAACTTTCCAAAAGGGAATGAACATAAAAATTCCATCACTCAAGGTAACAACAATGAAGTTACAGACGCTTAGAGCACTCCAGATTCATCATAATCCACAGACGCGCACGAAGGGTACACACTCATTGTGATTCTACAAGAGCCAGAGTTGTAAAACGTGGAGTTGGGAGATATCGTCGCTGCATGCAGTGATGAGGGGCGGAGGACAGTTTGTATGTAAATGGTGAATTATTTGGCGTGTTCGCGGCAATATTGCGACCTTACTGGGGCATTATTTGCGATGTGACGTGAGAGCTCAAATGGATAAGGCACTTAAGGCAAAAGACCTTACGAGGAAGAAAACACGTGGGTTTGCAAGAATATAATATGTGGGGTATACACTTTACATAAAATCGACAACAAAGCAAAAACATTTTCTATTTGCAATTCTAGATATCTCGATCATGATCGGATTGAATGTAAACAGTCAGACTGAATGTAATCAATTTTCTCGTGACCTCCGATATTTCGTCGTTGAATGTTACAAACAACCAGATCGAGTTCATTACATTAAGCAGTCGAAATCTTATCGAAACATTTTCCTTTTGCTCACTTGATTGCTTCGCGGTTTCGGCTTCCAAAGGAAAAACAAACCCGACTAGTAATTTACCAAAAATATACCCACGACGGTTTAAGGAAAGTTGAAACGAACTCTTCTCAAGACATCATAAAGTCGTAATTAGAATGAACCTGAGGACAGATACGACCTTGTAGAAGTTTCAGAGGAAATGTAAAGTGGAAGACGTTACGAGCCTCCGCGGGTTACCTATTGAGTGTGCGGTAGAGAAAACAGCAAGCTTACCCTCTGCTCAATTTAAATGCGTGAATTTAGAGATTTCCTGAGTGGACATTTTTCTTTTGCGTTGCTCAACTATTAGTTAGAGTAAAAAAATCAAGCTAGCCTTACTTGGTTGTTGAGTCAATGAGAAATATATTTTCTGTTTGCTTTATATTGTCAAATTGCATGAACGTCAATACTATCACTTGACCGCAAATACTATGAAATTGCTAAATACTAGCTGCCTTCGCTGAGTTACAGAAGATTTGTTAATACCTACTGTATTATATCATGTATAAATATATTTTTTTTAGTAAGTGCTTCATGTTTAACTTAGTAGGTAAGGTACAATGTTTTATATATATATATATATATATATATATATATAGTACTACAATATAAAGGTTCTACTTACTAGTGCAGCATCGAGCACTAGTATTTCTACATGACACTAGACTACCTACAAATATATTATCCCAGACGTCAGAATCCTCATTGAAACAATATAACCATGTACTATTTATAGACATCAAACATTAGGTTAGTTATCGGTAACCAATATGATTCCGCCGCTATCATCAAACGAGGGGATTCCTCACCTAATTAATCAATTGGCTAGTTCACCCATTCGTTCATTCATTCATTCACTGGTGGGTAGGGAAGCGTAAGAGATAAGCCTTGAATAGTGAATACGCTAGTAATGAGTGAGGCAACACGATTTGAAAACGGATCTGTGATTATACAACGTGTTTTGGAGCAATTAAATGCAAGGGTGCATTTTTAGCTTAAATTAAGTTAATTTCTCAAAGACAATGGTATTCTAATTAGCTCCATTTAGAAAATAACTACTAATTTAATTTTAACTCATAATATATTATGGGATTTGCATATGTACAGTCAACCAATTGGAACCCTAGGCCACTCTAGAACCGTGTCAAAATGACAAGCAGTAAGAAATTTCTTACAATCTGATTTATAGCGTCACAGTGACATAGTCCTACAGTGGCCTAGGGTTCCAATTGGTTGACTGTACACGGAGTAGAGTAATGACATTGAATATGTCATAGTTGTCACTTACTTAGTAAAGTCAATTCTAATGCTCGTTTTACATTAGCGGTTGACGCAACATGTAATTATGAGAAATAAAGTAAAAAAAATTACGAATTTAATAAAACTAACTATACCATTCTGTTTCCTTAATTATACCAAGCCATATGACGAAGTTCAAGAAAATGCTCAAGAACCTGTATAAGCAGTGATCGTACATTTTGTAGCAATCTCGATGCAGCAATGTTGCGTTAAAAGCATTTCTACGCCCTATTCTAGCTGGGAGAGCTAATTGGAGTTAGTAACAGTAATATATGCCTTAATTAAAGGGAGATGTCTCTTGATTTTTTATAGAAATGAATTTTTTCTACTATTCATCACCGAAATCTAGCTATAAACTATTGACCACAGGAAAAAAAAGTGCGTGTTCAGCTGAACTGTACAGCCAATATTTACTTTGGGCAACAGTAAACAGCTTGTGTATATGTAGTCATGATTTTAATCATAGAATTAAATAGAAAACTCTTTAATGTGAATAAGGGTTCAATAAACAAATCAATCTTCATAGCTCTTAACTTCCGAACATTGTTTTGTGTTTGACCCAGCTATATAAACTTGCTGAAGTTAAATAAAGTTACAAAAGGTAAAGTAACTTAACTTGAACAAGTTTAAAAAAAACTGACAAGGAAAATGAGTACAATGAAGCAAAACAAAAACCAAAAGTTATTATAATAACATTGACGGAATCAAAAGATTTACTAGTTCCTTAACTTGCAGCAGTTAAGTGAGGCAAAGTTCGTAGTAAGAGCCCCATGCTGAGGCTACAGACTTGAAAGTAACGTTAGATAACACAACTTCTCCGAATGTGACTTGGAACTTTCGTCACGTGTATTACTTTAGTTAGGAAAGTTTGAATTATTCATAATTTCTGCGAAAACGCTCGGGGCTTAATTTTCACTATTACCTTAGCTGGGACACCGCTGCAGGGGTTAAGCGAGGAGTTTTCATTAACTTGGTAATACTGTTTTCTTAGTCCACCACGAACTGTCGCCAGCGGTGTTTCCGGACCGATACGACCTTCAAACCTTCAAGAAAAGAGCGTACTCCCACCTTAAAGGCCGGCAACGCACTTGCGACACCTCTGGTGTTGCGGGTGTCCATGGACGACGTTAATCGCTTACCATCAGGTGATTCGTTTGCTCGTTTGCCCCCTATAGCATAAAAAAAAAAAAAAAAAAACCATTATTTTTACTTGACTACCGAAAGATGTTAAAATAATTAAATATTAAATTGTTGGGTTTTTATGCCAAAATACTGTAGGCGGGTTTTATGCTTTTAAATCTCGGTGATGATAAAATTAGTTTCCAGTGATGCATCTTTTAACGGCTGTAGTTGTTCAAAACAGCGCATCGAATTATCAATTTAAACTGAAAATAATTTTATATTGTATGCTTTGACTTTTACAAAGTAGTTAACTAAATAATATATGCATGTTTTCTTGGCCTATTATGTAAAATCCTTGCATACACCGGTATTACTTTTAGCAGGGATCTAAATCGAGACGTGTTTGACCAATTTAAGGATACCAAAGGAGGGAGGAAAGGAAAGGCAATTATGGGGAATGCGATTGAGGAAGAGTTTGTATAAGGGGGATCGAAGATTGGATTAAATTTACTTGCTATCGATTGCAGCATAAAATTACAAAATGATTGATTTGTATATGTTTCATCGCGAATATTTAAAGTTCAACGCTACTCGTAGGCTTGATTTCAATAAATTAAACAAAAACAAGATGTGTTATGATTTTTGGTGATACGTTTGAATCTTATTGTCAGGTAAAAAGGCAAGGCGGTCAAGTTTGTGACCTACTTGAGGTCCTGTCAAAGTGTATATTGAAATACAATGGAAAAGTTTGCAAAATGGGTCACAAATGAAGACTGCGACCGTACGGAGCACTTTAAAACTGAGTAATAATAACTCAGGTTTGCCCATAGTACTCTATGGGCAAACCTCAAGAGTGCACACTCGGATACATCGTGTTGTGACCAGCAATGGCGGCCGATTTATATGTGTGCGTGCAGCCGAGTGATACCATGTGAAGTTTTTTTTCCGAATATAATCAAATCGAATTAATGACCGGGGATTCAATGAAAAGTTAAATATTTGTTTTGATGAAAATTATTTCTGTGCTTATAAATAATTACACGTAAATATGTAATATACACATAATTTACAAGTAAAAGTTACTTTAATAGGTATAGTAAACAATTTCATACGGATTACAGTAAGGTAGGTAATTCTCTTTCTAAACAATGTTGAAACAACATTCATGCGACAAGTGATGATTAGGGATCATGTGGAAGGTAGGTAGTAGTAGTACAGTCACGTCTTTAAATATACACTTTGGAACGTATTCCAGGGAAAGAAGAGCCAAATTATAATACAGATGCAAATACAAAATTTAATATATATATATTAGGAAAGGTACCATTTCATGGATTTTCATATTTCCATAAGTATGAAATATGCAAGACGAAGCAAGCAATTACGCGACTTTCGGGATATAACCAAACTCAAGCTGCTGGTCACACTACGCGTAATGAAGTTAATATTCGATTTTTTTGCATAAACACGTGTCAATTATAGTTTTACCGATGAAAGGTCATTCCATGTGACTTGTTTTTGTGACCGGTTGCGTTTTTACAATGTAAAACTACGCACGTCGGCCTTTTCACATTATTTTCACGGAGATGTTTGTTGTTGGTTGGTTTCGTTATCACTGACAGATGACAAGCGTAATGTTTTGTCTCTGCATGTGTGCGTTCTTGTCGGTACAAGGTGACAGGCGTAATATGGGCGTAATATGGAATCACAGTTTCTTCTTAGTGACACTACGTCTATTTATTTTCTAAGTCTATGGGTTTGCCTATTTTTTTTGTTGTTATAAAAAAACATCAATATGACTCTGAAATGTAGTCATATTAATGGTGTGCAGTAGTACCGTTGGCTAACACCTCTAAATTAAATACTAGATTTTTAGGCAACCATTTAGAAGGAGGTAAACTTAAGTAGTATGGATGATATTTAAATACCTATCGCTTCTTGTTAGTCGCTATATGCGGATAAAGTCAAATGACCAGAGGCTATGGAATGGCATATTATACACCATTATACATCATGTACGTCCTGTTTGTATTACGTAACGAGTAATCCAACAATCAAAAACACAATAGGCAACTAGAAATCATTCAGTCTTCATTTCAATAAATAATAATCGCAAAAACAGAAGACAATCTTACAATAACGAAAAGTAGGTACGTATACTTAGTTACTTAACTACGAATCATTTACAGAACCGGGCGGCATATCTGTTTCATTTAATTCCTTGTCGGAATTGGATAAAACTCTGAGTTTATTCGGCGTCTTGACACACGCACTGCGGGATCCACTGCGGGAAATCTAAATGGAACCGAGAATTCATTATTCGGTGGGAAGGCTGGCTGAGCCAGTTCTATCAAGAACACGATCGGTGGAAATTACGAGCGTGCTGTGGATGAAAGCAAATGCCTTCGGTTTGCTGGTGAATTTAATCTAGTTTTAAGATGAAATTTGGTTAAGAAGAACTTTTTAAATGGTATACGTAAATAGGTAGCTAATTGTATGATAAAAAATATTTTTATGTTAAATAAAAAAAAAGTGAGTTACTATTAAGGTTGATTCACACTAGCACGGGACGGGAAAATCTGTCAATTTCTATAGAAAGAATCACGTGATAGTCACGGATGTCACGAGACGTTTTCTATGGAAATTGACAGATTTTCCCGTCCCGCCCCGTCCCGTCCCATCCCGTCCTTTTCTAGTGAGAGTCATCCATTAGTCTATGATTTCTAAAACCAAATTGCTCTGGCATCCTAACTCAAAATCATCCATGATGACTTTTAAGATTGATAAAGGTTTCTAATCCGCTCAACGTCAGTGCCAAAAATATGCTGAGTTTATATTTTGTCAAGTAACTAAACAGAAAGCATTGCATATAAAGGTAGTTTTGTAAAAAGTAAGTCATAGCTAGTCTATTATGGTCGGGATTTTATCGACTATCACCATGGCTGTCACGTTCTAACAAGTATATAAGTGCGAAAAGGACGCATGGTGTGATAGTCGATAAAACGGCAATCATGGTAGCCCTCGAGGTAGGTATTGTATCCAATTAAACAGCTGGGGACCTACGGACCAAAGCTTGCTCCTTTAGCTGTCAACACAGCGAATCCTCCATTTTTTAAAGGGTCGGCAACGCGCATGTAACACCCCTGGTGTTGCAGGCGTCCATAGGCTACTCCTGACGTCTGGAGTCATGTATGTGTAGGCCGAATAACAAAACTCCGTCTCCTATTCTGCAGAAATAATAGTTTTCAGCCGAATTATGGGCTGAACTTGAGCCTGAGGTGGGGTAGGGTAAGTGTGCCAGTTGTTGAAGTATCAGCATCGCACACTCGCACTCCCGGCTGCATTAAGGATAGGTGTAAAGTGGCAGCGGAAGCGTTATACATATTATTAAACAATGTTTACAATGCATGTGCTCGAAAAGTGCGCTTTCTATGAAGCCAAATCGTGCGGAAAGTTGTACTTATCCGCACGATTTGGCCGATGAAGCCAAAATCGTGCAGAAAAGTACACTTTTCAGCACGATTTGGCCGCAGTGCGTTTACTTTTCCATTTTTTTAAATTTTGGATTCCGCTATCAGCCCGATACAGAAAGTATTTTCTATGTAAGAAAACTATAAAATAATATCAATTTTAATTTTTATAATTAAATTACTGTCATGTTTTGTCATGATATGATTTTTTATTTACTCGCACAATGCATACTGAAACATTGTATGAAACACATGCGTAAAGATGATTTCCTACTCGTGTCGGCTTATACACTGGCTTCGCTTTGCTCGCTCGTGAATAATATGACACTCGTCGGAAATCACTCACTTTCCGCACTTGTTGCATAAATAGCTATTTATGGGTAAGCATCATCGGGGATTCCTTCGTACAAAAATAATTCCTTTTAAAAATTATATTCATGTTACTAATATAAGGACAATGGAGAGAGCTATGCTAGGAGTCTCTCTGCGAGATCGTATCAGAAATGAGACCATCCGCAGCAGAACCAAAGTAACCGATATAGCTAAACTTAAGTGGCAGTGGGCGGGGCACATTGCACGTAGAACCGATGGCCGTTGGGGCGGAAAGGTTCTCGAGTGGCGACCGCGTACCGGAAGGCGCAGCGTGGGTAGGCCCCCCGCAAGGTGGACTGATGACCTGGTGAAGGTCGCAGGAGTCCGCTGGATGCGGGTGGCGCAGGACCGGCCATTGTGGAAATCTTTGGGGGAGGCCTATGTCCAGCAGTGGACGTTTTTTTCGGCTGAAATGATGATGATGAATATAAGGACGTTGGATATTTCTTCCTACTTACTTTATTTTACGATGGTGTATTTTGGCAGGTTCCTTTTGCCGAATGGAAGCCAGATTTAATAGCCTGATTAAAAGCCTACCTACCTAGCAAAAATTACGACAACGCTTAGTAGATGATATTTGCAGTACAGTACTCGCCTTGCGTTCGTAGATCGTCTCTCTAAGTGCGACTCCTTTAAGCCCGGAGCACGGGATTGTCGTGATAGGGGGCTGCGAAACTGTGTCGCTCTTATCATCGCCATGAACACACTGTATTACCATGAAGCCAGGGATAAGTAATTTGCCAATATTTGCAGCACTCGCCTTGCGCTTGTGGCTCGTCCCTCTAAGTACGACTCCATTGCGCCCAGAGTACGGGTTCTTTGCCATTCACGGTGGATTGTCGTGATAGGGGGCTGCGCAAGTGGGTTCTTACCATTCTCATGAACACAACGTATTAACCATGAAGACAGGGACATGTAATGCCAATATTTGCAATACTCGCTTTGCGCTCGTGGCTCGTCCCTCTAAGAGCGACTCCATTAAGCCTGGAGTATGGGTTCCGAGCCATTCACGGTGGATTGTCGTGGTAGGGGGCTGCGAAACTGTGCCGCTCTTATCAGCCACATGCCACTGTATAAGCTTATATACAGGAATAATCGGAAAAATTCCGACCTACAAGAATTTAATAAGGCACTATAGTAGCCGTATAAACGTCCATACGGCTAATATATTGTTGATTTAGGCACAAATTAAACAGCTTTAGACCCTAAACTACTTGGGCGTTGGTATGCCAACTAAACTTTATGCGATACATTTATGGGAAATGAAGTTATGCAATACAAAATACAGCAAAATGGTAGTACACCAATTTCAATACATTTGAAAACGATATTTAGATTACTGCTACAAAATTGTGTACCCACCACAATTTGATGCAAATCAATTTTTTAATTTGATCACTAGATGGCAGATTGTCAAACAGAAAGAAGTTAACCACACAAGGGAGTCTGCGAATTGTAGGAAGTAGCTCCTATTATTGGGGTGAAATATCACTTTACTAAGTTTTCAATACAGGCCAGAAGGTGGCAGACCATTTATCAAGTGTAAATGCATACATCTGGCACTTTAAGAGCTTTCAAAAAGCATCGAAACCGAAGCGCCCAACTCAATACTTAATAGGCGTCTGGCGCAATCGCCTGGAATGTCATTCCGAATCAAGACTGCGCGGGTGAGCTGATCGATTTTTGTTTTTTTCAGAGTCGTCAACTGTTTTTGGCAAACCATCTAAGTCACATCATAAAATAATTTTTAAAAGAAACGGTAGGTTGTGCCCACAGGTAGACACTGAATCAGGTAAGAAAAGTAAATTGTGTCACAAAGGATCAAAATTATATATTTTCGGCATACATTGAATCCTAAAGCGATAGATTCTACAATAGAGTCCTGACTTAGTGAGGGATTCTAAAGTAGAATCCTGAGTGTAATGAAGGATTCAAGCGTTAACGCCCAAGAAAAAAAAAATGATACCGTGTGTCATACTGATTCTCACAACAACTATTAGAAAAATAAACAAAACCTGAAATAACTAAAGCAGCATCATACCAACACAACTATGCTACCAGATTATGCCCGAAGAAGTAAAACTGTGTGATCATTGAACAACAATTGACACTTTCCCTCCTAGCAGGTAATAAAATGCCCTTTTTCGAATTCGGTGGTCTGTTAGTGAGTAAGGTCACCAGAGCGCCAAGAGGATTCACTGTGTTGACAGCTGGGGACCCACGGTACAAAGTTTGCCCCTTTAGCTGTCAACACAGCGAATCCTCCTTTTTTTTAAAGGGTTGGCAACGCGCATGTAACACCCCTGGAGTTGTAGGCGTCCATAAGCCATAGGTGCATCAACTGTACCGTACAACAAAACTAACTTGACGACGCACTTCATGATGTTTAACTATGATTATGAAAGATCCAAAAAGAATTAAGTTACGGTCTCAATGTCCCAGAGATGTTCTAGTTGGCTCAGAAATCCATAGGCTACGGTGATCGCTTTCCATCAGATGGTATAATCGTCTCCTTCTCTCGCGGAACCGATCAGAATACTCGTCTGCATATTGCATTTTCAATCCGCACAACGCTCCGACAGTTGCGGAATATCAAGTCACCACTTTCGGTTCCAGAATTAAATTAAACTCCATTTGTTGAAAATCCGCAATAAGTATCCCAATTTTAAGAATTCGTGATTTATCCGCGAACCATTGCTTGGATTGGCCCAATTTTGTTTCCAATTTGTTTCGAAAGTCGTTAGCTAAAAATTTGGCAACTTCGACAATTAGTGCTAATTACTCGACAAGATTGACTTAAGGATGATTCACACTAGCACGGGACGGGACGGGACGGGGCGGGAAGGGATGGGGTGGGACGGGGCGGGATGGGAAAAATCTGTCAATTTCTATAGAATGAATCACAGGATAGCTCGGAGCCCTCGGATATCACATAACGCTTTCTATAGAAATTTACAGATTTTCCCATCCCGGCCCCTCCCGTCCCGTTCTAGTGTGAGTCATCCTTTAATAGCCTTTCGTTTCCAAACAATTTTAAACCTCGAAAATAGAACTTGATCCAAAAATGCTATAAAAGATTCATTTATTTGATTAGTATAGGGATGACTCACACCAATCCGATCCAATCCGATCCGATCCAGAACGAATAAAAATACGATTAAATAGAAAACGTCACGTGATCTCTGAGGGCTCCGAGCTATCACGTGATTATTTCTAAAGAAACTGACAGATCGTCCTGCTAGTATAGATTAAAAAAGCCGACATACTCAATGTCAAAATAAAACAATGAGTATGTCGGCATAGACTAAAACTAAATAGACTTTATTTTCGAGATATTTTCTTGAAAAATAGTACCCGAAGAAGGAAAACTACCTGGGTAATTTATTAATGCCTTCTACATACTTCGGCGTCGGGACATAAATAGCTTTGTCCCGTCGAACATCCGTAGTCCTGGCTCGCCTGGCCAGGGGAACACATAAAATCGAGTTCACACCGCGGACGGTACTAAACAAATCCACAGATCGCATGTTTATGTCTGCAATTTGGCGCATTCTTTATTTTATCGCTTTAGACACACGTATTTCAATACCATCTACCTATATCCTACGTACTAAGTACGGTCAAACAAATGTCATCAGAAGCAGAAGAAGAATAAACCACTTTCATCTGTTTCTGTGCTGATACTATAAGCCCCACTTGCTCCAAACATGATTAGCCGCTGTTAATAAGCTGTTAACTATTTACCACAGGAAAGATTAGCTTACAGTTCAGCTGAACATGCACATTTTCTTTCCTGTGGTCAATAGTTAACAGCTTGTGGACATGTAGTAATGATTTTTATCTTACAATGGAATATATTCCCCTAAATGTAGATAAGGCTTAAATAAGAAAATCAAGCTTTATAGTCCTTAAATTTTGAATAGAGAGACTAGAACATCGTTGTGTTTGCAATGTAGTTTATAAACTAGTATTGAAAAAAAAATGGAATGCGGAAAAAGTTAATACCTTCTCATTTACTAACACTCCAGAGGAAGCCTCGATCCTCATTAGAATCCATTATCTCCACTGCAGCACTACATTCGCCAGGGACCGCCTAACGAGTCGCAGCGCAACTTGCAAGTCTCGATGTGGAAACTTAGACTTACACGTCTTCAATGTGGTGTTAATAGATTTCACTGGAGATTTGTAGTTTTAGGGTTCCGTAAGTAAAGTAGGGTTCCAAAGGGTAAAAAGGAGTGTATTGAATCAAGCGTTACCTTGCGTAATTCCATATTAACAACTAAAATAATGTTACTTTGCTATTCCGCCAAACGTGCTAGTCAATTAGTGCCAACCCGTTATACCCTTGCCAACCTATTGGCACAAACTTAATTAAATTAAATTATTTATTCTTTAAATTTTGCACTAACAGACAGGCTTAACATGTTAATTATACAGGCGGATATTAATAAATGAATACTAAGATACTTAAATATCAATTTCAACCTTCGCATTTTGCATCTAAAGCAATTCGCATAACGGAACCCGTTTGCCTTGAAAGATAATCTTCGCGCCCGTTCTACACAAGCGTCATCTATTCACAGTTGAACCGTCAGCTATCTGAGCCCCCATTACCGGGTTAATCTAGGGGGTTGAAGGGGTGAAGAAGGGGGGACAAGGTGACACGTTACAATGGGAAAAGTTACGCAATAACTGACTCCCAACTTTTACGCACTAAATACAATGTTAAATACCAGTCGTTACATTCAAATATGACCCTTGGGTTTAGGTATTAGGGTTGTTAAGGAATGCTTATGGAAGTTGGTGAGTTCCGCCATCTTTTATTCTTCCGTCAAGCCAGTTGATTTATATAAACGTGTGTTTTACGGCGGTTCTGTTAATCTGAGTTTGTGACGTTCCTAATAACTGCGGGTTACTTGTTTGGGGGAAATACAACTTTGAAGGTGTTTCTGTGGATTTGTGATGTCTTTTGGCATGTTCATTTAGAGAAGCTACCTACGCGCTTCGTTTGTTTGTTATTGGTTTCTTGCTCTCTCTATTGCTCTTCCGTATTCGAGCGATACGCGAACGTTTGCACGTAGAACCGATGGCCGTTGGGGTGGAAAGGTTCTCGAGTAGCGACCGCGTACCGGAAGGCGCAGCGTGGGTAGGCCCCACACAAGGTGGACTGAATGACCTGGTGAAGGTCGCAGGAGTCCGCTGGATGCGGGTAGCGCGAAACCGGTCATTGTAGAAATCTTTGGGGGAGGCCTATATCCAGCAGTGGACGTCTTTCGGTCATTCTTAGTACAAAATTTTTGTAATATTTTTTGTTACACATTTGGAGCACGTTGGACTTTTAATCCGAAGGTCTCGGGTTCAAAACCTGCCGGCTCGTACCAATAAGTTTTTTGCAACTTATGTACCTACGAAATATAATTCGGTATTCACCAATCGCTTTTCAGTGAAGGAAAACATCGTGAAGAAACCGGACTAATCCCAATAAGGCCTAGTTTACCCTCTGGGTTGGAAGGTCAGGTGGGAGTCGCTTTCGTAAAACCAGCGCCTACGTCAAATCTTGGGATTAGTTGCCAAAGCGAACCCCAGGCTCGCTGAGCCGTAGCAGAAGCCGGAAAAAAGCTAGGAAGAGGAAAGACTTTTGGTTACAATTTTCAATCACTGTCGTTTTATTTGTATAAAATTTCTATTAAAAACTGGTTTTTCATACATTTAAAACTGGTTTGCATTCCCTGCTGTTAGTTTCTTTATAACGCGGCCGTTTATTACTTTTAGATGAAAGGACGATTATACATATAAATTGAAAGAGATGTCATATATGTACTACAGAAAAAGTGACCAAGGTCCCCGGTGAGTGGGCTGTGATCGAACCAGCGACCGCTTGCTTTCGCGGCGGACGCCCTAACCACTGGGCTAGTTAGTTTTTCGTAGCAATCTGGACGCTAAACTGGTTCTTGAAAATTTTAAACGAATCTAAGAATATTTTACTAGATTAAAATTGGGCAAGTACTTATACTTTTTATTTTTAAGAAGAGAAGACTTTTCTGTTGTGGTTGTCTATAAAAGTAACTACGAGGCTCTAACATAAGTTAATCAAACAGTTTATGTCAGTGATTTTGGGCATTTATCATTAAGTATTAATTCGTTTTGTGATTTGTAATCAGCGTAATATCACGCATGAAACGACGCTGCGGAGAAAACTGTCTAAAACTCATGTCCATCTTCAAAAGTCAACAAAATTGAAAAATAGACTCAAAATAAACTTACTCAGAAAACTTCTAGTCCGTGCAAGTTTGAACTTAAGTCCGTACACGTAAAGTTGTAATTCCAATGGCAATCAAGACACGCGCGCTCAAGGCGGCGGGCGGAACGCGACTGATCCGCCCGCCCCGACCGCCCTACGAAGTGCATGTTACAGGCATATGAAAAAACACAAGAGTAAATAGTCGACCTTATCATGTGTGAATAAGGTGTATATTTGCTTAAATGCGAGTTCGTGACAAGAAAAGTTTATTTTGCAATAAATTTTAACGTTTATTTGAATGGTGTAAGTATTCTTTATTGATCACTGCAGACAATGAAATTTAAATGCTTAGGCGGGATCATTTCGTGGCTCAAGTAAAAAAAATATTATTTTTATTTCTTTAATATAAACTACTAATAAATTCATTTTTTATTTTTTTTTAAGTTATTACCCACAGTATCTACAGCTATGCTGACAGGTAGTATCGCACAACGCTTTATTAAAAAAAACCTGTCAATCAATCTACGAGTAGTTTTTGATTGACGGGTGGTTTTTTTTAATACCATGGTGTAGCTCACAACAAAGGCTTTAAAATTAGTACAGTATAATAACTCAAGTGAAAGGCTTTTTTAACTAGGACTACTTATTTGCATACCTCGTCAGAAAATTTCATCCTTTGGTTGGTCTGCCGAATGCTTCCCGATCGTTGGGCAGTAGTTACTAAATGGACCCCAGGACGTGGTCGAAGCAGAAGCAGACCAAAATAGATGGCGGGAGGCCCTGGACACATTCAACGGGAATTGGCGGGAGTTGACGAAAGAGTCGAATTTCGGAAAAAAAGGGACGCCATGCATTGAGACATTGAACTAGGCTAAGAAAAAAATCCCTTGTGTAACATTTTATCACTTATGAACATAAAACAGGTCTTTTGCGAATGTAGTTAATTGAGCTTAATACACCGACTTTTCGACACAGTTTCATGAGTCATGGTCTCGGCTTGACTGATGAATCAGCGAACTGTCATCGGCGATCTTGCTAAAAATGTTCACTTAGGTACCCGGTGGAAAGTCACCATTAAACGCGTGGGTAGGTAGAAAAAATTAGGTCTACCCTATTACTAAATGTTATCGGCACGACACATAACACTCACAACATGGGCGCATCGATCCGAAGATAGATCTCGCGGTTTGTTCTGAATCACCGGTCCCCAAGTAGGTGAAAAATTAAAACCATCTTCACGATTGAAACTTTTCGAATGTTTTTTGATCTCAATCGCCTCTCACTATCCACTATAGACCCGTTCTATAATCATAATAATGTAAAACACGAAAGTTTAAAGTGCTATATTTTATTACTTTTATACAGGCTGATTATTTTATGACCGTGCAAATTTTCACAGTGGGTTTGATAGCTAAAAATAGGATGTACGTGTTTTTTCTTTCAGTATCTTTCAGTACTAAAATTTTCCAAGATAACAGCTGAGACTTATCCTAAAAAAGCATGCGTTTGTCGACGCCGCGCTAACGCATAGCTCTATAGATAAACGCGGGCCCTTCCCCGCGCCTCGGTCCGCCTCCGCCGAGCGACCCTAGAGCGCGTTGTCCATATTTTATAATTTTATTGATGCGGTCATCAATTTTTTTTCGAAAATTTTAACTATATTTTTTTTATTCAGAAATGGCGTCTATTATCGATACCAGCCTGGTAAAAATTTGCATGGTCATAAAATAATCACCCTGTATTACCTTATGTGATCCGTGAAAAATAGGCAATTTTTCGTCCAAATGTTTGATATTGTTTCGACAGTCGCAAGATGGATGGCGCGTGATCGGTCTGTTTGTCGGCCGATTTGTTGTGATTAATGTTGTTTGCGGGATAAATCTGTCATGGAACGGGGTTTTAAATGTCATTCATATTTTTGGGCATTTACCGTTTAAAATAGAACCTTTGGTATGATACATTTCTAACGGGTATTTAAGATTTAGATGTCGTAAGCTGGATATTTTAGTTTAAGAACGGCAAACTCCTAACTACTAAAGATTATGAAGGGTTTTAATTTGATATAAGAGGTAAACCATGGTTTACCTGTTGTAGCAGACGGGTCGTAAGCAATTACCGTTGCTTATGGATACTCGCAACACTACGGGAGTAGGTACGCTCTTTTCTTAGAGATATACATAGATTACTCATATGCATAATATTTTATAGTTTATTGCATCCGTGTTAACTAAGATGCTCCATGAAATTCCATTTCTGCATGGTACCTGTTAGGGCAGAGCAGTTTAAAAAAAACGAACGCGTATACAGCAACAATAGGTATAGTCAAGCAATTGGCACCCTAGGCTACTCTAGAATCATGTCAAAATGGCAAGCAGTAAGAAATTTATTACAATCTGGTTTATAGCGTCACTATGACATAGTCCTAGAGCAGCCTAGGGTTCCAATTGGTTGACTGTACAATAGGTATATGATTCAGTGACACTGAAATTCAGAATATACTATTCTTTTCAGACCAGACTTTCTTTATATAATATTGTCCTATACTTCCTCAGAAGCCTGCGACACAAAGAAGTCCAGTTCATTTTGAACCAAATCACAAAATATGCAAATAACGACCTTATTACATTAACATAAAGTTCCTAGTCAACAAATTCACAGTAGCCTGTACCTGTTATTGCAATTGCTAAAAAAGTATCAATCTATCTGATTAGCTAAAGGCGATCATCACATTAAAATACGATCTGCATGCCACTGCGTTGTGCAACCCCGTGCAAAGTCCCTATATAATGATGTATTGCTCATACACCTGCCAGAAAGGCAGCATGGTTGCCATTTTATCGACTATCTTGCCATGATATTAAATTGCAACGGTTAACACTCACGTATTTTTATCACAATACGCGTGACATATATCGACTGCATCGGGCAGTCATCATCGGAGAGACAGAGTGGTGATGTCATCTTCGTGGCTCGGGCATCACTGCCCGAGACTGGCGTAGGTAACGGGTCGCGCGCGACGAAGCAGGCTGATTCGAGCAACGCCGTGCGTCACTTTCGCACGTACATACTTGTTAGAACGACATAGCCTCGGTGATTGACGTTGAAAACCTGACCATAATAGACTAGCAGATGTTGGCCCAAATCCCTACCGAGAATGCGTTCGCGGTTTCCAGAAGCATTGACGAAGGACAACCTCATAGTAATTAAAACATAAAACGGGTCTATCGCGAATGCAGTCAATTTACCTTAATATCATTGGACGTTCACATACTCGTCAATACAGTGTGTATCTTTTGCAACCGGCAATATTTAAGGAGATGATTATATATCTGATACAGAACCCAAATCAATAATAAAAAGTGTACCTTAATTTTACCCAAACTTTTCCAATATTTTCGCAAATCATGTAAACAAAAGGTTTGCAAAATCGACAGTGTCCTTGCTGCGAACAGATAACGCCTCGCCCCCTAAACATCGCCCCTCTCACTCGTATCTTAGTCCCTTACAAACTACGCCTGCTCAACTCACCCCGCGCGTGACGTCACCGCTGTGCGTCGGCGTGTGCGCAGTGCGCACGCAGTTTTTGAGACAGAATGAACGAGGTAAAGTCTAGGTTAACGAAATGTGATAAGTAATTTATATATTAGTGATAAAATCATCACACCCAGAAAATATTGCCGGTTGTAGAAGATACAATAATGTAATAAGTAATATAAATAATACAGGTATAATGACCACGTGTACGCTCGTTAAGCGTTGGAAATACGAGTATAAAGAAACAAGTATTTGCACAAATGAAAAGAGAAAATGCTCTATTTATCCGTAAACAAGACTAAAAGTAAGAATCTACATTATTCATTAAGGAAAATATTATAATCAATGCTGTAATTAAAACTCCCCTAACATTGTTGAAATGAAAAATTTGGGTGACAGCTGTTTTTATGAATTTTAATTAGGAAGCAACGTGAATTAGTTAAACTCTGAAGTCACCTTTTACTGAAATGGGTAGTTTTGTTTCATTTAAGACGATATTGTTTCTTTTTTTTAGCCAGCCAGGCAGGCTAGGCAGTTCCACTACTGGGTAAAGGCTTCTCCCCTTGATCTCCACCGCTCCCGATTTTGTACTTTCTCCAGCCAGTTCTTACAAAAGGCGTCCATGTCGTCCCGCCGTCTCCGTCTGGGCCTGCCCTATCCACGCTTATTTTGTGGGATCCACTTGTTGGCAATACTAGCCCACCGGTCTGGATTCATACATAATTTAAAAGCTGCGGGTACAGCATTTCCACTTTATTTCACCTCTGATTGATGTTACTGGTGAGTGGTGACCGAAAAGCAGGTTTCCTCGCACAACGTATCAGCATTGCGATGAAACGAGAAAATGCCGCCAGCATCCTAAGAACAATGCCTCAACGAACGACCTATTTTAGATTTAAGGTAAGTAGATGTCGGTAGCTAGGTAAGTTACACATACTGTATATATTTTGAAAATAAATGTTTTATCACAGTTAAAAACTGTGCAGTCATCATGAGTTAGTTAGGGTTTACAACTTTCAACCCTCTCCTACAAGGTATTACAAAAAAACTGGCCATCTCTCCATACAACAAAAGTTTTTTTTTTGCGTAAAATATTTTTTTTAAATATATTTTCTACTCAGATCACGATACTGAATACGCCCTTGATCACCAGTATTTTTGTTACAGCCTTTATAATAATTAAATTATACTTTATATTAATACGAATATAAAGTAAGCTTGTAAGTAGTTACGTAGTACGAGTACATAGGTACTACTACGAGTAACTAGACGGGACCCCTGTACAGTACCTATTATTGCCGACACGAATGTGACGTTCCTCATAATGTACGCTTTTTATTTGGTACCACACTAAGTGTCTGTGTACACGCAACAGGTACAATCAGCAACGAGTATATTCTAACATGTTTCAATAATCTGCTAAACCTTGATCTCTTTACCCTAAACTAGAGTGCTAGTCGCTACATATGCTGCTAATTGTACTCCTACATTCATCTTCAGGCAATAATGCAAGTCTGCGGTCCCTTGAAGCTGTGAAACAAACCTCTACGTCAACGCAATCTAAAGATACGGCCGTTTATGTCGCATTTCCCATACATTTGCAATGGGAATCAAAATGTATAGAGTACTTCCCGTTGACCTAGAATCACAAAATTTGGCCAAAATCAAGAGCTTGTAGCATAAGTACAGGAATAAAATCCGAAAACCTTATAATAGTCGCAGACTAAGAGCTCCGTGCCATAAATGTCGTCTGTCGTCTTCCCCGTCATAAATGGCGGGGAAGCAACTATGTGCGGAACCCTCAGTGGGTGAGTCCAACTTGCACTTGACCGGTAATTTTTTTACTAATATATTGTTGTCGCCACACAATGTTGCGAACAGTCCCTCGGAGGGACTCTCAAGACTCGCAAGAATCAAAATGGTCGCCTGGAGATGCAATTAAAGTTGCATTTGCTTAATGAGCAACACAGGCCTCATTAGGATCCGACAAGATGTTGGGCTGCTAGTTAAGGACGCCTTTAAACTAACTATTCTTCACTGTTTTGTCCCGGTGCTTTGTGACGAGGGAAATTTTGCAGTAATATAGACAGAAGAAGATCTCGAAATGTTTGAACTTCGAGAAATAAACTCGAGTTCGATCTTGTTTGAATTAGAGGACTGATTGAATTATTTTGTGATTTTAGGGACCTCTGGCGTATGAAACTTGTGCCTAGCAGTAGGACACACATATCTATATAAACGACCGAAAAACCGAAACCCTTTGATTACCTGGAAGCACCCTCGAGCTTTCATAATAGATAAGAGGAGATCTCAATCAAATTTCGCCTTAATTATGTTAGATAATTATAACCGTTATTTTACTTTAATATACATACATGATACCATTTGCTTGGGGAATTTAGCTTGTAATTAATATTATACATAAAAAAAACAAAAATGATTGAACCACCCCATATAACTTCAATAAAATAGTTGTAAATTCAAATTCAAATTCAAATTCAAATTATTTAATTCAGACAGGTCGTCCATATACACATACAATAGGGAAATAAAATTAAAAATTAAAATTAAGATTAAAATATAAAAATAAAACAAAAATATTAATAACTTATTTACATGTCAACAGTATAACCAACCACAAAATAAAATCAAAGTATGTCATAATAAAAAAATGTCAAAGTGTACATTTAACTTGCAAACTACAAATCATCGATTTAGAGCTATAATGCCAGACTATCAAGAAGTACGGAGGACTCAAACAAAGGCGCTCCACTCCAGTGTTATTAAATTTGAACGGCGAGCAGTGCCGTGTGTAAAAAACGTCCGCGAGCCAGGATCATGCCACAGCTTACTCTTACTGTTCACCACACTAATTCTTAGATAAAATTGATAATATGGATGGGAAGGTCAGATAGCAATGGCTTTCGTAAAATCTAGTATTTCTGGCAATTTCCCTAAAAGTTGGTATAAGTACACCGAGGTACCTATATTTTGGGGAGCGAAAATAAATAATATTTTTTAGTTTTATAGTGTAGGGTGTAGGTAGGTAGGTGCTGGACTTTACTCAACGCAGTGCCAAAACGACTGAATGAATACTCATACGCTTAATTATTATTTGATCACCCGTGGCACGTCCGTGGTCGGTTGGCCTAGTGGTTAGGTCTGCCGCGAATGCAGATCACTAGTTCGATCCCAGCCCTGGGCACTGGAGGCCTTGGTCACTTTTTCTGTAGTATATGACATCTCTTGTTTTTCTGGCCGAAGGGTGTCGTGTTTCGGCGGTTCCGGGGTAACCTGCCGAATCCTACGCCTGATCAGAAGATGCAACGGAGCTACGTAGTTACGTCGCCTAAATTAAATTATAAGTAGTGTTAAGTTTTATATACTTTGGTTTTGTATTTGATGGTTGCCGTGCTTTAGATTTACTGTTATGCTGTTAACTGTTTTTTCTAATAAATAAATCAATAAAAATATAAATGAAATCCTGACGTAGCTTACTAAGTTCAACGCCAAGTTATTTCACAATTTATAGCAAAAAGGACCGCTAAATATATCTCGTTCCAATCCTGTATTCAGTGATCTATCTGCGTCATTCATTCTCCTCGAATGGAATTTGAGCGTCGGCAAACATTATTTGCCGTTGGAGGCTTTACTTTAATACCCTCTTATTAACTGCAGGAACTATTTGCTCTCAGCAACGCACTCGCAATTATTCAAATTTGCAGTATCGGAAAACTGTAGCCTGTAATGTTTTACCATTTGAATAAAAAAGTCATAACTGCTTAGTATTTTCAGTGACTTTACTCTTTTATAGCTAACGTCGGATGGGCTTGTTTGCTTTGGAAATGATAGTGCAGGATGAAACGTGTTTGCCCGTTATGTTGGTAAGTCTTATAATTTCAATCTAGGTGATATTTAACGAACAGTTAGCCTTGTTTATAATTCTGCTTGCAATTGCTGGTTTTGAGTTTATCCGGACCTATATAACTTGTCTATGATTAAATTCAGAACTAGCTATATTTCTTTGATATTCATAATTAAATGGCTGGCAAAAAAGAAGCCATTTAATCACTTGGGCAGCATGTAAATATTAGGCCAGCATCAAATAAAAATCGGGCTGCAACCCTCGTTCCGCAAATAATTTACAGCTAGTCAACAAGTTAACCAATTTCGATCCGCTTGTATTATCACTTTGTGCGCCGAATAAATAATTGAGCTACAAAATTATTTATTGGGCGGCAAGATTTTATTAGTTGGCACGCAGTAATAATAATGTTATTAGTACATACTGCAGAGGCCGTGTAGTAAGAGATTATTATTTATTATTATTATTTATTATTTATTTACAAAAAAATATACAGCATGACAGAGAAACCAAGGCACTGTATAATTCAACATTCAAGTATGTACAAAGGTAGCATCACTTAATTATAGTAACTAGCACACAGAATTGTATAATACGAGTAAATCATGTCCAACGTCTCACAGTACGCCAGACATGTTCGACAAACATTTGCCCAATGGTCTGTAAAAATATCAGTCTCTGGTGCCCATGACAGAAGGGAGTTCAGAAGCCTTAGGGCCCGCACGGCTGGAGAGTTACTATGCGCGACGGTGCGAGTAGTTGGGACTGCCAAAAGGTTGTGATTTCGCGGTCTCAAGAGGTTTTTTGGCACGAATGGGATAGCAAGCCTCACAACTTGTACTACCAAATCAGGACAGTCTGTGTCGCCTCGTAAGATGCTACAAGCTGTCATAAGTAAATTAGAGTTACGCCTAACTTCCAGGGAATTAAAGCCTAGTGAACCCAACAGAAATTTGGTCGGGTACAGAAAAGGGTAGTAAGTTTTTAACTTTTTATACATAAACCTGAGGAAGGTTTTTTGGACTTTTTCCAAAAGTAGGGTGTATGAACCCTCGGCTGTGTTCCAAATTATACTAGCCGCTTCTAGCTTACTCCTGACCAGAGCAGTGTAAAGCACTTTGATGGCTCTGGGATCACTAAAATCACGCGCATTTCTCGTGATAAACCCTAGTCGTTTGTAGCAGTTGGCAGCCAGCTCTTTCACATGCGGGTGGAAAGTAAGAGACGTGTCAAATACAACCCCGAGGTCTTTTATTGTAGTAACGCGAGCAATAGCTTGGGAGCCAAGCATATACTGAGCTATAAGTGGTTTTGAAGATCGAGTGAAGGACATAACGGAACATTTAGACACATTGAAGTACAGTTTATTCGCGACACTCCATTTCAAAACCGCATCGATATCCGCCTGCATCGCTTCACAATCAGCTATTTGCTTGACCCCATATAAAAGCTTAAGATCGTCGGCGTAAAGCAGGCACTTAGCATGTGTTACAACTGAGTCTAAATCATTTATCATTATGCCAAAAAGTAGTGGGCCGAGTATAGACCCTTGACTGACCCCAGATTGAGTAGCATAAGGCGAGGAAACAAAACAACCGTGCTTAACAAATTGCTGCCGACCACGCAGGTAACTCGCAAACAGTTTTAACAAATGGGGCGAGAAACCAATGAGGCAGAGTTTTCTTAGTAAAACATCATTATCGACCTGATCGAAGGCTTTCCTAAAATCAAAGAGATTGCAGGACGAGTTTGTGGACTACGATTAAAGGATGACTCACACTAGCACAGGACGGTACGGGGCGGGACGGGAAAATCTGTCAATTTCTATGGAAAGAATCACGTGATAGGAGTTCTCAGATATCACGTGACGCTTTCTATAGAAATTGACAGATTTTCCCGTCCCGGGGGGAGGTCAAGCGTTTCGACCTCCCCCTCCTTAGTGCAGAAGTGCCCTGGAACAGGCCAGGGCCGCCGGGGGGCACCGTGGTAGAATACTTGATCCCACGCTGCCCTCACCAATGGCAAGGATGAAAACGCCGGAGTGGAGTTTAGTGGGTAGGGCCGCTCTGCTTCCTTCTCATTAGAAGGAGCACGGAGCGGCGAGTCCCACACACCCCCCAAATGGCCTACCCGAGGTCGGGGGACGGTGCGTCACTGCATTCTCCACTCCGCCAAAAAAAAAAAAAGATTTTCCCGTCCCGCCCTGTCGCGTCCCGTTCTAATGTGAAACATCCTTAATAAGACTCATCAGGTTATTTGACTGATAACAAGCTCCCAGAGTCACTGTTATGTATGATGACGAGCGAAGCGAGGAGTGTTAGGTTGTTCTGCGACCAAACAGTGCGCGAGCTGACCGAGCGAAGCGAATGTGCCGCGGCAGCGGCCGACGAAGCACCAGAGCCCAAATTATTTGACTGAAAACAAGCTTCCAGAATCAATGTTAGGTACGACGACAAGCAAAGCGAGGAGTGTTAGGTTGAACTGCGACCAAACAGCCGCGTCCATAATGTACACGGATTACAGTGTAACCAATTATTGGGTTGCCTTTTCTTGGGTTGAGCAATCTCAAAGCGGGCCGATAATCTTTTGCAGACTAAATAGGTCATATTTTTGCTGATCAAATACATATTTCTGCTTATAACACGAATATTTTGCCGCTCGATTAAATTATACCCTTTATTTGATACATTTTAGTTAAACTATCGACTTAAAAAGTGTATAAAAACTTAATACTAATTGGCTTTTAATAGGTATCCATCGCCAAAAGTCCGTTTATATTTTGGTGAGTTCCTAAAAATGGTAGTCTTTACTACCAAATGCATGAAAAGTTTGTCACAAAGCAAGACGAGTGAATAGAAAACAAAGATACGAAAGATTACATAAATTTAATTCAAACCAGAGGTCTTACTCGCATAAGTTACAGTATTATGTAGTACCTGTATTTTTGGTGTATAATTGAGTTTTTTCACGAAACGCAATGCAATTTCCTAGTTTGTTTTCTTTTATGGTAATTTTTTAGTAGAATTTCACAATCTGCCATAGATGGTGACTGAAGTAAAATACAGAATCAATTAATATTGTCTCAACCTACTGATATATACGTCGCTATAGTTATGATGTCCAACAAAGCCTGTCCACATGTCTTAATACAAAGGGGCATATTGGATCTGATGCAGGCTCTATAGGGGTCAGACGGAGTCTAGGATAGAACGTGCAGTCACAGATATAAGACAATTTATGGATGTGGCTGGTAAGATTAGACTTAAAACTTTTGTTGACGATGCCGTTCGATAAGGTAATTAATTATGGTACAAAGTTCAGTCGCTACCATTCCAAATTAAAGTCTATAAACGCCGAATCGTAAAACTTATTTTAGAGTTCTTTGTTAATCTTACGGCCAGACTTCTTAAGTACTGTAGCCCGGGCATTAGAATACGGCTACGGTATCTCCTGCCTGTCGTAAGAGGCGACTAAAAGGAGTCCTCGGGGTCGCAGACGATGGCAGCTAGGGACTGCCATCATCCTAAAACAAGGGGGAACCTTCAGAGGCGTGACGCAAGGGTGGCACTGGCGAGTTCTATCGAGATCCCAGAGCCACCCTAATTGCGTCGAAGAGGAAAAAGGGGGGTTTTTAGTCGGTGAAACTCCGACATAACTTCTGCACTGTCCCTGCGGTGCAGAAGTATCCATAACGGATTTTCCTTCCCCATAAAAAAGAAAAGGAGATGCCGATTACGAATACTATTAAGAGACAGTTTTTTCCTGTTTAGGGTTCCGTACTTTAAAAGGATAAAAAGTGGAACCATTCTATTGGAAACGTCACGTGACATCCGAGGGATTCGAGCTATCACGTGATTCTTTCTTTAGAAATTGACAGATTGTCCCATTCCGTCCCGTCCCGTCCTGGTGTGAGTCCTCCCTAGTTGTATATGTGTCATAGTGCTGCGAAGAAACTCCTTTTTGCTAGTAATGGTCATAGTACCTAAGAAAACTCCTTCTACATTCGCTGATTGTGACAAACGGTTAACTACCGGACCCTACATATTAAATTGCAATGGTTAACTCACGTATTTTTATCACAATAGGCGTGACATTGTTTCGACTGCATCGGGCAGTCATCGTCGGACAGACAGAGTGGTGTTGCTTAATATCAGTATGACTCACGAAAGTTTCAATGATATAATTACGTGACCCTACACTGAGCATGGCCCGACATGCTCTTGGCTGTTTCTTTTAGTTATTTTTAAGTATTTGATATTTACGTAAATGTAAGAAAATCTGTTGAATGAGCCACTTCGCCCTTGCTGTATATCTTCGCCTGTGGCTACACATGCGGCTTAAGACGAGCCCATTGCGGTGCCGCCGTCCGAGGCTTAGGCCAGCGGCGTATGGATCTTGATTAGTCATTAATCTAGCGGATCCGGCTCTGTATGATACCACATACCATGCTCCGGCATGTACCGGCTCTGTATGGTACCATGAATCGCCGACATTGTTAATTGACTGTATAATTGTAAAGCTGAGACCCCTCACCCCTCTAACCCCCTATCCTATGGATAGACAATTTAAAAAATTGTGGCGTCGTATTCTGAAGGCCTAGTATAAAAGTTGTACGACATTAACTCCTCGACCGCGTTAGCGTAGCGAGGGGTCAAAATATGAAAGTTGCCGGATGATTTAAATAAACGGCAAACATAATTTGAACTCCCGATACGCTAACGCGGTCGAGGAGTTAATGTCGTACAATTTTTATACTAGGCCTTCTGTATATTAGTTGCTGTGAGTACTTTGTGAGATTACTTTTAATTTTAATTATCGTTGAAATTAAACACTTAATTGCGTTTATTAACACTAAGGCCCACAAACCTGACCAACATGTACAAAAAAAAATTATAAAAACAAAACAATATGATTGACGGGGACAATTCGCATTCTCTCAGTCATTATCTTAACCCAGTCAAAACAAGTGTTCTAAAGGGCTCGAAACGTAGAGTCATGGTGTTCATAAACGCGATTAATCCGTTCTAGAGTGTTTAATTTCAATAAACAACAATTGCAAAAACAGACAATATTAAATATTGTTGTTATATTTCGGTTTTATATTCATTGATAAGTTGAGGACAACTATTAAGAACGCACTTACAACAAAAGTATAGTATAAAAGCATAGGAAGCGTCTAGGACGTAGTCCCTAAGGAACAGACGTTTTAGAAAAATACAAAACTGTTCTGAAGTGGGCCATACAGTCGTAACAGGACGCGGACGGAGTTAAGGATCCAAGTTATTGGGAACAGGCTGAACGGAGTTCGCGTCGGGTGTGGGACAAGTACACGGAAAACTACCCTTAATTGCTTTCCTGTATATTAAATTTGGATACCTAAAGATGACATTGTGTACTCTAAATCAGTCAAATAAAAAATAAATGTGCGTAACATTACAATAACTGCCTGCATTTTACAGTTTTAAATTTGGAACAAATGGTATTTTATGATATTCGTGCACTTGTAAATAATGTATGTTAAGATTGTTTGTATTTCCCTATATAAGTGAATAGTAATATTCTTTTTAGAGAAATTAATTTCTTAAACCATTACACCATAAATCCGATAAGGCCTTGTTTATCCTATGGCAGTTGCTTTCGAAAAACGAATGCCTACGTATTACGTACGTATCTTGGGATTAGTTGCCAAAGTGGATCCCAGCCTCCCTGAGCCGTGGAACTAGCCAGGAAATTGCTAGGAAGAAGAAGACCTAAAGATACATTAGATTTCTACGTTTTTGGAAACATTGTTTAAAGCCGCATTTTGATGGATTGAGCCAGTAATTATTGGCAGCAGTAAAAAAAAACAATAAAACTTTTTCTTAAATATATTTCATAAACTTTATTATAAGGAAATAGTGGATTGTATATCAATGGTATAAAGTAACCCATTTTAGACAAGGCTATTCATTGGTCCGAGTGCTACGAGGTCTGAGGTATACACTCTGCTTTCACTTCGATTGTAAGGAAAAATTTGGATTTATATCACTTTAAATCGTTGAAAATGTAACATTCATGCTCGCGCGGTTGTGTTCTTCGCGCAAGCCACCTGCGATGTTATTTTATGCCCAAGAGCATGAAAAGCGATTTTATGTCGCCTAGCCACGACTTAAAAGTGAACTTTTCGAACAAGAGAAGTGAAAACCATATTTATTTTCAAGCTGTGATTAAGCTGGACTGCTGTTAATAGAATACAGTCATTAAAAAAAGAAATGTTCGCATCCTACAGAGTGCGCCAGTTCGAGTAAGTCAAAAACGGGATAACAACAAAAAATATTAAATTACTAATTCAATAATCATTAGATAAAGTTACTGAATTCAATGGAGCAAAATTAATTTAGTGAAAAGAAACGTATAATATTTTTGATGATCATAATGCTTAAGAAATCTTGACTTCGTCCCGTCTTTCCTTTATTACAAAAAAATCATTACTAAATTAACCTAGAATTAACTACAATACCTTCTGTAAACGCGTGTAAAATAAGTTCTCCATTTAATAATATACATTCAGTACCTTATATAGTATGGGGTTTAAAACTCACAAAATGTTTAAACTTTCAAAGTCACTAAACTCTTATTTCCGCTTTAAACCCAAAGTTGTGCCGCACGACCGACGAACGAAAAGTGCTCTAAATCGCCCGAGCTCGAGCGACTCGAGCACTCGAGCACTCGAGCTCGAGCCGGCCCGACTTTGTTCCTCAATCATTTACCACTTCTGCTCATCGATGTTGGTAAAGTTTACGTCTTGCTCGAAAGAAATTCTTAGATAAAATATAATTTAGCTTTAACAGAAGACTTATAAAAATGTATTATATTTTCATATTCTTGGGCAAATACAATACTATGTCAACTAGAAATCTAAATTGACTCAAGAGGAATAAAACAATTTAACACTTTAAGCTTTCGGGCTTTTGTACACATAATTATTAATTTGCTATGGGTTTATCGCGGGCTTTAAGTATTGATTATACTTTTCAAACTATAGTAAAAATGCTAGATTTAGTGATACCATGTCTACCAATGTCTCGAAACTGTTACATGTATCATGGCCGCGGCTTGACCGGCCGGCTGCTTGTTAGTTTATATAATAAAACACTTTATTCGGTAACGATAATCGATGGTTATCGATATCGATATTAATGAGCATTAGACATTTAAGGAAAACTGAATTTAAACTTTAATTTTATTACTACATACAAAACCAAAACAATTAAGGATTAGTCATAACCTCAATCTCTGTTTAATATTATTTAAAATCGCGTCCCACCTCCAACGAAGTAATGTAAAAGCAGGCGAAGCGGCTGAAAGCGCCGAAATTTTAAAACGTAATAAATATAAGAGAGTGTACCTTTTTGTACCATTTGGGGTCGAAACTCTTGGTCCATGGGGTTTGAGCACACGCAAGTGTTTCGTAGAAATTGCGAAACGTCTGGTTGATTTGCGGCCGGTACAGTGACATCTAGCGCATTTTTGGGGTACTAACTAGAGTAATTTTGTTTACAAACTTAACATAACACTTCACTTTAACAATTTCTATTTTAAAAATATATTTAGCTACATTTGAAGCGAGAACAACATCCTGTCTGTACACTTAACACTTTACATCTGTCGTAAAATGCGCCGGAAGTAGAATTGCTTGAAACTTCTAGAAATATGAAGTCGTAAAAATATTGTTTCCAAGTGAAACCGGAGCGAGAATTTTATTACATCCGTACAAGGTTTGCAGGCGCTGTTTTTGCCTATTTCAGGGATGCTCAAGATAAGTTGCGTTGTATGTGAAAAAGCGATATTCATTTATATTTAACGACATTATTTATACTAAACTACATTTCCGGTTTCGTAACTCAAAAGAAAAAACTACTAGCTTCGCTGTTCCTAACACCTACTTGTTATTGGCCTGACGCCGTTGATGTCATATTTTGACGCAGTTCAATTAAGATATTATACACCGACGCTGACATTGTCACGCTGTCCCGTAGACAATAGACCACCGCACTATCATATCACGCCCACGTCACCATTAGACTGCTATCAAGTTACGAATTGACACAGACAAACACGTAAAGAAAAACTGGCGGATCAGTTAGTGACGTCACAGGCTCAATTTAGCCTCCGAAGATTTTTCACATCTCATGCTCTGAAAATGGGTTGTGAATAGTGTCCGACTTTACATGTTTTTTTGCCCAAACCGAAGACGAAACCGAAGGTTCGGTATTGATTCTTGTTTCGACCGAAACCGAACCTTCACTATCACTACATAGTATAAAACAAAGTCGCTTTCTCTGTCCCTATATCCCTATGTATTAAATCTTTAAAACTACGCAACGGATTTTGATGCGTTTTTTAAATACATAGATAGAGTGATTCAAGAGGAACGTTTATACCTATGTATAATAATAACCCGTGCGAAGCCGGGGCGGGTCGCTAGTTGATAAATAAAATA
This sequence comes from Lathronympha strigana, assembly GCA_949128165.1. NCBI lineage: Eukaryota > Metazoa > Arthropoda > Insecta > Lepidoptera > Tortricidae > Lathronympha > Lathronympha strigana. The sequence continues at coordinate 25,010,992 of OX421908.1, forward strand.
ACGCTGAATAAAATTATGCATTGAATGTGGCGTTACTTGGCGGAATTCCATATTAACACCGAAAATAATGTTACTTTGCTATTCCACCAAACGTGCTAGTCAATTAGTGCCAACCCTTTATACCTACTTGTGTATTTTTTGCATGCAATTAATGTTCCCACCCTCCCGTTCTAGTGTGAGTCATCCTTTAAGAACCTAAACTGAATCGCATTCATTCGTCATTGTAAGGCCTCTGGTCGCTGGTTCAAATCCCGGTTCGTTACCTACTAGTTTTTCGGCACTACTTATGTACAAAATATAATTTCATATTTACCAACCGCTTTTTAATGAATTAAAATATCGCGAGAAACTGGGCTAATCCTAAGAAGGCCTACCGGCCTAGGCCTTCTGCCCTTTCACAAAACTAGAGCCTACGCCAACGATTAGGTTTAGGTTTCCAAAGCAGAATCTTGGCTCCCTGTGCCGCGGCATTAGCTGAGAAAATGCTAGGATTATAGAAGATTGTGGTAATATGCAAGTATTATTATTTTAACGGTCTCCTAGCCTAGTCGGTAGTGAAGCAGGACCTCCCGGGTTCAAATCCTGGTCAGGGCATTTATTTGTGGGTTTATCACGAATATTTGTTACTGAGGTATGGATGTATTCTATGTATTTAACGACCGGTTGGTGCAGTTGGTAGTGACCCTGCCTGCTATGCCGATGGTCCTCGGTTGGAATCCCGGTAAGGGCATTTATTTGTGTGATGAAACAGATATTTGTTCCTGAGTCATGGATATCTTCTATGTATTTGTATATTATATATATCGTTGTAAGGAAAATCTTCCGAAAGATCCTGGGGCCGACTTGGGAGAACGGCAGATGGAGGGCGAAGAAGAACGTCGAGATAGAAGATCTTGTGGGGGAACCCAACATCGTTGGAGAGACGAAATCGGCGAGATTGCGTTGGCTTGGCCACATAGAGAGAATGGGAGAGGATCGTGCCTTGAGACGAGCGTACAGTGGATCCCTATGTGGCAAACGCCCGATCGGACGGCCCCGGTACCGTTGGGGGGATCAGGTCGAAAAAGACCTGACGAGACTTCAACGGCCAGATTGGCGGGATTTAGCTCAGGACAGAGGACAGTGGCGCTCTCTGGTGGCGGATGCCAAGATCCATTTTGGGTCGTTGAGCCAGTGCAGTAAGTAAGTAAGTAAGTAAGTATATATCGTTGTCTGAGTACCCGTAACACAAACCTTCTTGAGTTTACTGCGGGACTCAAGTCAATTTGTGTAAGAATGTCCTGTAATATTTATTAATTAAAGTATTTATATGTAAGTATAATAATATCTATTTTACATCGTCGTGGAGTACCTACATCACAAGCCTGATTGAGGTTACCATGGGGCTAGGTCGATGTGTGCAAGATTGTCCCATAATATTTATTATTCAGCAGAATCACCAATAGAAGTCTCCTTTATCACACACTTTGCATTAACGAATTCAGTTTAACGACAGACGGTAATAAATCCAGTGTCTGGTCCTCAAGTTATCCTCAGTAATACAGTTTATCATTAATTAGAGTCTGGTCGCCAGTTTACGACGCGGTTACTTCGGCGCGGCTGATGAGCCCGGGATTAATTGAGAATAACGAAGTGTGGTGTGGTTTACTACCTACTTACTATGTATTCTCTTGAGTCTGGGTTACGTTACTGATTTAAATATTCATATGGTATCGTAATTTTAAAGGTAATCCGCTTAAGGGATGACTGATATTGAAATGGGACGGGACGATCTAGTAGTCTCTATAGAAAACGTCACGTGACATCCGAGGGCTCCGTTCACGTGATTATTTCTATAGAAATTGTCGTCCCGTCCTGCCGTCAGATCCCGTCCCGTCCTAGTGTGAGTCATTCTTCAGTTTCAGATATCGTATAAAAAACTTGATTCTCAGTAAAAGTTATTTGATGAAAAATAAATTTCGAGAGATCTGAAAGACAATGCTCCCACCATATCGTTGTATATCGAAGTTGATATCAAGTCACCAAGCCCACAGCCTTCCTTGCCAAATCTAAAGCTATGCTATTTACAACTTTATCCCCCAAGCTTAAGGTACAATATCCTGTGAGTATACTGTCGAGATTCGCCCGGTCAATGTAAGTAATTCAATAGATCTAGCAGATAAAGTCAAATGCACGGGCATCCAATACTGACCCTATCTAGGTCCTACCTAACTCCGACTGTTTCGCAGAAAATATTAATGTGCGGAGAGTAAAATAAGAGTCTTGTTGATACCTACAATGGTCAGTCTACATTATTCATATTTGGCTGATAACAACACAAGTGGAAACAATTTGAAATTTGAAGACAAATTTTTGTACTTTGTATGAAGGTAGGTGCATTTTCGATCAGCTGTTATATACAACATCAAAAAATTCTTTTTCGACTTTCAATTTTTTTTGACTTGCATCGTACCCGGGCTCATATATCGGCTGTTGAAGTGTCGTTCGGATCTTTTGTTACACCCTGTAGAGACTATACATCTCTAGCCATATTACTTAGTATATTTATTTAAATATTGTTTTCCCAGGTTTTGGCTGTTCAATTATCAGTATTTAGATTATCTATTTTACTTATTGTCACTATATATTGTAAATGTTTGTAAATGCAAATGCTTTATGCTTATTGACTTGTAAAAGTGCGCTTGAGCCCTACTTGCAGAATCAATTTTTGAATTTTGAATAGACTTACCCAGATCGGTCAAGTGCCCATGCTGCAATTGCAATGAAGTGATTATCCCGATATGATTTGATGTATTTGTTAGTTGTAAATATACTATAACTTTAAATATGCAACAACTTAATAAACTATAGAATAGATGACGTTAAAACTGCATAGCTGAAGCCTTAATTGGTTAAAACTACGCAGTCAAACACTGGGACGTTTACCTTACTTCACGTTAAAGTTTTACGAAAAACTCATGATTTCCAATAATCTAACATTAATGTATTGATTTATTTCATGGAATTTTTAAAAATACCGGTTACTAAATAAATGAAAACGGATAAACTCTACTGATATAAATGGATTAATATCCTACAAGCGCTAATGATTAAACTCGTTACTTTGTATTTGCTACTTAGCCTTTCTGGCTGTTACAACTGTGTTTCTTGGAAACATAGCTCTTATTACCAAATAGCAAACTAGTCCATTAGCTTACCTAACTCAATAAAAAGTAATAAAGTATCCGCACTTCGTTAGCACCCCTCGCTCGCACGCACCCAATTAGGCCCTCGCTCGGTCGTTAGGGAGGCTGTTAAATGTGTGTTGTTAATGTCGTCAAACATGAGCCGTTAATCTATGGTCAACACATGGACTTTACGTCACTATATAATTATGTAATCGCTTAGATATAGCCGAAAGTTTTATGGCTTATTGTCAGTATCACTTACCAAACAACTTTTCTCATATTTTCATATGACCGAATGATCAAATGGCTTACATCGTTTCGCATAAATACTTTTCGTAATTTTTTTTTTGTGGGACAATCTTACACAAATCGACCTAGTCACACGGTAAGCTCAATCCGGCTTGTGATGGGGCTACAAGGCGACGGTTTATATGTATAATAGATAGTTACATGTGAATACATAAATACATAGAATACACCCATAACTCAGGAACAAATATTCCTAATAAAATCACAAATAAACGCCCTGACCAGGATTCGAACACGGGACCTCCTGCTTCGTAGGCAGGGTCACCACCAACTAGGCTAGGAGGGCGTAAATTCATTCATAAACTACCCATGCAATTTTAAAAGCGACGGCATGACGTTACTCCGAATTTTGACCAGAACTCCCAGTGTCGTGGATAGGCTCACTACTAACTAGGAGGTCGTTGAAGAGATTGGTTAAGGATTGAAAACAAACACATCGAGTGTAACTTTTTTCTTGACTTAGATAAAATGCCGTCAGTTTCGATTATCAACACGTATCGATTCGTTTAGCCGGATTAACCTTATTACATAAAACAAACAAAAGATCGTAAAATCCCAAAAACGTAGCACACGATTTACCACTTAGATACTTAACTTTATTTCTACTCGTACATAAACAAATGGTTGTCAAGGTCGCGACAAGGTCAGGTCGTAAAGACAGTTAGTCGGTTTGTACGCAATCTGCATTTAGACCGAGTTAATGTACAATTTAAGAGACCGTTAAGCAACGCGCAATAAATACAAACATAAGACGACAAGTTACGCAATGCGAGATCCTAGGGTCGAGACAGTTTTGGAAAATATCGATATCGATGATCACTGTTACTGATACACTGACTTAACCTTAGACCCGATTTAATGTACAATTTAAGAGAATGTTAAGCAGCGCGCAATAAATACGAACGTGAGACGAGAAGTTTCGCTATCTAAATTCTAGGAATGGGACAGTTTCGGGAAATATCGATATCGATGATCACTCATATTTAAATCATCTTCATTTGACAATAAAATTAGCAAAAGCTGTGAGCATAGCAACGTACGTTCAGCCAGCGTTTGCAATGTAAGCGCAAAAAATGTGTTTATTTACTACTATACTTAGGAACTTTCACTACTATATTGTGTATGTAATTATACATATAAACCTTCCTCCTGGAAACCTCCTCCTTCCTTCTTCCTCTTAGTTGAATCACTCTATCTATTAAAAAACCGCATCAAAATCCGTTGCGTAGTTTAAAAGATTTAAGCATACAACCACTTTGTTTTATACTATGTAGTGATTCCAATCATTGTAATCTCGTTAGCATACTATTGAGCAAAAAACAATACAAGCAAGCAGTTTTGTGTTACGTCATTTTTAACTTTAAGGTCTCGATAAATACCGTTTTACTTAACAATACATCACTATCCGCAGACAGCCGTAAGCAAACCAGTCCCGGGGGTGTGCTGGCGCGAGCGGGAATCAAACCCGCACTGATTGTAGACAGTCCGAATACAACTGTGGTAGGAATGCGGGAGGTTTACGCTGATTTACGTTAAGATATGATTAACGTTATGATACTCCTTGCAATGTTGCGTTAATATGAATAATTTTAATATTTTAATCCTTATCCAATACCTTTTGTACGATTATTGTACATAATAGACTTTTATGCGGTCAACAAATAAATGCTAGTACAGTAGAATGATAAAGGACAAATATAGATACGTCATTTGTATAATATCAAGGTCTGATTTCGAAAATTAGCTATTATGGTATAAATTTATTGTTAATTTAGCGCGAAATCGTTATAAGATGGGCCTGTTAAGATTTTATGACGGTACAGTCAACCAGGAACCGCAGGCCACTATAGGACTATGTCGTAGTGACGCTTAGATCAAATTGTAAGAAATACCTACTGCTTCTCATTTTGACAAGTGTCTAGGGTTCTAACTAGTTGATATACCTAAGCATAAATTTCTTTCAATTTCATTAAAACAGTTACAAATATTTTTAATGTTATCTAGGGTACGGTAGATACGAGTGTAGTGTGAGACACATGAACAAAGTGCAATTTGGTGGGTGTCTATCTGTGTGGGGGCGACGTGAAATTCATCTGGATCCAGCCCCAGGCGTGCGCTATTCACCAAAGATGTATAACAGCACAACAATCAACCAATCGCTGAGAGCGGTGCAACCGTCGCGGTAGAACCGTAGCGGTAAAACCGTAGCGGTAAAACCATAGCAGTAGAACCGTAGCGGTAGAACCGTAGCGGTAGAAGCGTTTGAGATAAGACATCGAGGAAAAGACCAACAGCCAAGTCAGCGCACATTGTCTTTTTGTATCGGAGTGAATGAGATTGCACTATCAGCGGCCGGCCTGGTAGAAGCAAAAACTACGAAAATGATTTCAGATTATGATTAACACGAAATGGTGATTTTAATTTGCAGACGCCTAAGGCAAAATAAGGACTCAGAACCGTTTAATGATAAATTTAAGACAAATATTTGCAAATATTTTTCATTGAGACGATTTTGATAAATTACAAATCAGAATATCATGAACATATATTTTTTTTTGCAGTATAAAAATACAGTACATTTCGATGCTGGTGCGGAAAGTATGTTATTACTTCAATGACATGTCCGCACGTGTATAGAATGACGTTTTTCAATAGAGCTGCAATCAATATTAAAATACTTAAGAACGAATTAGATTTTTTTAAATTATTGCCGTAATACAGTTGAACAATTGAGAAAATCATCAAAAATTTTCTTTATCTTTACTTTCTCATTTTCAACCTCATAATCATTATTTCTCATTAACAAAATAATGAATCGTGTCTGTTCAATCATATCGTCATTACTAATAGAGCCTTCGGACATGTTGTCTGATTGAAAAACGCCTCTGCTTTGACAAACGTTTCGTAGGCTTTGTTCCGTTCCATTGCGTTTATTCTCGTTTCGTTTTTTGACGTTCATAAGTGCATTGTGATGTGCCTAATATTTCTATATATATAAATAATCACGTGATAGCTCGGAGCCCTCGGATGTCACGTGACGTTTTCTATAGAAACTGACAGATCGTCCCATCTCGCCCCGTCCCATCCCGTTCCAAAGTGAGTCATCCCTAAGTATTCTCAAAATTTTATTAAGAAATTCGGTTTGCAGTCGATACACTACCCTTTGTGAATACGTCTCGCTGTGAACTTAATACCGACTCGCTTTGTAAACTTAAAAAATACTTCCCCTTTGTCAGTCCGATAAAACGTAATAACATACCAACGTTTGGTATTCAAAATTGATCGGTTATGGTGAACTATTGGATAACCTGTAGTGCAGTTATACATATAGTGGTGTGACTACTTAAAACATGAGTCAAAACATTTATTATAATTAATACATGATTTAATTCATGCTTTACAATTGTACAGTCACCCGAAATAGTATAGGACTATATGAAGGCTGCAAAATAATCTGACACTTTCTTGTTTGTACCGCCATAAGAGCGTGTCACATATTTTTGCGGCCTTCATAGCGTCATATACTATTGCAGGTGACTGTACAATAAGAAAGTAGTAAAAACAAAGGTATTCAGGGATATCAATTTCACTCGAAACACTACGAGTATTTTAAAGTGAAAGAGTAAGTTAAAGTGAATTTAAGTTTAACTCAAGCTCGTAATTATTGTACCGCCTGTGATACATACAACGTTTTTCATCACATTTGCGAGGAAATAAATAAACTTTTTAAGTAGATAAATAAACAATAATTATTAGCGGGAGTGTATTAACACAGTCCATGGTACACCGGGAGAGGGCAATAAAGTAGTATAAAAATTAATTACGGCTATGGGTTTAATACAGCTCATTAAGTCTAAGTACGCTTGCATCACTATTTACGAGAAAATGGGATAAAAATATTTATAAAGCCCTGTGTTTATGAAATGAGCAACGAAATTATCCCTGCCCCTCCAGCTTTATTCCTTTAAGTGTCACGTCATTCGGGACGAGGGGGGCCTGAAGAACCCTCTTCTCCATATGGGGACAGATAATATTAACGAAATGTTTCATATTTTTAAGTACCCCCGTAATTACGCAACTCTCATATTTTAGTAAAATAATTTATTTATAGTATGAGAAGTGTGACGTCACGACTGTGTTCAGTATAGAATCAGCTTATGTTTTACTAAATCGACTACGTATACAACGTGTTTTTGAGCAATTGCTTTAAATTAAATTCAAGGGTGCATTATTTAGCTTAAATTACCTAATTTCTCAAAGAGTATTCTAATTAGCTCTATTTAGAACACTAATTTAATTTTATCTCATATGGGATTTGCATGTGTGTAAACGGAGTACGAGTATTCGAGATGCCATTGATATGTCATAGTTGTCACTTACTTAGTAAAGTCGATTCTAATACCCGTTTTGCATTAGCGGTTGATGCAATATGTAATTATTTTGTATGAGAAATAAAAAAAATTAAAACTATCGAATTTAATAAAACTAAGTATGCCATTCTGTTTCCTTAATTATGAAATGAAATGAAATGAAAGAATTTATTTCGGATAGTTTACATCCATATTATTATACCAAGCCACATGAAGAAGTCAAAGCAAATACTAAAGAACATCCTGTACACTTTAAACTGTTACATAAAATGAATAATGGATAAGAGAGGTATGAGAGGTACGGGCACAGCGGATGCATATCGTTTAGTGTGGTAGGGCACAGCACAACGAATGTCGTCTCGCTCAAATCTGGAGCAGAGCCCATCTAGGGAAGTAGCTCCACCTTACAGAAAACCGCAGTTTAATAACACTAGACCCTACTCATAGTGTTGTGTTTCTGTTGGTGAGTAAGGTCGCCAGAGCTGCAACTGCTGCAAGGGGATTCACTGTGTTGATAGCTGGGGAGCCACAGAGCAAAGCCCTTGGCCCCTTTAGCTGTCAACACAGCGAATCCTCCTTTTTTTAAAGGGTCGGCAACGTGCATTTAACACCCCTGGAGTTGCAGGCTTCCATAGGATACGGTGGCCGCTTACCATCAGGCGGACCGTATGCTTGTTTGTCACCGTCGCAGTATTTAAAAAAAAACTTGAAACAGTTCAACGAAGTAACGTGAAAGAAATCCCGTAAAATTTCAGCCCTTGATTATTAACGGCAAGCTTGTTACTAATGATAATGAAGTAACATTAATTTCTAGAGCTTGTTAAAACTTATTTGCTGCACCCACTCGCGACTCGAGGCGTGAAGTTTGTGACGTCATTATTGGTTCGAGAGGACGCGAGACAAGCTGCGGATTAAGGCACCATAGCGACACTATAGTTAAGATACTACACTTAAAAAACTGCTGAAATTTTTACTAATGGAAATAAAACACTTTAGAACGGATTAATAGCGTTTATTAACAGCATGGCCCTACTATTTGAGCTCTATTTCAAAAACTTTTTTTTGAGGGTGTGATGCCTGAGCCGCGATGGTGACAACACAACTCTGTCTGTCCGACGATCTCTGCCCGATGCAGTCGAAACATGTAACACCCTATTGTGATTAAATTAATTACGTGAGTGTTAACCGTTGCAATTTTAATGTCTTTTTCACAGGGTTAAAATGATGACTCAACGCGATTAATCCGAAAACTATATTTAACTGTTCAGGTAGCAGATGTCAAATTTGACTTACTAAATCGACCGTTTGCCGGCATTCAGGCACTCCAAAGGTTAACTAAACTCGTTAATTAGCCATACATAATACATTCGTGCAATCCGTTGGATCTGCTTATGTAGGCAGTGGATATGCCCAAACGTATTTATCGTCGGCTATTAATGTGAATTGATTATCAACTCAATTCAACTTTACCATTATGTATGTGACTTTAGGGGTTTTACTGACTGGCATCACGTTCATAATTTAAATAGCCATGTCAGTATTCTTCTCTTGCCAAAAAATATTTGTCAAATTAGAGGCTTGATAACTATATTAAGCGGAATCGTCTGCTAACAATAACATCATAATATTCATCAGCCCGGTTAATCCGTTCCAAAGTGTATAATTTCAATGTTTTGTTAACATAGCATACTAAAAAAAGAATAAATCGATCTAAACTTTAACTCGCGACTCTGAAAGACGATTCCATCACTCCGAGTCTTGTCCATGGCGGTGATATTTTCCTTCCCAAGCAAAAGCATTAGAGCCAAGCAGTATTTTCTAACATCGTCTTAATTTATACTAAAACCAAGCAGTCTTAAAACAAAAGAGAACAATTAGAAAGTCAATGCAGCGTGATGAACAATATGGATAATACGTTCTTAGCGTACACTAATTAACAGCGTTATTCACAGTGTGAAGTGACTGCGCCGTAGTTATTTATGCCCCGATGTGCCCCGCAACCACACGGCCTGCGCAAATTAACGCGACCACACTCTTCAGCCTGATTTATCACCAGTCTTTGCGCTAACTGTATTATGGACTGTTTATCGCTAAGTTTATTGGCGAACCATTTTCATATTATAGGCTACCATGCCGATGCTAGGTTGCATAGAGAAGGTAAAGGGTACGGCTACCTCGTCTCACTAAAAAGACAGCAACATAAATATCCAAATAATTACCAATATAAGTACACACACACACACACACACACTCTCGCACTCAAACACTGACACACTCATATATATATTTAGTTGCTTAGATCAACTTACGTAAACATAAACAGTCGTTAGCACCATGGCCGACCCTCGGGACCAGTCTGAAAATCAGCGCTGGATAGGTACATATTAATATACTTATATCGGGTTACTCACGTCTATAAAGTCGACAATAGCTCGACATGTTTCGGAACGGTCCGCGTCCCATAATCATGAGTAGAAGTGCTTGCGGCGATTGCTCGGCGCACACTCATACTCAGTGTGCGTAGAGCAATCGCCGCTAGCGCTTGCTCTGCTAAAAATGCTTTTAAAAGTGCCTGCCCGGGCAAAGACTTTCCAGAGAACTCAAAATCAAAAAGGAGGTTTTCAGCACGGAGGCAGCTCATTGTCACTAATTAAGGAGTACGGCCCGCAATCAAACCATTGTTTGTAATTTCACGCAGTTTTGCCGCAAGCCCCAAATGGCGTCGCCACAAAGAACACCGAAAGGGCTGATGAGGGGGATAACTTAGGGTGCCTAGGATATGTATAATGGACCACTTCTCGCAGACTCCGCATCGTGAATCGTTGATGTTACCACATACATGTACTTTAACGGCATCTTAGCCCAGTTGGTAGTGACCCTGCCTATGAAACAGGAGGTCCCTGGTTAGAATCCTGGTCAGAGCAGAGTTTTTGTTCCTGAGTTATGGATGATTTCTATGTATTTAAGTATTTATATATATCTATCTGTTATATACATCGACGTCTACCCACAACACAAGCCTTATTGAGCTTACCGTGGGACTAGGTCGATTTGTGTAAAATTGTCCCACAATATTTATATATTTATTTATTTACATGTAGGGTCAACTGCAGAATTTATTGACCCGCCCTGTATAGAGAGTTTGCATGGCGTCACTTAATTCTGCAACTAACTGTACGTGCGCTTCTAGTACCTACTAACTTAACTTCACTATGACTTGCAAGTAATAGTTGACTGTTAACAAAGGGATGAAAGCATCCATTTCAACCCTGTCCTGGACTGTGTAAGCCTTGCTCACGTTTTCTTTATTATATAACATTCATTTCACTTTCTAGTATGGGCGCCTAAAGTATCAATATGTGTATGCAAAAATGTTCCATCTAGAGAGTAAAATCTGTAGCAAAATCGTATAAGTATTTACTAAATGTATATAATAAGAGTTAGTTAAATCCAGGTGGTTTCGGTCCCCTAGTTTTAAGCTAGGTGAGCGACAGTCATCAAATAGCTTTTTTATATTTCAAATTCAAGATTGTGGAAATAAGTGGTCTTATTTTTTCAAGTAGTTTAATTAATTTTATTTGTGAAGCTACCCTAATTTACGCAGGGGTTAGAAATGTAAATGCTCACTGTTTTTTTCATTTTGTAATAGTAAATACGTTATGATTATTAAGCCAACCGGTTATGTTTCAAGCAAGTATAACAAAATTACTAACTACATAAACTGAAACAGTTGTCTCCCAACTATTGAAGATTTATGAAATTATTTATACATAAAGATTGCACATTCTGATGGGTGATTGAGTAATTATTGTGGCATATTGTGGTCTTATCGCCTATTATCGCGAGATATTTCAATTTCTTTAAGGCCCACTTGCACCACCTAGGGTTAGTCGGTAACCCGGAGGTAAGCTGTAAAATTCCATACACAAAAACGCTTAATTCCGCGTTACTTGGCTAACCCCGGGTGTTGCAAATGGTCCTATGAAATTCAGTGACAAAACCGGCCATAATGCTGTGGCGGCTTTCAAAAGAAACGATTATCGCAACGCCGTAGCGGTTTCCAAATCCAACGCTAATACAGTTCCACAATTAATTCATGAAATTGACAGGTGCCATCGCACAGTAACCTATGTAGCCATGAGGTTGCGGTAATCAGCTGCTTCAGGCGCCAGCGAAATGTTAGGTACCCTTTACCCCGATATCTCGGTAACCCCTTGACCAATTTGACTTATATTCAAATTTGAAAATTATATTTATGTCATCTAACCACCTGCCAAGTTTCACGACGATCTGAAGGGTTAGCATGGTTGCCATTTTATGGACTATCACGCTATGCGTCACTTTCGCACTTACATATTTGCTTGAACGTGACAGCCACGGTGATAAACTATAAAAACCCGACCACCATAGACCAGCTGATCTACGAAACTTGAGTTATCATCGAACAAACATGCACCGTGTTTTTGAGCAATTGCTTTAAATTCAACAGTGCATTCTTTAGCTTAAATTTCTCTAAGACACTACTATTCTAATTAGCTCCATTTCGAAAATAACTACTAATTTAATTTTATCTCATATGTTATATTTGCAAGTGTGTAAACGGAGTATTAGTATTCGACATGACATTGCTATGTCATGGTTGTCACATACTTGGTAAAGTTAATTATAATGCCCGTTTTACATTAGCGGTTGATGCAACTTGTAATTATTTTGTATGAGAAATTAAAAAATATAAAAGTAACGAATTTAATAAAACTAACAATGTCATTCTGTTTCCTTAATTATACCAGGCCACATGACGAAGTTTAAGCAAATGCTCAAGAACAATCTGTACATACAGATATACATACATACAATACAAACAACGGATTGTCCAAGTAAACTGGGAGAATTTCTCAATTAGCTCGCTCGCTCGATTATTGCTAAAAAATAAAACAGACTAGAAAACATCTAAAATGCCATATTGCCAAATATTATAACAACACAAACTAAAAAGCATAGGCACCTCCATAACAGCTGTATCTTCAAAAGAATGCTCCAGGTCACAAAGCACATTGCTCGCGAGGCCCCATTCACTAAGCCGCCCCATATGTGAAGGGCTCTGACCTAAAAGCGAGGAAACTGAGGCCCCAAGGCACTTTTAGAAACTAAAGCCCTGCACTCTTAATACAGTAACAACTAAAAGTAGTTTTAGAAATATTGTCACAGACACTCGTGTGTAAAACCCATGATTCCATGAATATTTGGTTGGATTTACATAAAATTGAGTTTTCCTATGTATGTATGTGCAATATCATAACAGCAATGCCGCTGCAGTCATCAGCGGAATGTTAACCAGAAATATCGTCAAAGATCCTGAATTCACATGTAAAAGCGAAATATCTTTGTCCTCTGATATATATTAATTACACTTCAAATCCCTCTGAAATATTAGAAATAGCCCGTCCATAACAGCAGGTCTCAATGCGTATTGCTGGCGAGGGCCCATTTTCATTAGGCCGCCCCACATGTGAAGGGCCTTGACCTACGAGCGAGTAAACTGAGGCCCCATGGCACTTTTATATGAGTAAAAGTACTAAAACTTATAGGAATATTGTTAGAGGGTTGTACTTTGTTACAAATAATTTTATAAGTAAATATTTTTTGTTATAGTTTCAACTAAATAAGGATAAAGGCGCAAAACAAACCATAGATGGCGCCGCGCCGTAAAAGTTCTATTTCCAGCTTCAGTGTCCTTAAGTTTCCAGGTGCCGAATTGAAAAAAAAAACATGCAATGGAGTAGAGTGGAGCAGAAGCTATGGTACCTACTTTTTATCTAAATAAATCTGGAATGTAATAAACTTACTAGTTTATTTACACTCAAAACCTTTTTAATTAAAGTTTCACTTACCACTCCCCCACCTCAAAAAGTCAAGCCCCCGTCTACCTACACCTAGCTTAGCGTATTCGCTGAGTGGCTAACCCCAGTGGCCAAGCCCAAGGCATTAAACCGTTATCACACCCAGACATATAGAAAGAACCATTTCATTGTACTCAGACGTGATATAGAGTGCAATGCTGTTTTTAATTTTGTTAAACAAAAAACGTCACAGGCGTACACTGTGTACTTATTTCTAAAAATTAAGCAAAAAAGGGGGGGGGTGCCATAATCGCCACGCTTGGCATGCGGGTTGGCGATCGCAGTGTCTCCACCGTTATAGAGGGATGCTGCTGCCCATCCCCCGCATCATCATCATTTTGGTGCATCATTTTGGGGGAGGCCTATGTCCAGCAGTGGACGTCTTTCGGCTAAAATGATGATGATGATGATGAAGCAGAAAAGAAAAAAAAACTGCCTACGGGCTCAAAAGTGCAACTCCAGCCTACTATCCTGCCGCTGCCGCAATAATATCATCTAGGGCTGGGGATCCCGGTACCTGTTTCCCATACAAACAATCCTCGGTATTGTATGCCCTAAATTATCATTCAATAAGGACTACGCTACGAACAAGGAGTCGTCGTGGAGGCTTGTTTAACGCCCAGGTATCTTATGATATGATGATAATAATGATGACGTACCTTCATGAGCAGGAGCTGTTCCGAGAGCGCGCGCTCGCCTCCGCACGCTGGGAATGAACCCAGGTACTGTAACAAAAACACTACAATTAGAATCCAACCTAATGTTAACCTAGCATCCTCTTATACAACGTGTCTGAGCAATTGCTTTAAATTCAAGTGTGAATACTTAGCTTAAATTAAGTTTTTCAAAAGTATTCTAATTAGCTCCATTTAAAAAATAACTACTAATTTTATTTTATCTGATATGGGATTTGCATGTGTGTAAACGGATTATGAGTATTCGACATGACATTGATATGTCATAGCTGTCACTAATGTAGTAAAATCAATTATAATGCCCGTTTTACATTAGCAGTTGATGCAAAATGTAATTATTTTGTATGATAAATTAAAAACATAAATATTAACGAATTTAATAAAACTATGCCATTCTGTTTCCTTAATCATACCAAGCCACATGATGAAGTTAAAGGAAATGCTCAAGAACACTTTGTATAGGCATACAAATTATCTGTATAAAAAAAGTTTCATTTCAACTGGAATCGATAAAGGATGACTCACACTAAAACGGGCAGGGACGAGACGAGGCCGGGCCAATCTGTCAGTTTCTCTAGAAAACGTAGCGTGACCTCCGGGGGCTCGGACGTGATACTTTCTATAGAAATTGACAAATCGTCCCGTCCCGTTGTAGTGAGTCATCCTTTTAGTATATAAGTAAACCAACATATCTAGCGGGTCTTTGACCAGCAGACAACACTATGATAAGCTAGAAGAAAATCTAACAAATAAATCAAAGGGATACATAGACTGAATTATTGAGAAAGACAATTTTGTATGCAATGCCGCTAGCATTATGGGCACTTTTGCACCTGGAACGGCGGGGAGCGAGATGTATATATATATATATATATATATATTTTTTAAGTAGTTTACGATAAATTAGTATTCAGTGTATTAATAAAATTTTGTATACACATCAGCTTTCTTATTTTATTTATCCATTTGAGAAAAAAACTTGCGACATTGCAATATCAGTATTGGTAAGTTCATAAAAGTATAACAATAACATATGTTCAATATCAAATCGACACGGCCCAACCGGGAGAGCCCATCACGAGCTTTTCCTTTTCATACAATAATTTCATAGATTAATTCTTCGTTAGCTGCACTTCTTCGCTAGTTCACTATTAATTCAATTAGTTCAACAAAGTATAACAATAACATATGTTCAATGCTGTAACAAATGGCCATCGACACGGCACTGCCCCTGAGATCGCATCACGTGCCCTTTCATACAATAACCACTAATTATAAGCTACCCCTCGAGGGACGGGCTACCCTGCACATGGTGACATTACCATCGTTGGAAAGCGCAATGAGTCGAACGATCAGATCACCAAAAGAAGAAAACACTCGTAACTAGGAAGAAATATTCCTGATATAAGTGTCTGTCTACACAAGTCATTTCTTTTGTCAAAATTCGAGCGCAGGACTTTCTTCATAAGTGAGTAAGGTCACTACAGACTAGGTTATGAACAATAAAACATAAAACAATAACAGAACAAACCTGTCCTTAATGGAGACGGAGATCGGATCTAGTGCGTAAATTACCATATAAATAGTTCTACGGCTACTACAGACCACATTATTATCAAGGGTTCGGATCGGGTTCGGATCGGACGTAGTCCGAAACCGCTCTTAGGCGTTCGACTCCTCAGCTACGAGAATGTTCAGGCCTCTAGGGACTAATGGTCCATGTGTACGGAATTAACCTACGAGACCGTTTACGGAACCCTGCGGGGAACAAAATACAATTGGGCAGAGGTTAGGGCGATTGTTTAAAGTCCCCAAATGGACATGGTTGCGATTGTTACTATTGTTCTGTTCGCCCTTTAATTTATCAGTATATTACATGAACTACTTTCATTTAAGGGTGTCATTTAAGGGCTCGCTCGTGTTTTCAAAACGTCTGTTTATGAAATTGTTTTTTTACAATTGAAAAGAAACTCGTTTTTATTGCTAATACTCATTTAACTAATATTCTCTTCTGTTACCGCGATTGTTGTTCATTGAAATTAAACACTTTAGAACGGACTATTCGCGTTTAATAACATGACCCTACGTTTTGAGCCCTTTACAGTACTAGTTTTAACAGGGTTAAGATCAGTCATCATCGGAACCCTGTGAAAATGAGTGCTGTAAAGGGCTTGAAACGAAGGGTGTTTATAAACGCGATTAATCCGTTCTAAAGTGTTTAACTTATTTAACTATCACGATTTTTATACATAATAAATCTAATAAAAGGGGCTTAATCGTCTAAAAATTTGGAAAAAATAGTCTTTCTCCGCGACCACGGGACAATGTCGCCCTTGAAACGTCGTAGGTTAGTTTACAAATTTGTACACGATTCAGCCCGGTTTAAATAAATCAATTGCCGATAGTTTATTAAATTTTTTGCCACATGCAACATTTGACTTACACTAAAAAGTGTTCTTCCCTTCATAAAATAGGGATAATTTAATTTACTTCAGGTATTTCAAGAAGCTCCAAGTTGGCTTAGCTTGGAGGATGACATATGAACGCGACCACAACGCGGCCGCAACTTCGCGGTCCGGTTACATCCACACTTTTGTAAAGGAAAGGGTAGTTACCACACATCGGAATATAAAATAGTACCTAGGTTATTATTCAAGATGCGCTTTAAAATTTTTGTTACATTACAAACGCGGATACAGCAGCAATTTACTCGCATGTTCATCATATGCTATGTATGTAACCCAGTGGTACAAAGAGCCTTCGCGAGACGTCGCCATTCCCTCCTGTCCTGTGCCTCACCCTCCGCTTTCCTCCAACTCAGCCCGGCTGACTGCCTGCCTGCCTGAAGTTTATTCGTTTCCCATTATATTTTCTGATTTTCCCTCATTGTCTCATTTAGATGTACGTATATTTTAATTAATGACTGCCGCCGACACAGGGCCTATACCACGAAAATCGAACGATTGCGGATTTGTATCTCCATCTTTGTCACACTTGCATATTGGAGTGACAAAGAGGTTTTCCCGTCAATGCCAATTTTCGATGTTCGTGATAGGCCTGCAGATGACAAAAGCATAGACTAAATCCTGCTTTTAATTGATCTTTATTTGTACTTAATCAATTGTTACTTATATTTTTAATATAAACTCTACGTATATAGCTACGACATCTGTCGGGTGGTGGCAACACTAATAAAACCGAAGCTCGCGCGTGCAACAATATTCGCTCGCCCAACAGTTTCTAACCAAAAGCTCTGTGAGTTGCGCGAATATTTCACAGATGTCGCTAGTAGTAACTCAAAGGCTAAGTTTGAAAGTAAAACAAGGTCAAAAGTTTCGCCTTTGTAAACTTGGTAATTTATTTGCAGCAATTTAAAAATTAGATTTACAACTCGACGTGTTATTAGTCTTTGAAAGTTTCCATTTTAAAGTTAGAAATGCAGCGTTCGTTTAAATTTGAGTTTTGCTATTGAGTTTTGTAAGTATTTAAGTAAGTAAACGTTAAGCATGGCGTTAATATACCTACAGTAAACTTGTAAATAAATTGTGAATAGTAAGTAATTAACGTGTCCCAAAACTCGCGCAACGTTTAAAGTAAAAAAAAAAACATTTATGTCGTACCTATAGTTTTATTTGTAAATAACGCTAAACAGAGTTTTGTGTCTTCTATTGATATTGATGAATACAACTTTTTGTTGAAACAAATCGAATTATGCAATTAACTATGTTGACTTGTCTTACCATCGTAAGCCAAGCCGAGGATCGAACTCAGATCTTCAGCTTACGCGGCTAACACCATAACCTGGCCACTTGGTCTCAATTAATGCTGGCGAATTTCTCGAGTATATGCTAGTATTATGGTGTTAGCCAAATAAGCTAAAGACCCGAGTTCAATCTCGGGCTTTGCCTTTGATAGTAATAACAAGTCAAAATATTGAATTAAATAATTTGATATTTCAGTCCTCCGGCCGGTAAGCGCCACTTTACGCAAAACTAAATTGCCGCCTGCCGGCTCCGTCGGGCTGAAAAATAGTATACAAACCTCGGCCGGTAAATGGGAAAGCCTCGGATCACATGTTAGTGTCTTCTGTTACTGTGTTGTGTTGTGTTGTTGTGGTGTGTGTGTGTGTGTGTGTGTGTGTGTGTGTGTGTGTGTGTGTGTGTGTGTGTGTGTGTGTGCGTGTGTGTGTTCTGTTGTGTTTATTGTTATTGTGTTAAATAATTTGATTTGTTTCAACAAAAACTTATATGTAAATAGTTTTAAACTCACTAGGCCACTATTACTCTACAGGAGTTTTAACTTTTAATTTTAAATTTTCAGATCCACAAATGAAAGAAATGAAATTCCTGAACGGCTGAAGTATATGCGCGAAGAAGCGAGCTCCTTAAGATGGAGTGCGGCTAACTCGTTTAGTATTAAACGGGAGGCGAGCGAGGTATTTAATACTTTCCTCCCTCTTTATAACAGTTTACACCTACTGCACAGGTACTTTTTAGGGTTCCGTAAAAAAAGAACCCTTATGTTGAATAAAAAAAATACCATTTCCCCCTTAATCTCCGAAGTTTATCAAGGTAAAAATATGATTTTTTTACACAACAGTATCCTATATTATTACAGGAAAAGTATAAAATTGACCCGAACTTCATTATTATTGAAAAAAAATCTTACCTAAACTTGTAATTTAACCAACTTAGGTTGCTTTTTTTTTTTTATTTTTTTTTATATACTACGACGGTGACAAACAAGCATACGGCCCGCCTGATGGTAAGCGGTCACCGTAGCCTATGGACGCCTGCAACTCCAGGGGTGTTACATGCGCGTTGCCGACCCTTTAAAAACTTTAACACTCCTTTTTTGATTTTTTATATGGTATTATGCTGTAAGTGCCGTTTTAAAGTAAAGTAAAATTGGTTTACGTGATAAAAATATATCAAAGAAAAACAAACTCTCATACTAACTCCGTGCAATCTAGTGACCCAATCTGTCGATACATGTGGCTGACGTTAAATTTCTACTTCTAGTTGAAGTTGCATCTTAAACTTTGTACGGAACCCTCGGTTACAGTATTGTATACACAGGTTTCACATAGATATTCTTTGTTCCATAGTTTTCCCGGCGTATGCCACGGGTCAGGGGGGCCTGCAGTCCCAAATCCTAAGATTTGGCGTAAGCGCTAATTTTACAACAGCGACTGCCAACTAACCTTCCAACTCACAGGGTAAACTAGGCCTTATTGGGGGTAGTCCGGTTTCCTTACGTTTTCCTGCACTAAGCGATTGGTAAATATTAAAAGATATTTGTAGGTACATGAGTTCCGAAAAACACATTAGGTACAGTCACCTGCAATAGTATAGGACTATATGAAGGCTGCAAAATAATCTGACACATTCTTGTTTGTACCGGCATAAGAGCGCGTCACATATTTTTGCGGCCATCATAGCGTCATATACTATTGCAGGTGACTGTACAAGCGGACAGGATTTGCCCTGCGACCACAAAAAGGTGACATTCATTGTCATTAATGTCATAATAATTATATTGAACTGTCAACCATCATTCGCATCGAGCACGTTTTAGTAATAATTATAATTTATTATTAAATCGTCGGATGTTTGATTCGAAATGTGTACGCGATAAATCCCCGTTTTAGTGTATGCCGTTAGGTAGGTACAGACCCGGCGAGTTCCTAAACGGGCTCGGACGAAGGAATTCTTACCGGTCAGTGATTTTTATAATTGCCTTCCTGACGAGGGGCAAAGATTTCACATTTATTACTTTTCATCACACCTGCTCGTAAATGGTGAAATTATATGCAAGCATACTGAGACTTAAAGAGCTGTGTCTCATGGTTTTAAAGGATTCTCATACTACTTTACCGCCCGCCCGGAGCTCCCGGAGCACCTGCCCCCCACGCGTTCGCCGCGCATACGTACGCGCATTAGTCGTACTTACTCCGGAGTACTGTGGACTGTGCTACTACACTACCGCTAATATTTATTGTTTCTTTATCTGCCTAGAAAGTTTATTTATTTCCTCGCAAATGTAATGAAAAACATTGTGTGTACCACGGGCAGTAAGGGAATTACTAACTCGGGTCATTTAAAGTTTTCAATAGACCCTCGTATAAAGTAATGCCCTTCTTACCGCCCTAGATGCACAATGTACTATTAAATACCAGCTGCAATGTTTGACAATTAAATTCCAATAGCTGACAATGTGATTGCCTTTAAAAAAATATATAAACGTGATACTTGTATCTGGCTGTAACTTTTCGGGCACAAGTCGTGGAAACCTTCATCTTAGTTTTATCCCATATTATTAAAGTTTCGAAAAAAATAGTAGAACACTAAACAAACTGTACATAGAAGATTAAGTGTTTCATTTGAAATTGATCAACTTTGACGTAGCTAGTAGACATTGAAAGAGATTTTATACTCAACAGATAAGGCCCCCAGCGTCCAGGGCTGGAATCGAACTTGCTTGCTTCCCCACATCATGCCTTGATGACCGCATAATGTCTCCAAAGAATCCTAAATGTCATCAAAGTAAAATAGACCGTTTTAATAGTTCTTGAGTATATTATAATTAACAAAGTGCATGTATTGTTTTCGTCCACAACAAGCCCTCGTGTAGACAAGTAGCCGGAGTGTGGCGAGAACCACCTCCAATTCCCAGTGCCTTGCGTATTATCGTCTCAGTGAACCAACTGAAATGTAATTTAGACATCATGGTCTTGACGAAAACAAAGTAAGTATTGACTACATCTGAGTATCTGAGTATCAGAGAGCATTAGTGGCTTAGCGGTGAGAGCGAGTGACTTCCAATCCGAAGGGTCAAACCCCGGGTAGTAACAATGAGTTTTTCGAAACTTGCGTACAAAATATCATTTGGATATTTACCAACCGGTTTTCGGTAAAGGGAAACATCGTGAGAAAACCGAACTAATACCGATAAGGCCTAGTCTACCCTCTGGGTTGGAAGGACAGATTGCAGTCGCTTTCAAAAAACTGGCGCCTACGCCAAATCTTGGGATTCGTGGCCACAGCAGACCTCAGCGGAGCTAAGATGCCAA
Organism: Lathronympha strigana; assembly: GCA_949128165.1. Taxonomy (NCBI): domain Eukaryota; kingdom Metazoa; phylum Arthropoda; class Insecta; order Lepidoptera; family Tortricidae; genus Lathronympha; species Lathronympha strigana. The sequence goes on from OX421908.1 coordinate 25,032,505, forward strand.
GTTGATATCCTGATAATTGCTGGATAAGACAATAGTTTGTTGGCACGTTCTGACAATTTCTGATAATTTTAAACAGTTCTGTCAAATGTCTTTGCATTTGGCAGCTGTCACCGTCGCGCTATCCGTGCAACTTGTCAGTTTATCAACTTATAGCATTATCTTATGACATTCGTGGATAACCATCTTAGGCCCGCTGACCAATATTTCGGCACTGTTCGTACAAAAACAATTTTAATACCTATACACAGATAAATGATGTCGATGAAATTAATGACAGTTTCATACATTTTCCGCAATAGCTTTCGTGAATCGATCTTGTACATGGTAAATATCCCGTTTCCAAAAATAGTTATATTGAAAAACTTATTCAACAAAGATACCTACACGTGTAGATGCTTAAATAAGTTTTTGCTCCTCGTGTTTGAGCTTAAGATCCCGTATAAAAATAGACCTATTTTCTTGTTTATCGAGATGATTGGACTTTATTCGGTTCCAAAACAAGTATTGTTGGAACCAATTATGAATGAATTATGAGTACTACATGTGAGTTGTCCGCAGTGTTTGTTTACTTAACTGTGTTCTCACAAAACAAACTCCAAATTGCTGTTTTCATTACACATGGAGGCTGCATAAAAGGTAACAATATCATCCATAGTAAAAATAAATAAATGAGAGGGTCCCGTAGTGTCTCGGCTTTAAAACGACATCACAGGCAATCTGTGTCACTGTGTCATTCGCACATGCAAAATTTATATATATATTTCTTAGTCCAGTTTTAAGAGATGTATAGGCACATGTAACTCCAGGGGCGTTACATGCGCGTTGCCGACTCTTTAAAAAGAAGGAGGATTCGGTGTATTGACAGCTAAAGGACAAGCTTAGCTCCGTGGGTCCCCAGCTGTCAACACGGTGAATCCTCTTGGAGCTCTGGCGACCTTACTCACCAACAGAAACTCAATACTGTGAGTAGGGTCTAGTGGTTATTAAACTGCGGTATTCTGTAAAGTGGAGGTACTTCCCCAGATGGGCTCTGCTCCAGATTTGAGCGAAACGACATTCGTTGTGCTGTGCCCTACCACACTAAACGATATGCATCCGCTGTGCCCATACCTCTGGTTACCCAAAGCTCGGAAACTACGAGAATGGCAGTCAGTGGTTAATGAGATTAGTGTATGCCCGCGGCGGCGCCACTTCAAAGGATAGTTGCAACATCCCTCGCGTCTACATTACACTGCGGAGAACAGTACGAAGTAGACAGCTTTGATGATTGATGATTGTAGTATTTAGATGAATCAACTATTTCTTGTTGCTATTCTGTCCCGTCAGCCAGGGGACAAATGCAGTTCACAGTTTGTTAGAAGAAACGTTGTACGTTCTACTTGCATGCTTGGTGATGATCATCATGAAAAGGGAATATAATAACTAAAAATTTTTTTTTGTAATGGCATAAAATGGCTCTAAAAGCGACTGAGAAGACCGTTACTAGAATTAGTTGATTAATCCATATACGTAGGTACAGTCACTTTTCAGTCACACTTATTCCGCTATGGAGGCCGCAAAAATATGTGCTACCCTCTTACACGAAGATACTACTCGTATTGCAGGTGATTGTTGTACCTAGATGATTTGTTGACATCGTTTTTACCAGTAATTCGTCATATCAGGCGAATTACGTCCTCTGCTGGATAAATGTCTAGAATTTTCCCAATGGGTACAGCATGGACTCTATGCTAAGTTAAACTGAAACAGCAGCAACATCACGTCGAAATCGTGTCAATAGCTCAACAACTGAGTCACGCGGTTTTTCTTTTAAAACCCATGGTACAATCAGTCCCAGCGGTGAATCCTCTGCATCTTGGCCGAAGACAATAAGGAACGAGGATTTGTGAAGTATGGCATATACTCCACAAATCTTTTCTTGAGTCAGTCTCCATTTGCCCAGTAAGTGGAGTAAGTGGAGTTGGATCGGGCTTACCCTTCAAACAGAAGCAACGAACAGTACCAGCCTCGCATTTGAGTGGAAGACTCAAGGTGGAAAGCGAGCTCGTGGACGCAACACGTGGAGGCGGAGCGTGGAGAGCGAGTTGCTAGCCGTAGGACTGAGCTTGAGCGAAGCCAAAAATGAAAGGCGTGAAAGGATCTTGTGGAGGCCCTATGCACCTCCGGGGGCCTACGATCTACACCAATTATACTCGTATCTTGTACCATGGTTCAAGATACGAGTATAATGAAGTTTTAACTGGCTTGCCGTAACTTACCTACTGTTGTTAGTGTGCCACTGTACCGCTCCGAGCTTAAACTTACTGAAATTGCGTTACAACTTGTGCGTCGGACATGAGCCCCGCAAATTAATTACGCCCCACAACTTTATTCAAAGCTTTTTTCAGGACTGAAAGAATTTTCCTTTGCTATTATATTAGCTTATTCAAGTTGAGCATTTTCTTTTCTTTTAAAACTAATTATGACACTATTTGGAAAAGAAGCTTTTTGGGAGCAAAAGATGTGTTTTGTGCATGGATATGTGATACATGTAGGTACGTGCAGGGAAATAATTTTGTTTTATCTTTTTGAAATTGTTGTCAAGTTGATCCTCATGATTTTACGACCATGACTGAATCACATCTACATATACACTTCATATTAAAGATTGAGTCCGGGTTTGTTGAATGGTTCGTCGAAAATATTTTATTAGCCCAACCTTCTTCCTACCATTTTCACGGCTTATGTCACAGCGCAGAGAACCTGAGGTCAGTTCTGGTACCTAATTTGGTACCCAAGATTTGGCGTAGGTGCTAGTTATAGCCCAACCAACGAGGAGCATTATGTTTTTTCAAGTGTATGTCTGTATGTCTAATTATTTAAAAACTGGAAGGAATATTTAAATTACAAAAAATCGAAATAGTGCAAATTGCGTCTAATCTCCCAATCAGGTTATTCTTATTAAATATTTTCACAATAGTTACCGTTAAAGTATTAATGTGACTAATTAGACTTCAATTAAAGTCTACGGAGCTAAAATGTTTCAACCGGTGCTGTAAAATACCTCTGTATCTTTAGTGGAACATTAAAACTTTGTGTCTTCCATTCCGGAATAGGGTAGTAGTTTCATTCTATGGAAGATACTCGGATTGCATCTAATAAAGAAATGAGCGTTGAGTGCATAATTGATTTAAATATTGTTATTTTCCTCCCCTAAATTAAGCAAACCAATGGAAATTGACTTACTTGGATACTAAAATTGATCCCCACAATTCCTCGGATAGCTTCGCTGGGTTTGCTCACTCGGTCAAAAAGATCTATTTTTATGAAGCAACATAAATTTGTTTAAAATTTAGTATGGCACATTACACCATTATTTTTTTTATTATCCTAGTAGTGCCTTTAACATAGATAATAATAGTGCCTAAAAGAGACACAAAATATGTGTAGTAAGTATACCTATTGAAGAAATTTCAGTAATGCCGATATAGTACGGTCAGCTGCAGAGTAAAGTGACCCCCCCTGCATACAAACTTTCTATGCAGGGGGGGTCACTTTACTCTGCAGCTGACCGTACCAAGACAATGGTTTAGAATGTCTGCCAGTCATGTCCGGTTCCCACATTTAGTATGAACACAGAATTCGGTAAGGAATTTCAGTTTCTAGGCTATTCAGATCAAGATAAATAGCTGTTAAACACGTTTGTAGCGTTAACCTGTTATATCTCATTTAAGCCTAAGAGCCTTAAGTCTAAGAGTAAGTAACATTGTCTTCTGTTACCGTGATTGTTATTTCATTGAAATTAAACACTTTAGAACGGATTAATCGCGTTTATTAACACCATGACCCTACGTTTAGAGCCCTTTACAGCACTCATATTCACAGGGTTAAGATGATGACTGAGAGAATGCGAATTATCCCCGTCAATCACCAAAGTTACTTGTGCAAACTACCGTGTTTAATTTTTCCGAGTAAGTATTAATATTGTTTTGTACCATTGGGTTCACAGAAAATATAAGTTATACCTTAAGCAATACCTAACCTATTCCAATCAAAACTAGCTGACACGTAATTCACAAAACCGACTCCGCCCGCGTTTAAACAAATACCTCCTGTTAAATTATTATTCCGACAAATCCTAACCGTAGATTAAACCTAGGCTTGAACAAACTACACTTCAATAACTTCGATTAGAAGCTGACAAAACAATAGGAGAGATATGAATCAAACCCTTGACAGCGCCAGTAGCAAGTTCAATTTGCATTCAACTCTACTTAGCCAAAACCAACTATATTACGGACGGCTAAGGTGGGTTTTCGCAAGGCAGAAGTTGGGTGAGAAGTTGTAAGTAGCCGAGACTCTGGGTTGGTTCCAATTTGAAATTGCGAGTTAAGTAGGCCCGTGCTATCGGATTGGACTGTGATTTGGACATTTTCGCAAGAAAACTGTTTTATAATTTGTAACTACAAGGTAACCTGCAAATCGTGAGATATAGAGCCGCACTTCTTGCGTGTGCAAGCGAAAAGAACATAGGGTTCTACATAGGGTTCTATGTTTTTTTTTAACGGTTGTTCAGTGATGAATTTACGACCATTTTAAAGGTTCCGTACGTTAAAAAAAAAACAGAATATGATCACTTTGTTGTATTTCCGTCCGTCCGCCCGTCCATCTGTCTGTCTATCAAGGCCCTTTATCTCGGGAACGCGTAAAGGTAGCAAAATGAAATTAGTACCTCCTACACAAGCCTACAGTACCTTGGAGCTGCAAAAATACCATACCTCTACGTCAACGCAATCAAAAGATACGGCCATTAATGTCGCCTTTCCCATACATTTGCAATGGGATTCAAAATGTATAGACTACCTCCCGTTGTCCTAGAATAACGAAATTTGGCAAAAAGCAAGAGCATGTAGCACAAGTACAGAAAAAAAATCGAAAACCGTATAATTGCCGCACACTGAGAGCTCCGTGCCACCAGTATTTTTAAGTACCTAAGGTCACAAATGGCCCAGCATCCTTTGTGTGGAACCCTCGGTTGGTGAGTACGACTCACACTTGACCAGTTTTTTGCAATTATTATCGATCCGCATATTTTGTTGAACTAAAAATCCGCTTCGTCTACGTTTTTGAAATATGATGAATATATTTATATTGAAATAAATAATTATTCTTAAAAACATGATTAAGGTATTCTCAGCTAAGGAGCTAAACATCTGACACGCACTTTGGTTTCATTTTCACAATAGCACGCCTTGGAAGAAATATCGCTGAGTGTACAACTATATGACTTAACTATAGTACAGTCACCTACATATAATATAGCTTATAATATTGCGGGGTAGGCAGTGAGCCGGGTCCAGCGGAGCGCGATATGAGAACTTCAGAACCAACATCGTCAATGGCCGTGCACCCTCGAATCAATCATAACCCGTTACAAGCAAACAGCTCACAGTTTGTGCACAAGTTGAATTTAATTTTTAAATCAGCAGTTTCTTTTTTATTTAGTTTAAGATTTAACCTTCTTTTTCATATCTTTGAAAGACTTTTGGAGTAAAGTAGAACGTATGTAGCGAGATCTTTATTTGAAGTGAACATAATTACACAAAATTTTCAAATACGTATTTAAGAACGTAAAAGATGTACAGTAAGCTTCAGAGATATGTGAACCCCCTCCAGCAATAGACAAATGTGGTCGCTAGTTCGAACCCCAGCATAAGAATCTACACTTTTTGCTTTTTTTTAACTTTTTTTGATATCCGGGTTTTAATATTTTTTTACATTACCACAAATATTTATACGTTTTGTTATTCCTTATTACTCAGTTATTAACTCGGTAACATTAAAATTAACCCCTTAGATTTTTTTTTAACTAGAACAATAATTTCGTCGACTTCATAAGCGTCCGTGCAGCGTGATGGATAGTGCAACAGACTATGAAACACTAGGTTAGCGGATCGAATCTACGTAGAGGATAGTTTTTGTATTTTTATGCTTGTTCTTTTTTATTAATTATTTATTAACTTCCTATTTAATATAATTTTAACTTCTATTTTAATAAAGTTTTATTAAAGTAGTATATATTATAGTAGTATATAGTATAGTATAGTAGTATATATATATATTATAGTAGTTTTATTATAGTAGTATATATGTAGCTAATTTAATTTAGTTTCTTCAATTATACATCAGTGAAACTTCAAGTTAACAAGTAACCTTTAGCTTAGCTCTTACTGTTTAAAATTGTGGTATTGGTGGTCTGCATGCTGTTAAACTTTATAAGGCATTACACTTTGGTTGTTTACTTTATGTTATACCTACATTTTACTTCATTGAGTAGAACCGTAAAAAAAATGTTGGGACATAACTTTTTTTATAAGTAATACCAAACTACTCGGATAAAAGTGAAGTGTATAGTTTCCGTTTTCCTTGATTATAAATTAATATTCTTATTGCATTTAACACAATTTTTCAGTTTTACTTTAGACAGAGATGGCGGGACACAGCGGTGGGAGTTGTGGAAATCGCGGGAAGAGGCTTTTAAGTATAAAATGGGCTATTCAAAAAACAATTTGAAAAAATGAGTATTTGTTAGACCGTCCCTCGCCCTACCAGTCTGTATGCCATTATCAATATGTAATACGTAATCTAAACCAGCTATTTAACATTGCAAAGAGAAACAACATGTTATCAAAGATAACAATAATTCATCTCCTGCAATGTTAGCACGTTACCAATGCAATGCAACCTTACCACAATCTTAAGCATGGGGTATTTCTCCACTAAATGGGTCGAATTTAAACAGCTCCCTTTAAAGTTACATTGAAATTTCCTTTTAACAGAAATAAGTTTATAATTTTGGTTTTGTTTAAGCTTTTTACGATTCTGAGTGTGCTGATAATAATTATTACCTACTTATAAAATAGGTATAGGGAACTGCTTGTTCGAACCCGCAGGGCACTTTATTCAGTCATGTCATATCAAATTGACTTGAAATAATACTAATGAAGAAGAATCCATGTTAAAAACTACATTAAATGGCTAACAATATATATGGTTTTTAAGGTAGAAATTAACGAGTTACCACTTGGAAAAGCCTACTTAATTGTCTAAGCACTATTTTGTTATTTGCAAAAAAACAATATAATTTGTTAGACACTACTTATACAATAGCGTCATTAAACTCATTATTTTAAAACTTGCATGGAATAAATATTTGCCTAATAATGGAGAAATACCAACAACACAAACATTTTTTTTACAATTTTACCTAATAACGTAGAGGGAAACCTTCTCTATCTTCTACCTGTTTTAGTCGACTTTTCATGCTTGACACCATGTTCGAACATGCATTGGTGTTCCTCATCAACTCCCACGTTCTATAAACTTCTTCGTCTAAGTTTTGTCTTGATTTGACTTGTGTAGGGTCCCAGTTAAGCACCATTTGACCCCATAAATTCTCAATAGGATTGAGGTCAGGGCTTTTAGAAGGCCAATCTAATACAGTGATGTCTGTTTGTAAGGTTAACCACTCTTTCACTATACGGGAACGATGCACTGCACTATTGTCTTGCACTAAATAAATTTGTCCTTCGGGATAGGCGACGCGAACGGAAGGCAACATGACGTCACGTAACACTTCGAGGTATCGCTCGCTGTTCATTCGGCCTCCAACTTCAACCAGCTCCCCGGGCCCCATAGATGACATCCAACCCCAATACGCTAAAAAAAAAACTCATGAGCATACCAAAAATTGAAAAACGTAAAACTGAAAACAACTGTTTTTTTTAATCTGCAGGTAATGAAAATTGTATAATATAATTTACCTACTGTGTCTTTTAACAATTTCCCGGTGTCTCTCAGATTCGTCAGTGTAAGCACGGGGACGAGGGCCTGGTTTATCACACTCCACGTCCCCCCTTCGTTGGTAACATCTCACCCATCTGCGAATCGTATTTCTCTGCAAGTAAAAATACGTATTAAATTTGCTCGTATATAATCTCATATTATTTCTAATAGTGTAAAAGATAATGAGGCACCCACATTTATCCCATAGTTCTGTGTGTTATTTTATTTATTTCAGTTTTCCTTGCCACACGCTTTGTGTGTGGTAAGAAAAGGTTGTGAAATGTATCTAGGGTGTGTGTTACAGATCATTCATACATATACCTAAGGCTCTGTAAGCTGGGATAAACAGGTGAATTGCGAAACATTTAGGTATAATTATCTAATACGATTGATACAAAAAAAACAAGCAGATGGCGAACATTGTAAAAAAAATACTTATAAGGTCAAGTGGGGTGGGAGAACATACTTTGTTTTCCCGGGATAAGAAGAACAGTATGGGCACTTCATACGAATCTCCCTCATTTCTCGGGGTTCCAATTTTACCCCACCCGACCTCCATGAAAACTTCAATACATTACTTATTTCAATAAAGGAGACGTTTATGATAAAACTTAAAAAACTCAAATAGCTTTAAAAATAAACATGGCTCTAAGACTATACCTATTACTTCACATGAAAAAACTGCCGATTAAAAGACTTTTCCGTTAAATATATTTTTCTATCTTATCCCATATAATAGGTAAACACTTGACAGTAAACACCCTCACAACAAAATCTGGTGGCTTAACTTATTGATAACATTTTCCTTTTTTTACTAAAAAATAAATGTCTCACTAGAGTCACAGGTTACAAACTTACCGTTATATTCAGTTCTCGTGCTATTTGTTTAATACTTTTGTTCTCTTCCCAAAGAACCACAAGTTTAGCTTTAAGAAAAGTAGTTAATCGAACCATATTGTCGTTGAAACACAAAAAAACGGACGGGGACAATTAAGCAATTGAATAACTATTCAATTGCTTAAAATGCAAAAGGATTTAAGAAGTCGAGAGATCGTAATTGCGTAGGCACACCAACCACATGATTCGCACACGCAAATTATGACTTACCCTCAAACAAATTTTCTCCATGAAATAACTAGACGAATTTAGTCCAGTAAATTAAACCTTAAAATGTAATTGATAAAAGTCGTTGTTAGTCGTCTGTGGAAATAAAATGAGGGTAGGAAAATATTGATAAACCAAAGAGATTACTATGATCTAAGACAAGCTTGCAAAACAAGGACGAGTATAGATATAATAGTTGCAACAGAATATCTATGAAAAGGGACCTTATTGTCGATGGCGCTTACGCCATTGTCAGCGATGCTCCAATAAAAATGCAACGCTGCGCAACCCAATGCGGCGTAAGCGCCATTGACAATATAGTCCGTTTTTATAGATTTTGTCATAGTTCTCTATTGCCGATCGGCCTGCTAAGAACTGGTTCATATTTTTGTTGTGTAGTCCATGCGTTACGATAGCCCAGCGGAAAAAAGCTGGACTAAAGTATGAGTGAAGCGAATGAGTGTGAGCAGAGAGGCCCCAGGATCGATTCCAGCTAGGAGACAAACATGAGATGTTTTATTTTTGAAAGAATTAAATGACAGTGTGGTATATGCCGATTCTCGTGTCGAACGAGAATTGCAGTTTTACACCTAGGGGGGTTACATATCTCTGACGCTGACTGTACCATCCGAGCTATCACGTTATAGAGAGGTATGGGCACAGCGGATGCATATCGTTTAGTGTGGTAGGGCACAGCACAACGAATGTCGTTTCGCTCAAATCTGGAGCAGAGCCCATCTGGGGAAGTACCTCCACCTTACAGAAAACCGCAGTTAAATAACACTAGACCCTACTCATAGTGTTGTGTTTCTGTCGGTGAGTAAGGTTGCCAGAGCTCCAAGAGGATTCGCTGTGTTGACAGCTGGGGAGTGGGGTGTACCCACGGAGCTAAGCTTGCCCCTTTAGCTGTCAACACAGCGAATCCTCCTTTTTTAAAGGGTCGACAACGCGCGTGTAACTCCCCTGGAGTTGCAGGCGTCCATAGGCTACGGTGACCGCTTACCATCAGGCGGGCCGTATGCTTGTTTGTCACCGTCGTAGTATTAAAAAAAAAAAACGTGATTCTTTCTATATTACGGATTAAGGATGACTCACACTAGAACGGGACGGGACGAGGCGGGACGGGAAAATCTGTCAATTTCTATAGAAATAATCACGCCTTCTATAGAAATTGACAGATTTTCCCGTCCCGGCCCGTCCCATCCCATCCCGGCCCGTGCTAGTGAGGGTCATCCTTTAATCGCGTTTAATAACATCATGACCCAACGAAAACGAGCCCACTTGAACCCTGTGAAAACGAGTGCTGTAAAGGGCTCAAAAAGTACGGTCATGACATGATGTTCATAAACGCGATCAATCCGTTCTATAGTGTTTCATTTCAATGAACTTCAATCGCAGAAATAGAAGACAATATTCTTTCTATAGGAATTGACAGATCGTCCCGTCCTAATGTGAGTCATCCTTTAATGAGCGTAAATGGCAAATAACTAAAGTAAATTAATTTTGTATTAAGCGGGAACATCTGCGATCAAAATGTACAATTTAATAATTGAAAGAAAAAATTCAAAATGGAAATTATAAAATTGTAAATATCTAAAGTTAAGAATCTTAAAATAACGATAACATGGCGAGTAGCTAATGAAAATAGTAGATACTTTTCTCCTCAGTTTTATCCGGAACTGTTTTGCTGACTTACCTATTCAAACGGCCTTTATGCCACACCTGGCCACAAAGTGCCTTTTTCCGCACGCTACGCGTACGGAAAAAGCCGATTTCTGCCCAAGTGTAGGCATAAAATGATGTACCTAACACGTGAGGTAATAAATAAAGCCCTTGATCGCATATTTACGTCCCTTGCTTGCAGCTCGGGTCACAAACATCTGCGATCTCGGCCTTTCTTTGTTTTACCACACTAGTTAGGTAATGTACTATTATCAGACGGTAATTTACCTACAGGGTAGCAGCACTCAATGATTAGGAAATGTAATTTCGCACCATCCGGAGACTTACGAGGTAGCGGTCCTCATCAGATCCACAAACTTCATTAAAATCTTCAAATAGTGTTTCATCGATTGGCGCCAGTTGCAGCGGTAAAAGCTTGCAATATTTTTTTACCGAAAAACAAGGATACTTTACAAACTGCAATACGGTCACATTTCCATAGTCATCACCAGCTAATTTATACTGATTTTACCCCCTGCTTCTACTGTTAAGCTGTATGCATTATGTAATCAATAAAATAAATGAATTACTACGGGATATCGCTGTTAGGTTTTGTTAGTAAGTATTCTAATTTTTAGAAGATTACACTATTATAATATTGGCTGTAAAGACCTGGCTTTACTCTTTAAGCTTTCAACACAACAGCCATGATTCGAACGCACGACTACACCGTAGTGCCAAACGCTTAAATTCTAAAGTAGGTGCGTTACTTACGAGTACAGCTTCCCCACTCTCCAACATTCTTCTTACACAATTACTGCTCAAAGCATTCGCGAACTGATCGAATGACTTTATTTAATATCACTGAGGTAAGTTGATATCCGCATTTTGTTTAACTGTTGAGTACCTACACCTACCTTACTCAAAACGCTGGCAAAGAGCCGCACCTCCCATCCTTCCATTCAGCTCTTCGCTTCTGCAGAAAGTTTTAATCAAAGAACTTCCGCCTTACATGACGAATTGCTTACACAGACGATAATGAACCTTATCAGGGTATACTTAAGGTATTCATTGTAACTGTAAGAATCAGTTTAAAAGTCGTTTAGTTTTCCACATTTTGATAATTTTAATTTGCAATCGGTTGCTTTTCTCACGCTATTTTAATTGAATGGTTCTCATGTGAATCCCACTAGACGTAGATAAAACTTGAATGTTCTGAAATGATCATCAAACATTTTCCAGTTTACGTTTCTTAAATCTGGGTACATGGTTAATCCTAGTTAATTGAGACAGTTACTTATTTTTGCACCCACAAATTTTTTCTGTTCAAAGTTGAATCATTAATTTAATTCATTCATCATCATCACATCTCTCCATGAGTTTGAAAAATGTATGGAAACTTTAGTAATTTTTTTTTTCTCCCATTACAATCAAAAGAGCCCGCTATTTTGAGTACAAACCACATAAAAAATACTCGTGTTAAAAAGAGTGTGTCCAACTTTGAAAAAATGACCCAAACCTGCGATAGGCTTCCACTATGAAGGCCGCAAAAATGTGTGACATGCTCTTACAGTTATGCAACAGTGATATAATAAGGTTCTTAAAACTTGTATTTTTTTTTATGCTATAGGGGGCAAACGAGCATACGAATCGCCTGATGTTAAGCGATTAACGTCGCCCATGGACACCCGCAACACCAGAGGTGTCGCAAGTGCGTTGCCGGCCTTTAAGGTGGGAGTACGCTCTTTTCTTGAAGGTTTGAAGGTATGGTAAGAAATGTCTTACTGTTTGTCAATTTGACATAGTTCTAGAGTGTCCCAGGGTTCCAATTGGTTGACTGTATACTTCTACAACCATGTATGAAGTGAGCGCTGCGTTATATTATTTCTTGCGATTTTGTGCGCTGGCAAAGCAGCAGAACAACGGAGACATTAACGAGGCAAGCATGTCGGCGTGAGCGAGGTTTCATTACCCTGCTTTCAGGCGCCACAACCTATATTGTGAGTCTACACTTACATTATTTTGGAAAATAATAATTAGCTTGGTTGAATAAAACTAGAGGTGATTATTTGTTCAACAATGAAACACTAAAAGTTCAAATCTTTCCATCTCTGGTGTTTTTAAAGTTATGAGTGTGATTTTTCGAACGAAGATTAACAATTGAGTTGGCAATTGTATACCAAATATTATTATTAGAATTATAATTCCAAAAAAATAGTTTTGCTCCATTGTGTCCTTGTGCATGTTTCAATGAATCTCCTGGGTTTTTACAGTGAAACAACCTGCCATGAAACAGGGTTACTCAACATTGAAATAATATTATATATAGTAGTTTAATTATATATATTCTTCAATCAATTCATGAGAGTTGGGAGTATGAATTGTCGGATCGTCTGACGGGATCAACGACAAGCACACCGAGCTAACTGTACCCACTACATCGTCACCACACACATTCACGTTCACTGTAGGAAGCACTGGTTTCCAATCCAGTGGCAGAGTCTAACCTCCGTCGCGGTTGAAGTTAGGGCGACGTCCGATTTCAATGGCCTCGCGGAACTTGCGTGGCACGTAACATTTTTCCCGTGCCAACAACTTCATCTTATCGAACCGAATGAAATGCGTCGCGTCAGTACCGCAAGTATGTTCCGCATACAACACACATATAATACACGCATACATAGACTGTTAAAATTATTACCCTTCCTATTGGCTTCGCCGTAGTCCTGGTAAAAATACAGTACAGAATACTATCTGTACGAGTGCGCTGTAGCTGGCGGTGACCAAGTGCAGAGCAAGACACCCAATTTACATATTTTAATACTTATTGCAACATTTTTTTGCATATTTAGAAATCCTGTAGTAAAATTTTTAAATTTGTATTTAAACAATGTTTTATTAGGATTTTACAACGCAAAAAATATGTTTATAGAAACTCTAACACATTTATAAAAGCTAGGACTGGATTAAACTTTCCATGAAATAAATACGTTGAAAATGAAATGCTAAAATCTTGTACTTAATATACATGAATTACATTAGTATTTATAAGCGTCGCGAATAAATTATATAGGTAGTAAAAAATGGAGAGCGTTGGTGGCAAAGCGGTATGACGTGCGACTTTCAATCCGAAGGTCTCGGGTTCAAATCCGGCCGGCTCATACCAATGAGTTTTTCGGAACTTATGTACGAAATATCATTTGATACCAATCGCTTTTGATGAAGGAAAACATCGGGAGGAATGCAGACTAATCCCAATAAGGCCTAGTTTACCCTCTGGGTTGGAAGGTCAGATGGCAGTCACTTTCGTAAAACTAGCGCCTACGTCAAATCTTTGGATTAGTTGCCAAAGCGGACCCCAGGGTCGCTGAGCCATGGCATAAGCCGGAAAGAAGACTTAGGCTGCGTTTTACCAAACTTTTATTCCGAGAATAACGCTTACTCTCAGATAGTAACGTCAAATTACTATGGGAGTTTGACATTACTACCTATCCAAGAGTAAGCGTTACTTTTGGTTAAAAGGTTTGGTCAAATCCAGCCTTAGTACAAAATGCTGCTTCGGATTATTCGTTTCATTTAATATCATACTATGGGCATAAATACCGTATATGTATGTATTTATTTAAAGATTTAACAACATCCTCAAATGTTTGAATGCACCCGCAATGGTAACAATTGAACCGAAACTATCTGAATATCAGTAGTTGCGAAGCGACTGCAATTTGCGGGATTTGAAAGCCTCAAGTGGCCAATGGTGGTACAAATTGGCCGTGCGATAATGCCCGTGCTACTCTGCGGGAGGCCAATTCTAACTTGCGGAACTTGTTTTGATATGTTTATGATACGGGCTTGTTGCAATCACGACTGGTTATTTCTTTCTTTTGTGCCAATAATGATGCCAAATGTTACGATGAGCGAGCGCGCAATAATCTTAAACTAACCATATCATAATCATTACAAATCAAAACTTTTATATGTTAAACTATTATTTAAAAAAAAAAGTCTGCAAACGACAACAAATTACTTATTAAGAAAGGAAATGTGCAAAAAGAGATCATGACGTCGGCTGGTCTCAAACCTGCGACCCTGGGATACAAACAGGCCATCGCTCTGCCATATACGAGGGATATAGTGGATAAATTCGGGGTGTGGTCTTGGTAGCTCAGTTGGCAGAGATTGGCAGATCTCAGAGTCTCGGGTTCGAGTCTCGCCCGAGGCAGTGAATTTTTCCACTGTTCCTTTCTTTCTTTTATATGTTAGTAATTTCATGGCGCTAAGTACTTTCAAGGAACGTTACGCCAGGGTTACATCTTTGCAGAATTTCCCGTAAAATGTTTAGTTACATTGTTTGGTTGTCCATCGCTATTCAGCGTGAGAATGCGGCTAGTGTGATGGTTAACTTTACGCCAGGGATGAATCATCATCATCATCAACATAGGCCTCCCCTTTGGACCTCCATATGTATCGGTTGGAAGCGACCTGCATCTTCCGGCGACCTTCATAAGGTCGTCTGTCCATCTTGTGGGCGGAGGTCCCACGCTGCGTTTGCCAAGCCGTGGTCCACCCGAGCACTTTTCGACCCCATCGGCCATCTGCTCTGCGTGCAATGTGGCCTGCCCATTGCCACTTCAGCTTGCTACTCCGGAGGGCTATGTCGGTGACTTTAGTTCTTCTAAGGATATCATTTCTGATTCGATCACGTAGAAAAACTCCGAGCGTAGCCCTCTCCATAGCTCGTTGAGCGACTTTGAGTTTTGAGATGAGGCCGATAGTGAAGGACTACGTTGACGTGGACCAGGGATGACTCCAGAGGGTCTTTTTGACTAAGGTTAAGATTAATTGTTACTAATTAGTTCTATACGTTGACATTTAACTATTAAAACTCTTATGACTGAAGGTTATATTATATGGTTTGAACTCTTTGGATGACGTAATTGTCGAGTCTTTAAAATCACAACCAATAGCACTTCTTTTTATAAGGAAAAATGTTAAGCGAATTTAATGTGGTCCTCCCACGCGAATCGATCTCTGATTAGTATGCAGCAAAGTGCAATGACCTCGCACCTTTGACTTTAAATAATTTGTGTCACAATAAATAAAATAAACTATACAATTGTAAAGCGTGAATTAAATCATTTATTATTTATAATGAATGTTTCTATTCATGTTTTAAGTAGGCACACTACTATATATAAATTATAATTTTAAAGAGATGTCATATACCTACTACAGAAAAAGTGACCAAGGTCCACGGTGAGCTCGCTGGTTCGATCCCAGCCCTGCTCACTGGGGTCACTTTATCTGTAGTATATGACATCTCTTTCAATTTATAATACAATAAATTATTTTGCTATAACTAAGCAGGAACTTCTGCGAACGATACCTTTCTTAGAATGGAAGGAAAAGTGAACTCGTGACTCTGGGTACCCGGCCATCGCTCTACCGACTGTGCTACTGAGACACGCCCGATACGGATATGTAAGAAGGGCCACAACATTTTGAATTTATTTGCCACTGTTTGCAAATTTCCAGATTATAGATTCATCTTTTGCTCCTCACATGTTACGTCACTCAAATACCTACAGATACTCAATGGTTTGAACCAGCGACCTCTGGATTAAAAATTTAACCTAACCGTAAGCTTACCAATGCTCAATAAAAGCGTGTTCAAATATTTATGAACACATATTATTAAAACTTTCGTGAGTCATACTGACATTAAATTGCAACGGTTAACACTCACGTATTTTTATCACAATAGGCGTGACATGTTTCTACTGCATCGGGCAATCAACTTCGGAAAGACATTTGTTGTCACCTTCGCGGCTCGGGCATCACTGCCCGAGACTTAGGTAATAAACACCTTAGCTCTGACACATGACGATTGTAATATATACGAATAGTTTTGCCAGAATTTTTTCATTAAACAGTGTTTGTTGACCTCGTTCAACCTTTACGTATCACCATTTAAAGCTCATTCAAATTAATTATGCTAATACTTTTAATCCCGCAATCAGTCCAGAATATTTATTTTAGAATCTTATTTTAATACTAAAAATGTTAATGTAAAGCTGGTTAAAATACGAAACTAATTATAATTTTAATTAATGTAAGAGTATTCAAATGTATTTTTACAGAGTGGTGTGTTATTTGTAATTTCTGTGAACAATGCGAATACAAAATTAAAGAAATCCCGAATCTTTTTAGTGAAAATAGAGCTAAAGGATAACTAACACCCATCCGATCCGATCCGATCCGGGACGAGCTGTCAGTTTCTATAGAAAACGTCACGTGACCTCCGTGGGCTCCAAACTATCGCGTTATTCATGACACATTTCTTAGATACAAATGTGTAAATTATTGTAATATTTTTCTATAGAAACTGATAGATCGGTCTGGATCGGATCGGACTTAACATCTTAGAGCATAATAAATGTATCATTTCATATCTTATAATTTAAACAGTCGTGAGTCATACTGACATTAAATTGCAACGGTTAACACTCACGTATTTTTCTCACAATATGCGTGACATGTTTCGACTGCATCGGGCCTCACTATGGACAACAGCACTCTTGCCTCTTCGACGATGACCGCCCGATGCAGTCGAAACATGTCACGCCTATTGTGATAAAAAAATACGGGAGTGTTAACCGTTGGAATTGAGTATCATATCTTACTAAACTTATTTGTTTTTTATATCATAATCTGCATCTACACATCAATTGATTACACTGTAGCCATTTTTGTATTCCATTTCATAAAATTTACTCAAGGAGTTTCAGCGATATTCCCGGTAAAAAGTAATTATAACAAGCTCGTTTTTAAAACTACAGCAAGAACATGAAGTAATTTAAAGTTGACCGACTGAGGCGTCTCGCCTCGACTCGACACAAAGTATTGTTTTCCGTCCATTCAACTGTACAACTTCCAAATTCCTTTGTATCGTCTTTAAATATTCAACAATATTCATATTAAGACTGTAGATGGTGCTACGTTACTAGCTAGTGCATTTAATAATATGTTTTCACAAAATCTTTGAAAAATATGCAATGCAAATAAACGATTTATATATACCTAACACTTACCTTATCACGTAGAATTGGTTAAAGCCACGATTAAAAACTAAAGTTAAACTGGTTTGTCAGTTAACTTTGTAATTTTTTCGTAGAATTCGCGAAACGTCTGGTTGATGTTACTGGCATTTCTATAGAAAGAATCACGTGATCGGAGCCTTCGGATGTCATGTGACGTTTTCTATAGTAACTGAGACATCGTCCTGTCTCGCCCCGTCCCGTCTGGTCCCGTCCTGTCACATCCCGTCCCGTCCCGTTCTAGTGTGAGTCATCCCTAATCCACGAAAATTACTAAATAAACTAAAATGATATTAAACTTGCACCATGCAATATACAGTTATTTATTAATCCAGTGGGGGGTCAACTCCTTTCCCAAAGTCTATCTTCGCGATGCAAATTTAGTATACAACCAAAACTGATTACACTGAGCGCGACGGTGGTCGAGCGTTCCCATTGTCAGCTCCAGCGCGGACGATTTTAGTTTTCGAGAACTCCAGTGTAACTTGGTCTCGAGATCTCAGGATCTCAGGACCCAACATCAAAACTTGGTATTGATGGAATAACCTCTTTATCACTCGTATGGCACGGAAGTTAGAAATTTTCGATTGTTCGATTATTGTAAGTAGTAGGCCAGTGTGCGTAGCCAAGATACTAATCAGTAACGCTCAGTTGCGAACGAAACACAACTGTCATTGTCACACTAATGAGGTAGAGTAATAGAGAGAGATAACTACGATACGTTTCTGGGGCCTTACCATGACGTCTTAACGCGATTCAGTTTAGGTTCAGTTGTATGGAAGAGACACAGTGTTAGATGGTCCAATAACGTATATTATTTTTAATTTCTATTAGTACGTATACATATGTAACCTTAAGACAGAGGTAGACACAAATGTCATCTAAACTCAATTGTATTTTCTGTATTGTAGTTGTGACATCCATGTCAGTTGACATGACAACTTGACAAAAAAACCCACCTCGGCATTGCGCACAGCCAGCATACTCCGACATCCCCAGCACCACAAGAACACCACAAGCACTTCAACACAACAACAACAACACACAATCACATCATCAAAACAAAAGCCGGCACACTCGGGGCGGATTCGCACTGCGACTGGCGCCTGCGCAGCGGTGGGGGGAGGGACCGGTCCGACCGGCGCGCCGGTCGGACCGCGGCGTCTGAGTCGGTCAGGTGGGCGGTAGGGTTTGCAATATCCGTCAAATTTTTAATATTCGGATAATTCGAATAGCAAAAAATTTGCTATCCGAATATTCGGATATTTCGGATAATTTCGGATACTGATAAATGAAACAAAATATTCATTCTAAATGATTTTTTTTTAAGATATCAATAACTTTAATAAAATAAAACCTGTAATCAGCAAATTTAGGTCTATCTTAAAGGATATTTTTAACAGCATTAAATTATAACACAGTAGAACAAATGCACGAAATCTTAAATTAAACAATTATTAAATGTCTATTAATCAAAATAAAACTGTGATATCTATGTACGTAATATAATCATAACAAAATATTGCAATAAAAAAATGATTTCGTGATTCGAACTCGTAATGTAAAACAAATTACTTCTTTGAAGATATAAAAAAATCAAAGTATACTTGTCTAATTAACAATTTTTGATAATTTTTTAAATATGTTTTTATTACACGATAAAGAGGAAACAAACAAAATAATCAACGAAAAATGTACTTATAGAATCGTTTAAGGCGAGAAAAATTAAGATATAAATATAACGTAAAAATCAAATACGAAAACAATCAGCTTTTTATAAATTTTACAATCAAACGAGACTAGCTACGATAGGAACCATTTTACTGATTATTTGATAAGCCAGTATCCAGAGTAGTGTTGTATGTCCGGGGCTCGCATAGCATGCGAAATATTTTTTTGTATTATTACTTATTGGTCTTCGTCTTCCTCTGCCTGGTAATAAGATCTAAGAAAGCTTAATGCATCTAATGAGTCTTGCTTCATTCTATACCGTAATCTATTACACAAATATCCCGCTGCAGAAAACGCCCTTTCCGCTTCCACACGGGTGGTGTCGTCAACAACGCGTTGTATGTTCGCTGTCAGATTTATTGCCGCCACTGTCAAACAGGGCCATTTCAACATTGATTTGAGTTTCTAAGTCCAAATCACCGTGATGGGATTTGTTGGATTCATTGGATATACCCGCGGACAACGTTTTTTTGATTTCATCTTGAAGTTGGTCTTTTATCGTTGTAGAAGTACTGGGTACAGCTCCATCGCCTTCGGTAATTCGGTTTGATTGTCAAGATGTAAAGTATTAGAGTCGAGGACGTCGTGGTCGATTTGAGCTTGCAAGCCATTTTGTATTATTGTGTTTTTGATACGATCATTTGTTTTCAAAAGGATATTCAGACAATCCTTCGTTATAGAAGTTTTTGGGATTATGTAGATATTTAAGAGCGCCGATAATTTCTGGAAGTCTTCGCTGAGCAATTCTTTCCTTGAGTGCATCCACCAGATTCATTGGTAATAGGCTCCCTTCTTCTGACAGTCTTTCGATCATAAACTTCATTGCAACTTCAGCCTTTAATAAATTTGCATCGCGTTAGCATATTGCTTCGACTGCTGCCTTTATTATGTTTAGCGAATCTGCTATTTCTTTTAATTGACAGAACTCTTCTTCAGTGAACTGAATGTGAGATTTGAGGTCGATTAGAGATTTAAGCACTGTACCTTTCAACACTGTAAATCTTGTTAGTTGTTTTGGTTTTGGCGAACACCAAAACTCAAATAACTAACCCTTACAACTGATAAACACAGAATGAATGGCAGGGGCGTGCGGTGGTGGGGTAAATATTGCATTTAGTTTCAGGTAACAATAATCCTGCACCAGGTAAAAACTCTCCTTATCATTACATCCTTTGTTCTTGCCTAACCCTAAAAGACCATAACTAGAAGCGTAGCGTGGTAAATGTTATAAAAATGATAGGAAACATATGTAGAATTGAATGTTTTGAAATATATTTAGTTAGCCGGTGGTTAAAATTTGTTCGGGTAACTTCGAAATAACGTAATAAATAAGTAAAACGTGATTTTATACACTGTTTATGCGTTGTATAAAATATCCGTTTTATTCGGATATTCAACGTTGAACTATCCGAATAATTTCGGATACTATTTTTAGCGGATATTCGGATAATTTGAATATCCGAATATTCGGATTGCAAACCCTAGGTGGGCGGCTATACCTACGTTAGGACTATTTATACTTTTAGACTTTTTTGTGAGGCAGTGGCAGCTTACACTGGTCTGACTTGACAACATCGTAGAAGTGTCATATTCAGGGAACGTACATTTTCAGGTTTTACGTTTGAATGAATAGTGCTGTCATTGAATAGTGTCAAAACTGTTAAGTTTAATCGAACGTTGATAGACTTCATCTGTCATTAACTCATTACGAAACATCCTCTATGTTTATACACGTCATTATGACGCAACCGGCATGAATTGTACGCTCGCTGGTCATATTCATTGCGGATCCTCTTTTTATCGTTTCGTCTAGGCCGTATGGTCCGTCCGTCCGTATTGATCGTCCGTTTTTTACATAAATAACTCAGTAACGGCTGACTCATTATGCAATATTCCGCATTAGAGTGTGTAAGATTAATAGAGTTTTTAAAATATTTGTTTATTTTACGTGGTTGGGTTTTTCTTATTTTATTAATTAGGTACAATTGGCTTTTGAGCTAATAATTTTGTAATGGTATTAGATAAGTTAACTATTTAAGTATGACTCACACTAGGACGAGACGGGACTGAGTAGGACGGGACGACCTGTCAATTTCTATATAACGAATACGTGATAGCTCGGAGCCCTCGGATGTCACGTGACGTTTTCTATAGAAACTGACAGATCGTCTCATCCCGCCCCGTACCGTCCCGTTCTAAATACTTTATAAGCTGTCTTCTAAGTGAAATTCCTGTGATTTCTTTAGACAATCCTACCAGAACCTTCAAGAAAAGAGCGTACTCCCACCTTAAAGGCCGGCAACGCACTTGCGACACCTCTGGTGTTGCGGGTGTCAATGGACGACGTTAATCGCTTACCATCAGGCGATTCGTTTGCTCGTTTGCCACCTATAGCATAAAAAAAATCAATAAAGTTTCTTCTAACCGAACTAACTAACGACAAGATCATACAGATCTAAGATAATAAATTGATCTAATTTACATGAAACGAAAAAAAAACATATAATTTAAACTTTCGTGAGACATACTGATATTAAATTGCAACGGTTAACAGTCACGTATTTTTATCATAATAGGCGTCACATGTTTTATCTGCGTCGGGCAGACATCGTCGGTCAGACCTTCGCGGCTAGGGAAAAAAAATCATTCGTGTAACACAAATGTGGTTAAAATATACAAGTAAAATTCTTTAACTGCCAACCGTTAAATTGAATTAAAATTGATTCGAACCAAATCGACAGAGTGCTTGGCGCTCGTCCAGGCGTCAGGGTGTTGAAGTGAACTCCTCTTACTGAGTACCCGCAAATATAAGGACATTAAAGTTCCATATACAAGTTTTACAGTTGCACATAAATGTGACTTCGACGATGTGGAGACGTGATATCACTGATATTACGGCGTCATGAACCATGAACCATGCAACTTCTTGTTATTCAAAATTAATAAGTTTTGAATCTGATTACGTATCCATTTTCGTTGAGTGATGCTCATAGTTAAGTTAACCTTATAACAAAATAACTAGAATAAGAAAAGTTTGTATAAAAATTTGTATCGCGGCAAATAGATTTAGTTTAATTTGAAGTGCTCTCCAATTTATCTTTTTCTCTTATCGTTCGGAGCCCATTTTTGCTGCTTAAATATAATTGTAACATTAATCTCAATAAGTCCTGCGGCTGACACTGTGCGCTCGAAGTTTGCTCACTCCAGCGCGTCAAAGCTACTAGCTGAACAACAACTGATAGGTCATATTTTTCTTCTTCTTTCCAATTTCACTTGGGGCCCACTTTGACAACTAATCCCAAGATTTGGAGTAAGCGTTAGTTTTACGAAAGCGACTGCCCTCTGATCTTCCAACCTAGTGAGTAAAGTAGGCATTATTGGTATTAATCCGGTTTTCTTACGATGTTTTCTGTAGTAAATATCAAATGATATTTCGTACAATAAGTCCCGAATAAATAAATTTTTCATTCGGACTTTCGGATTGAAACTCGCACGCTCTTACTGCGGGGCGACCATCGCTGAAGGACTGATTTATTATCAAGATGTATAATTTATATTCAATACAAAATGTAGGTACCTAACTATATAAAGGTTTCCGCAGCATAAATATAATTGTAACATCTCAATATCCTGCGCCCGACACAGTGCCATCGGAAGTTTGCCCACTCAAAACTCCAGCACCTCAAAGGCGACGCGCTCAACTACCTCAACAATGAAGCTCAACAACGTTACTCTGATCTTATCCCTTTGTCATATTAAGAGTATTAAGTTTTATAATTAGTATCCAATATAAAATGCATCTTTACTTATTTCGTTTTTACAGCGTAAACATAACTGTAATATTAATCTCCATAAGTCCTGCGCTGGCTATTTGTTGAGAGTGATGAACTATTTAAACGCTGCTGGGTTATGTAGTATAAAACCGGACGCCCGCCTAATAAAATGATATGAAAATTTGTTTTTCTACTCGCCGACTTTAATCTGCCAATTACGAGTACATAGACAAAACTATAAGCTCATACTTTTCGATATTAGACAGTCCAACTCAACTATACAGGGTGACTTCAAAATGGTAATACAAAACACTTGGTTGTGGCTCAGTTAATGCCAAACTATATAATACATGCACCCCGTTGTTAAAATTAGCTGTATTAAATTATCGCTAATTTTCTAACAAAACAAATATTTAAAGTCCCGAAGTGTTGTTACACTACATTCAATACCTAACTGTCATACCTGTCACTCGATGTTATCATCAAAGCAAGTTATTATCGATATCACTATGAGTGACAGTCGTATAACTAACTTGTTTGTTCATTGAAATTAAACACTTTAGAACGGATTAATCGTGTTTATTAACACCATGATTCTACGTTTAGAGCCCTTTACAGCACTCGTTTTCACAAGGTTAAGGCACATGTCGTGTTAAGCTGCTCAGTCATCATCTTAACCCTGTGAAAACGAGTGCTGTAAAGGGCTCGAAACGTAGGATCATGGTGTTAATAAACGCGATTATTCCGTTCTAAAGTGTTAAATTTCAATGAATAACAATCGCGGTAACAGAAGACAATATTAACTTGTTTGTTGTTTAGTTTTAAGTACCCTGATAAATTTGTGAAAATAATAAACGGAGCTAGTTTAAATAAAATCATTTATTAATGTACCTAAACTACCGTAAATTACAAGCTTAAAATATCTACGTTTAAGTAGATAAGTGTGAACCTACTTTTCCTAAACGTATTTTAAGATGTGTTCAAAATGACCACCGCCTTCCCGGACACATAAGTCCGCCCGCCGTCTATGGTTGATCTTAAGTCTGCCTAGAATAAATTCATGTGTGTACACTCTCCTTTTGATTTCGCCCCACAAAAAGAAGTCGAGTGGCGTCAGATCGGGACTTCGAGGCGGCCATGCGACTGGACCATTGCGTCCAATCCATCTCTCAGGGAATTGTCTCTCCAAATAATTTCGCACACTTAGAGCAAAATGTGCTGGTGCACCATCTTGCTGGAAATAAAGATTATCCAAATTTTGCTCCGGCACCTCTTGTAGCAAAATCGGTAACACGTTTCTCAGGAAATCTTCATATTTCGGTCCATTTAAGTTCCCGTCAATAAAATATGGGCCAATTACACAATTGTTCAGAATGCCTGCCCAAACGTTTACAGAGAAACGAGTCTGGTAAGAGTCTCGGCGAGTTACATGAGGATTTGCATCACGATCAGCCCACCAGTGTTCATTGTGGACGTTAAACATGCCGACTCTTGTAAAAGTTGCCTCGTCGGTCCATAAGATATTTAGGTGTAAGTTTTGCTGCAGCCAACGACCAAAAATAACTCTTCTAGGGTAATCTGCTAATACGATATCCTGAACTCTTTGAAATTTAAACGGATGTTTTGCTTCAGCTTTCATTAGCCGCCAAATAAACAATTGGCTCGTGCCGAATCTCGCAGCAGCGTCCCTTGTGCTAGCCTCTGGGTTGCGGTTAAAATACTCGAGCACTCGTCTCCGAAAAGCTTGTGAATACCGCGGCCGTCGGCCTCGAGCTTGAGCATGCACCGGAACTGCAAACTGACCATATTCTCGTAAATTCTGGATGGTACTATTTATTAACACACGTGTAGGTGTTGGACAATCAGGGTAACGTTCGTTAAATAATACCTTAGCTCGCACAGTACTTCGCGATGTTAAATAAAAATCAAGCATATCCATCTTTTGAATATTAGTATAAGGATAAGGTCGAGGCATTTTATTTAATAGTGAAATCAAAATATTACGGTAAATCTTATTTTCTTTGACAAGTGTCAATTACTAATCAAAACACGTTTCTTCATAAATACCATGTTAGGTGATTGACAACCAAAGAGGAAAGTGATTTTTTAAACTTTTTTGTTAATTATTACGGTAGGTTAACCATGTTAAGTCAAACAAAATAGGATAAATTAAAAATTTAAAAAAATACTCTTACGATTATTTTAAAAGCATGATACTTAATTGAGAGGCTTAGTTTAGGGGAAATGTGTGTAAAACATTGATTTTGTATTACCATTTTGAAGTCACCCTGTAATATTTCATTTCGATACGCTGTAGGCAACTATAATAGAACTTCATACAAATTTTATACTTATTTGCGATGACGCCTGAGACTTTGCCGAGCGCGCGCCTTGCGCCTGCGCCGACCGCGCCGGCCATCTTTTTGTGTTACATCCTTGTTACATCCTTCAATGAAATTGAATGATGAAATTGTTCCTCCATAGATGATGATGATGACTCGTAGAAAAAGTATTGTATACAATCGTAATATAATTAAGTTTTTCAATCTCGTACCTTACTTAGGTCACTCAGCAAGCTTCGTGGCCGTAAAACGGTACTCGACTGAAAAACTCTTCATTATAATCACGATTGTATAAAATACTATTACAGTACACATGGTGCTACTTTACCGCCCTGCGTCGAATATTCAAAGGGCCATGTACTGTAAAACGTCGTACGATACACGTGCGAAGAGATTACCTCTTTTTCGCCCTTGTATCGTAATGTTCATATTCATATTCATTTATTCCTATTAATCATACATTGTCGACTTACGGCTATTATTATATACAATGTTTATGTCCAATTTTAAGTCCGGCTTGCGGTGACTCGCTCACATAAGATGGGCCCGCACAAAAAGCGTCATCTAAGATTCAAAGACAACATCGGTATGAGGGCCCGGGGCAGAGAGGTCAAGAGGTGTCACTGGACTTGAAACAAATAGCCAATTCACCACTTAAGTTTCCACATCTACCCTCGAGAATACAGTTCTTGCGGTTACTTTGTTGCTCGGTTGGTTTGGTTACACTTTAGGAGTTTCGCAATACTGCTCACTCATCGATAGGACTCGGATTAGTTTTATCGGAACAAACCATATTTGTGGGCGTCGGGGCAAGCTTGAAAACTTTGGGATACTTTGCTATGTGTGGGGTCTCTTGGTAGTTAAACAAATTTGAAATCCAAAGTAATTTGGGTGTTTGGGTCTTTAGTAAGTATGCAAGAATACAATTAACCTGGCGTAATTGTTGACATGTGTATATTACGTATTACTTTTTCTAAGGGTATGATCTGAGAGTATTTTTAAGCCATATCTGATGTAAAACTATTTGGTATTATTTTGATGTTTTTAATGACGACTAGCCTATATATTCTGGACAACCCATCGAGTTTAATTTAAGATTATTTCAGTGACTACTTGGCACGACTTAAAGAAGAAAAAAGGTTATTACTCGTATGCTGCCAATACATGTTATCTAAGTGTCCTCTTCATTGTTGCCCAATTGAGCATGCACGAAATAAATGTGGTGATTTTATATTTATGCATAAAACGAGTTTTGAGCAACATTTTGGATTCCTGCCTACTTTTGATGTAAGAAGGAAAAGGGACGCAGATAAAATAATCTGTCGAAAACCAAACCCTAACAGACATTCATGGCGATGAACCGTCGCTAGAGCTAGTCGATATTAACGCTATATTATGGATATATTCGATATTAAAGTTAGATTTGTCGTATGTAACATGCTATATTCTCTAAACGGCCACCATTTGACGATCTGTTAGTTTCTATAGAAAACGTCACGTGACATTCGAGGGCTACGATCTATCACGTGATTCTTTCTATAGAAACTGATAGATCGTCCCGTCCCGCCCTGTCCTAGTGTGAGTCATCTTTAACCCTGGCACAATGTGGCCCAAAGTCAAAGATCGAGAAGACACGAGCTTTTCAACGGGCTTTGTGAAAAGCCTCCTTCAATATAACGGCTATCAGCGACCATTCTCTTGCAGATTCCGACCTATTTCCGATCTCCGATTGTTTAGCATACACATGTGCGGACCCGTAGAATGACAGACAATTTGAAACCTTATCAAATTGTCTTAGTTGCGATATTCGTTTGAAGAGCAATATTCGAAAACGTGAGCATTCCGGAGTATTTTGGTTTAAACGACACAGATACTCAAATATATGGTTAGATGAGAGAAATATATAAGTTTGGCATGTGTGGATGTAACAGCTAGTAGGTTAGTGAGGTCGTCGTTAATGAGAGATACAACGGGACGGTCTCACTTGTTTCTTTCCACGATGTGCTATGGTGCCTATGGTTAATAGATGGGTCAGCAGAAGTAGCTAAGCTATTAAGGTGCCCAAAATTATTTTTGTTTGCTTTAGCTACTTCTACTGCTGGGGGTGTAGTCCAAATTCTCTGATTGTTTTAAGTGATATTATATTTCGAGTACAAACATCGTCTTGCATATATATATTGAAGATTTGTTAATTTCTATGATGTAGGTTTAAATTTATTTTTATTATTAAGAAAAAAAATTAAAACAAACATACATGAGCAAATACCCTATTTGAAATTGGAGTTATAAAAATGGGGTTGCCTTTAATGCAATCGATTTGTCTATACTTTTAGGTTTTAGTCTTGCTTGTAGTATGGGGAGAGTCTTTCTCCAGCAATGAGATACACAAAAAGGCTAAGAAAGCAAAATCGTTCTAGGTTTGCCGAGATAGAAGTCGCGAGTTCACGTTCAAAGCGACCCACTAGTCTATGTTGTTTTGAATCTCAGGATCATTTGGCGTTTCGCTGTTTATCTCTTATTTAACTATTGCTTTTGCTTATCTAGCCGCAGAAAGTAATTGTCACACAGCACACAGCACAGTACCTGTATAACAGCCCGCCGGTGAAGTAACGGCGCAACTGTTCTAAGACATTGCCGTGAAGTTGCGCGATTAAGTGTCATAACTCATGCATGTTACTTGTGCGCTGCAGCTGGGTACGACGTGGTAAAGGATCTTTTAAGAATATATGAGAAATTTCAAAAATGCAGAGTCCACCGACGCCTCAAAATCTGTACTTTGACAAAACGTTTCAAATTCAAAATGTATAATTTATAATATAAACAGCAGTTCTGTTAGGTATAGATGTTTTCTTTATTTCTAGACTAAAAAAAAGTATACCTAGATTAAAAATTTAAAAAACACCAGCTACAGTGTGTTTTTTTAGGTTTAGCTTCGATAATGAATGGGATCTCGTGACTAATTTAAATTTGAGCTAAATATAAATATTATATTATATTCTAGGGCAATCTTACACAAATCAACCACATCTCACAGTAAGATCAATAAGGCTTGTGATATGGGTACTAGAAGACGATAGAATAGATATAATAGATAGATATTAAACACAAATACACAAATAAATACCCTGACCAGGATTTGAACCCGGGACCTCTTGCTTCGTAGGCAGGGTCTCTACCGACTAGACTAAGAGTAGGAGGCCGTTATATCTTGGACACAACTAGAAAACACATTTATGTCTACCAGACGTGGCTTAGAATCATCCATCCCACCTTATATCATTCAAGGCTTATGCCACAGATAACAGATACACAGATTATCTCAAGCATTTCCAAAATAACTGTGACTTGCCATAGCAAGTCACAGTTATCTACCAATATGCCACTGACCATAATCCTCCTATAGCACAGACTCCACGCGGCGCCCTCGGACTTCGAATCCCTAGCTCGCCAGGTGCCGTTTTACAACAATGAAACTATCTCAGCCATGTACTAGGTTATGGCAATAGCCATTAATCCCCCAAAATGCCGCTACGCCTAATCCTCCTAGCTCCTAGCACGGACTCCACGCGGCGCCCCCGGGCCTCGAATCCCTAGCTCGCCAGGTGCCGTTTTATAACAATGGAACTTTACGAGGAGTCAGCACTATTTGTCAGAGCAACTGCGACGTTATTGCCGTCAACATAGTAGTTTACTGCTGTTGCCTATGAACTTTGATAATAAAACTTGTTAACTGTGAATAAATAACATATTACTAATGATACGTAAAATACAACTCGTAGATAAGTGCCTTGAGGAGTTTATGTTTCCTTATTTTTAACAAACAAATTATGTTTATTTCTTTATGTGAACATTTGGGAGTGGATCAGTCATTTATGTATATTGGACGGTTACTGACTACCGCAAACTCTCTGAAAAAAAATGGTCGCAAATTTTTAAGCACATTTCGCAATTTTTTTAGTTGGACAGTTTTTTACCACCCATCATTGGATTACTCAAGAGCCAAACTCAACGAGATTAAGTTGTTTTGTTACAGAATTCCTATGACTTCCTTTGGCCTCTGTCATCATCAGAACAGGCCAATTTAAGTAGTTAGAAACATACGCATCGCTTGATGTTACACCCAGTGTTATATGTTTAATAGATTCCTAAAGATTGGTAAGTAGGTATACCAAACATTCTTGCTCAAACTCTTCTTCTTCAAACTCAAATTCTTGATTCAAACTGACCTGTTTGTCCCCAATAGCTAACTTAAAAAATCAAGATGTTTGACAAAGATTTTTCAAACAATACTGGTATTATAGGCACACTTTTTTTTTTCTTTGTGGTCTTCTGGTTCCATTATTTTCTTTTGATATGGTTTCATATAGAACCACATTTTGTAAATTTGTTTTGAAAAAATAAGTTTCGTGCCGGTAATAATCTTTTCAGGCTGTGGTGTAGGGTTAGAACCGGTAGTAGTTTCTTTTGACGTTCATCAGTGCATTGTAATGTGCCTAAATTAAAAAATAAAGCTATATTTAAAGACAAAGGTCGTAACAGACATAAAAACTAGTGAATTATAAGATCTCCTTTCCCGCAAATACTCAAGGCGTTTTGAAGCGGCTCTGGGATGCCGAAAAGGCACTCAGACGGACTTCCTTCAATAAGCGGAACATAAATAGGTCCCTCTTCACACAGAAGTGTTATAACAGTAGCAGATCTTGAAACGAGTATTTTCGAGTTATTCACGAGAAACTTAAGTGACAATATTGTCGCGGGTGACATTTAAATGTTCAATGCATATTTTTTTTTTAAGCACCGTTACAAAACACTAAAGACAAACGTGTCTTTACGAGAAACGTGGCATAAGGAACAATAAAAAAGGCGTCAAAATTAAATAGCAAGTACATCGAAAAACAAAATTTGTTTCGGTCATATTTATTTTTTATATTAGTCTACATTATTAAGAGCCATCCATCTTTTCTCATTTTTACTTATAGCACATGGAATCTGAAATATCGGTGACATACAGACTACAATGGAGGCTACCTTATTCTCACTTACCAAGCGGCGCCACTCGTGCGTGGGTCATATGATAACAAAAAAAAAACAAAGTGACGTTTGAAAATTTCCAGCCAGACCCACGTTCTACTAGCGCCCCTAGCGACTATTTGACTCGCGGTAAACCCCATTTTTAGCTTTCAGCAACCTTCAGCATTTAAACGAGTAGGTTCGAAATGCTGCGACATCGCAGTGGCAGTGAATAAATAAATAAAATATTCTGTGACAATCTTACACAAATCGACCTAGTCCCACGGTAAGCTCAATAAGGCTTGTGTTGTGGGTACTAGACGACGATAGATATAACAGATATATACATATAAATACTTAAATACATAGAAAACATCCATACCTCAGGAAAGAATATTCGTGATAAACACACAAATAAATGCCCTGACCAGGATTCGAAGCCGGAACCTCCTGCTTCATAGGCAGGGTCGCTACTAACTTGGCTAGGAAGGCCGATACCAAATAAACGGGCATTATATTCGGTGCCAAATTACTGTTTCTAGTCTTTACACTGCAGGCTTCACGACGAAGTTCGGGCCAGTTTAATCTCGGTTGGTTTGTGTTTAGAGTTAGCCGGAGCCTGGAGTCGAGGGCATCTTCAGACGTTTGACTTCTCGCAGCTGTTCGTAGTTCCTGACTAGTTATGCATGGAACAGTAACGTTCTCTAATGATTTATGGGACAAACAGAAGTTATTGTTCAATTAGTTTAGCGCAGCTTAACTCGGAAAGTATTAACCAATTATTCCTAAATTGACATTACAATCTTTACATTAACAGTTTTAGATAGATACTAAATGTAGTTATGAACAAAAAAATTCATTTTATAAAAAAAAAAAGAACTTTTCTGATAAATAAAGTCTTACCACTTTTTAACAATGAACAACTTTATTATTTATTTTCATTTTTTAGGATTATTTTCTTCTAAACGTTATGTGGCTTTATTGAAAAGTTTAGAGACAACACTTAACTTTCGCTGTACTTGCTAAAGAGAGGACAGCTCTCACTTTAGCAAGTCTTGCCAGTATTTATATAAGTTGCGAAATTCAGCAGGTTACTTGATATTAACTACACAATATTATGTTTGCTCTTAACTTGGGCGTGCGACCACAATATACAAAGCCTCAAACAGTGCCTCAGCTGCAAACAGAACTTCCAACGACTCACACGAGCTATATTTTTGTTTGAAGTAAACTATGCACAGCGACATGACAAGTATAACAACGGACGATGACAACGTCTACTTATTTAAGACTACTTTGTGAGTTCCTGTAATTGGCTTTCCGTTTTTTATCCTGTTGTATACTGCTCATTTGAAGCTGTTGGTTCTCCATAACATAAATAAATAATTGCTATGAGTATTGCTGGCCATATACGTTGGGGCATATTCCAGGGATTCCAATCAATGTATGGAAAATCTGTCTGCCGGATGTCTGGCGAACATAACCACTATAGAGATTCGACGGCCCAAACGTATATGGCTGGCATTATGACATCTTAGACCATTCGATCAGCTGGATTGGAAATTGACAGGTTTTCCCCGCTGCCGAAAGTATATGACAAATGATCATATAAATTGCACGGATAGCTAGCTATTAAATTGCAATGGTTAATACTCGCGTATTTTTATCACAATAGGCGTGATATGTTTCGACTGCATCGGGTACTCATCAGCGGACAGACAGAGTGGTGTTGTCACCTTCGCGGCTCGGGCATGCCCGATGATGTCACGCCTATTGTGATAAAAGTACGTGAGTGTTAACCGTTGCAATTTATTATTAGTATGACTCACGAAAGTTTAAATTACAGGATAGCTAGCTATTTGTACGTTAAGTAGGAATAGTCATACGTTTGAGGTGCCCATAAAATAATACTACAATTTGAAAACTGTACCCAAGCCGGCGTTTGCTACAAGCATCGCGATATCATCCTAACAGTCGATCCTAACAACGGCCTTCAAAGCCAAGTGGGTAACGGTCTTCCTAGCCAAGTTAGTAGTGACCCTGCCTACGAAGCTGATGGTCCCGGGTTCGAATCCTGGTAAGGGCATTTATTTGTGTTTATCACGAATGTTTGTGCCTGAGTTATAGATAGACGTTTTCTACGCACCTATATGTATGCATTTATCCACATAAGCATGTATATCGCCAAGTACCCATAGTACCAACTTTGCTTAGTTCGGGACTAGGTCCATCTGCGTCATATTGTCCCCAAATATGTATTAATTTATTTCCTATAAATATTAAAAAAATATTTATAATTGTCTAAATTAAGGCTACAATATATTTAAAGCATCTATTAGTAAGAAAATAACTCCAAATGAATAAAAAATGATAAACGTTGAATGTATTTACTAAATGCGGGTATTTTATTCACTCGTACCTTTTATACTTAAAGCAGATTAAATTTTTATCTTATTTCTTTTTACTGTCCTCCCAAGAGTATGAAAATTTATTTGAAATGATTAAAAAGCGCATTCGGAATTCGCTCTAAATCTTGCAAGTTTTAAATTAGGTACCATTTATTAAAAATCATACAGTAAGTAAATATAATCCGAATACAGTATTTCAATATGGAAATGCAAAGTGTTGGAGTAAAATATGGCGTCGGTAAGCTGCTCAGCTGAACTATTCCGAAACTACTGCTCTCCTGTTTGTGAAATAAAACCTTAAACACCAAATATAAATTGACCTTCCTATAGCTTAACCCGCTATTACCAATAAATGACACCCGTCTGTCATGTCTGTTGGCTTTGACATAAGTTTAAAGATCATATAATACATTGGAACAGCGTCAGGCTCTAGTACGTTTATCTTACTTACTTCCAATTAACAACTACGGTAATGACATTAAACTTAAACGGGTAAAACTCACGTATTTTTATCACAATAGGCGTGACATGTTTCGACTGCATCGGGCCTCCGCGGCATCACATCATCGGGCATGCCCAAGCCCCGGAGGTGGTGTTGTCAACCACTCTGTCCGACGATGACTACCCGATGCAGTCGAAACATGTCACGCCTCATCATTTCAGCCGAAAGACGTCCACTGCTGGACATAGGCCTCCCCTAAAGATTTCCACAATGACCGGTCGTGCGCCACCCGCATCCAGCGGACTCCTGCGACCTTCACCAGGTCATCAGTCCACCTTGCGGGGGGCCTACCCACGCTGCGCCTTCCTTAATGTCAGTATTACTCACGAAAGTTTAAATTATATATATAACTCTGTGGTAATGAGATCCTAGGCTTCGAGGTTCAAACATATG
The DNA here is from genome assembly GCA_949128165.1 of Lathronympha strigana. Lineage (NCBI taxonomy): Eukaryota > Metazoa > Arthropoda > Insecta > Lepidoptera > Tortricidae > Lathronympha > Lathronympha strigana. The sequence continues at coordinate 25,066,348 of OX421908.1, forward strand.
GGGTATATAAGGAGGTGCAAGGTTTGTTCATTCTATCAAGTCGAAGCATCAAACCAAATTGATGGATCGAGTTTTCATCATTTCATAATACCATCATACACAAATCCAAGTTAAAGTGGGACTTAGCTGATCAAGCCTGTTGGATGACAAATTACTTCTTGGGGCAACATCACTAATTGCTTGAATGATATATTAACATGAATCGAGAAACCAGACTACAAAAAGGCACATAGCATGATTTTGGACTCGTATTAAATCCTATAGCTCCCAGAGGAATAGACGTAGGTTGTTTAATGTAAATTCTGACTTGTAATTATGGCGTTAGCCGCGTAAGCTGAAGACCCGAGTTCGATCCTCGGATTGGCCTCCGCCGGTGTTGGTCTTGTTCTTTAGTATATAATATCTATTCCAATTTATAATTTATATATAGTAGTATGACTACTTTAATAACAAAATGCAAAAATATTTATAATATTTAGTTAAATAATTTGATAATTTTCAACAAAAAGTTGAAATTGAAAAAACAACTTTGAGAATTATTTTATTGCGTTTTTGAAAGTATTTGACAGTTAAGCGCTAGATTAATGTTTAGAGTCATGCCTGAGTAGAGCTTAAATTTATTCTGGTTTTCCGCACCATATCTGCCTAGGATTTGTGAATATTGAGGACTGAATCCGTTCTTCAAATAAGGCTGGATATTAGCGTGTCGCGTGTCGTGTCTCGACGTGTGTCGAGGCGAGGCTAGGACGAGGATTTCCTCTTAAACATAGTGGCTGAAATTGGTATATAACATACTGTCGTAAGAAACTGGGTATTTTAGCTATGAAATTTCCTAGGCTTTGTTCTTTGGCGTACGTATTCTTCAATATTTTTCAATGAACTGGCATGAATAATGCATACTACAAAGTATTTTTGATAAAAATTGCTTGCGTAGGTTTTATGCCTATTGGGCATGTGTAAAAAATACGTCCACTGGCATTTTAGTTTGGTGTAATAGGAGCGTAGTAGGTACCAAGCCCCCCGTCAAAACTGAGAACATCAAAGTCATAAACCCGACCTTCACTTCCTTACCAAGTAAAGGAAGTGTCAAAAAGAGATGTATATAATGTTTGTTATTTCTCCGATTCCGTAGGTTGTCAACAGTTTTGCTGATCTCTTTTGATGCAATTCGTCCAAGCAGCCAAATTAAATACATCGTTGTAATTTGGTAGTCCGTATCAATGCATTACAACTTAACTTGGTCGCATATTTTGATAGTGGATTTTACAAATGTCGTAAGAGACACGTAATTAGGTTAGACTTACGACATTTGAGAAATCCATTGCCAATTTCAAGGCCGCTCCAAACTGTTGTCATTTGACAGTTATCGTATTACTTCCATGCTGTAGTTATTCTTCCGTGGCAGGTACCATATTTAAGAAACGATTTGTCGATACATATTTTTGCAGTCAAGTGCATGTAGGTATAAAAGGTATAAAAATGTAACAACGAGTACCTAAATATAAAAATACTTGCACTTGACTGTCATCATCATCATCATCATCATTTCAGCCGAAAGACGTCCACTGCTGGACATAGGCCTCCCCCAAAGATTTCCACAATGACCGGTCCTGCGCCACCCGCATCCAGCGGACTCCTGCGACCTTCGCCAGGTCATCAGTCCACCTTGCGGGGGGCCTACCCACGCTGCGCCTTCCGGTACGCGGTCGCCACTCGAGAACCTTTCCGCCCCAACGGCCATCGGTTCTACGTGCAATGTGCCCCGCCCACTGCCACTTAAGTTTAGCGATTCGGAGAGCTATATCGGTTACTTTGGTTCTGCTGCGGATGGTCTCATTTCTGATACGATCTCGCAGAGAGACTCCTAGCATAGCTCTCTCCATCGCCCTTTGAGTGACTTTGAGCCTTCTTATGAGGCCCATTGTAAGCGACCACGTTTCAGTACCGTATGTCATCACTGGCAACACACACTGATCGAAGACTTTCGTCTTCAGACACTGCGGAATATTGGACGAAAAGATGTGTCGCAGCTTCCCGAACGCTGCCCAACCGAGTCGGATTCGACGATTAACCTCTTTCTCGAAATTGGACCTACCTAACTGGACAGTTTGTCCTAGGTATATATAATCCTCTACAACTTCGAGTGTAAAGTCTCCGATTGTCACTGGAGTTGGTGCTACATGGATATTCGACATGATTTTCGTCTTATCCATGTTCATCTTAAGACCAACTCGCCCGGAGGCTCTACTGAGGCTAACAAGCATCGTACTTAAATCCTCCATGGTCTCAGCCAAGACTACTATATCGTCAGCAAATCGAAGGTGAGTGAGGTACTCGCCGTTTACATTGATGCCTAGCCTTCTCCAGTCCAGAGTCTTGAAAATATCCTCCAGTGCAGCGGTAAACAGCTTAGGAGAGATGACATCTCCCTGACTGACTCCCCGCTGCAGCGGAATAGGCTTCGAGTTCTGGTCTTGGAGTCGGACTGACATAGTGGCGCTCTCGTACAAACACTTCAACACTTCGATATAGCGGTAGTCTACTTGGCACCGTTGGAGAGACATCCCGGACATCAGCCTGTACGAGATTAGTATGGCTCTTAAACAGCTCAAAAACAACAAGGCGCCTGGTGAAGACGGAATTACAGCCGAACTTCTGAAGGCGGGTGGTAAACCGGTCCTTACGGCCCTTCAGAAGTTGTTCAATTCCGTCTTACTAGAAGGGAAAACGCCAAAGGCATGGAGCGGAGGTGTGGTGGTCAAAAAAGGCGACAACGCCTTATTGAAGAACTACCGACCCATCTCACTTCTGAGCCATGTCTATAAGCTGTTTTCAAGAGTCATTACGAATCGTCTCGCACGCAGGCTTGATGACTTCCAGCCTCCCGAACAAGCCGGTTTCCGAAGAGGCTTTAGTACCGTAGACCACATTCATACGCTTCGTCAGGTTATACAGAAGACCGAGGAGTATAATCTGCCCCTCTGTTTAGCGTTTGTGGACTACGAGAAAGCCTTTGATTCGATCGAAACCTGGGCGGTACTACAATCTCTCCACTTGACTGTACTCTGTTCATATTATTTACGACTAAATTAAGTTTAAACCTTTTTAGAAATATCTGTAAAAAATGTTACCTGTCAATTAGATGACGTTCTAGTGAAGTCTTCTTTCCAATATAATAATTTAACGAGTTTTAGCTAAAACTGTTGAATAATAAAAGTACACATTAAATCAGCAATAACACACTAAAGACCTGCTCTGATAGGAACTGTGGATGTGTAGATGAAGTGAAGTGAAGTGAAGATGAAGTGTCTCATGTACTGTTTGGTTTTTTTATGTTTCTTACTGGGCCTGTTTGTGTGCTTCGTGTACCTGATGACCTTGGTCGATCCCGGTAAGTTTATCTTAATCTCTACTGTTATTATAATAACGTAATACCTTTTTACTCTGATACACGAAATTAAGCCGAAATATTATTTTCTCAAACATGATCGGAAATGTATGCGTTAATGTCACGAAATGAAGGCATGAAGTTTCTTGTTTGTGGCTCCCCACAATTACTTCTTGGCCTAAGGCCAAAAAGTAATGTATGGCGTAAGTATAAACGAAACATTAGTTTCCGCTGGTCTAACTTTTTAAATTTGCGTACTAACACTAAACTGACAAAGGAAAAATTACGTACAGTCAAGTGCAAAAATATGGTTCGACGTAATAGACTCATAAATATAGTACTACGCTCTTATTACACCGGCATAAGGTGCTATGGGACATATTTTTGAGTAAGATGTGCACCACCATATTTTTACACTTGACTGTACAGCCAAGCACCACAAGATACTTGCGACATTAAAAAAAAGCAAAATCTATGGTTATGTATATTCATGTGCGGTTTAAGATGGTTCTTGAATAGCTCATTTAAATGGTATGTCTAAAAAATAAAAAAGTAGCCAAATTAAACTTTATTTTTCTAAGTAACTATTTAACTAGTACTTTAAATTTTAAACTTTCCTCACATTGTTTGAGAAAAGCACTATACAAGCCTAGGCCGGAAGAGGGATCGCAGGACTAGTTTTATCCAGCCTCGTCTACGACTCGGCCGTCTACTCCAAACTCGTCCAGCAATCCCTTACTTCACGGCCTCTGCAGTAGTGTACTAATTCATCCCACTTGCTCGTAAATAGTGATGTTCTATGCAAGCATTTTTAGCTTGAATGAGCTGTATTTTGCCCATGGCTGTAATGGATTTTCATACATTTTACCGCCCGCGCGGAGCTCCCGAAGGACCGCGCGAGGCGCGCTACGAGCTCACCGCTTGTAGCCGCCGCTCATGGCGGAGTACTGTGAGCTGTGCTACTTCTACTACACTGCCGCTAATCATTATTGTTTATTTATATAAATAATAAATGAATATTGTGGGACAATCTTACACAAATCGACCTAGTCCCACGGTAAGCTCAATAAGGCTTGTGGTGTGGGTACTAGACGACGATATATATAATATATAGATACATATAAATACTTAAATACATAGAAAACATCCATAACTCAGAAACAAATATTCGTGATAAACACACAAATAAATGCCCTGACCAGGATTCGAACCCAGGACCTCCTGCTTCGTAGGCAGGGTCACTACCAACTAGGCTAGGAGGCCGTTATCATACATTTTCATACATTTTACCGCCCGCGCGGAGCTCCCGAAGGACCGCGCGAGGCGCGCTACGAGCTCACCGCTTGTAGCCGCCGCTCATGGCGGAGTACTGTGAGCTGTGCTACTTCTACTACACTGCCGCTAATCATTATTGTTTATTTATATGCCTAATAAGTTTATTTATTTCCTCGCAAATGTGATGAAAAACATTGTATGTATCACGGGAGGTACAATGATTACGAACTCGTATTAAGCCCTCGTCTTGGACTCGGCCTTAAATTCACACTCTGTCGTAAAATTCCAAAAATCGGTTGTTTGCGCTTCGGAATTTTAAATATTCGCGCTTTCATGATTCAGAATTTTGATGAGCGGAATTTTTATAGGTCAAGAATTGTTGATTTAAAATTCGGGATTCCAAAAACCGCAGTGATATAGTGAACATACCTTTCTTAACTCAATGTAGTGTACCCGGCGGTAGCGCAATGTCGTGTACCCTTTACACTCATAATTATAATATGCGTTCGTCGTAAAAATCAGTAGTACAAATAGATCTGATGGTGATTTGTGGAGCAATCAATCAGTATGATGTCGATACCAAAATAAACTTTTGTTGTCTTATTAGAAAATATTACCTGATGCAAATAATATTGTCCTACCTTTTTAATGTAGACCGTAGTTTTTAATCTCTATCTATATTTTAACCAGAAATTGAGTAGCCAGTAGATACCTGAAACAAAGAAATATTAGTATCTTTATGAGTTCGAAAGAGAAAGGCAGATACGAGTATATAAATGATTATTTAGTAATTACAAGTATTATTATTAGCCTAATTGGTAGTGACCCTGCCTACGAAGCAGGAAGTCCCGGGTTCGAATCCTGAGTGGAGAATTTATTTGCGTGTTTATCACGAATATTTGTTCCTGAGTTATTGATGTTTTGTATGTATTTAACCTATAACACAAACTCGAGCTTATTTTGGGATAAAGGTCGATTTGTGTAAGATTGTCTTATAGTATTTATCAAACTCCGACAGGATATGACGGGTTTTTAAATCTTACGTGTATCTGGTTGCATTGTTTGAGTGCATTTCCTCCAGGTGAACTTATAATGATGGCGTAAGAAAAGTGAAAAAAATCTTGACCTCGGGCGGTAGTCGAACCCGCAACTCTAGGATACCAGCTCATGGTTCCAACTGAGCTACTGAGACCACACCCGTGGCCCAGAATTTTTTCGCCATATCCCTAGTATGTTCCTTAGGGCGCTTTGGTATCGTTCTTAGAAGTTTCTACTTAAAAAAACATAGTTGAGTTGAACTTTATGTTGACAGGACTGCTTCATCTAAGCGAGAAGGCAGCTGCCATGATCAGGGAAGACCGCGGAGAGCCTGCCCTGCCCGTTACGATCACCAGGAGCACTTTACTGGTCTGGTTTCTACTTTATTTCCTAGGAGCTTCATGAGATGATTGGCGTGTGACAGGCGGTGTAACGTATATGCGAGCAGTATATAGGTTATACCGCCTGTCAAATGCCATATATGCTGGATCTTGCTCATTCTTAACTGGCGGAAGCGAGATGCTAAAACAATCGAGCTAATTATTTGTTTAATGAAGTATCCTGTTTCCCCGATTGTTGTTCATTGAAATTAAACACTTTACCGGTTTCCTAGCCTAGTTGGTAGTGACCCTGCCTACGAAGCAGGGGGTCCCGGGTTCTAATCCTGGTCAGGGCATTTATTTGTGTGTTTATCACGAATATTTGTTCCTGAGTTATGGATGTTTTCTATGTATTTAAGTATTATATATATCGTCGTCTAGTACCCAAATCCCACATCACAAGCCTTATTGAGCTTACCGTGGGACTAGGTCGGTTTTTGTAAGATTGTCCCACCATATTTATTTATTTATTTTGTTTAGGACGGATTAATCTTGTTTATTAATTGATTGAAAGAGCTCGCGATTCTGAGTGGAAAACAGATAACAATTTTCAATTTAGCACAATTATATTTTTGGAGAACAAACAATAAAACCTATGTGATGCACACACATTCTAATCCTTGTTTGTCTTTTTCTTTTGTTTCTTATGTTGTTCCCTTTGATGTCAGATAAATGTTTTTCATTTCATTTCAAAAACGCCCGAACCGATGCAAACGCTGAGCATGGTCCTATAGCAACTCATAGTAAGCTCACTAGCCTAGCATTCAACGTTTCAAGCAAACCTGTCTATTACTTGCAGCCGCCTGACGACTACATGGACGCCGCGACACTGTTGAGAAAAATGATTCCTGGCGTGGCGGGACCTTAGGTTAGTGAAGCGGCTGTTGTACAGTCAAGTGCAAAAATATGGTTCGACATAATCGACTCATAAATATGGTACTACGCTCTTACACCGGCATAAGGTGCTATGGGAGATATTTTTGAGTGAGATGTGCACCACCATATTTTTACACTTGACTGTACAGTCGGCTTCATCTGTATTTAATTTTGACCCTTATTCCCCTGTAATAAGATCCAAAGTGTACAGATATTTATAGACGTGACTGTAGTACAAGTTTGTTTATAGCATTTACATTATAAGTGTCTTTGTACCTAAATCCAGTTTTTATTTTCAGTTTAAATTAAACACAAATAGTTACGATCAAGAGATTTCAAATCTAAACCACAAATTTTCGAGCCTTGTCACGATCATAAAAGATAAAGATACAGCTTTCTCCTTAATAGTCACATTAAAAAATAGTTGACTATATATTAATTAAGAAATACTAGTGTATTACTCGTGACATACACTACTGTGTATGTGAACTTCGCAATCCGAATTGACCTAGCGTGGAGATCATAGTTCAGAATACGGTACCAGCTCATGTCTTCCAACTAAGCTACCAAAACTACACCAGTGGCCCCGAATTTCGCAACCATATCCCTCGCATCGCCGTCATGAGTTTTTCCAGTTTTCCTAACTTTCTGAGAAATTTTGTATTGTTAGCAGACGTTTATGCTTAAAAGAAAGAAAAAGTGGAAAAACCTCGGACGAGACTCGAACACGAGACTCTGGGATACATGCCTACCGCTCTACCAACTGAGCTACCGAGACCCACCAAGTGGCTGCGAATCTCTTCACTATGTCCCTCGTGTGCGTTACAGTTGTTGTTGCTAAACGCCTCTCTAAGGCGCTTACGAGATATAATTAGGGTTGTCAACCGGTCCGCTATACGCGGGCCGTCCCGTTTCTGGGGTCTTGACGACGCGACCCGCAACTGGGCCGCACGGGACGCCGATTGTCCCGTTTTCAAACTAGACTGGATAATAATCACAAAAAATAACGTTTTATGAACGTCACTCAGAGCGCGTGAGTTGAATTTGAAATTACCTCGATGCTAATATGCAATAAATGCTAAGAGAGTTAATTAGGTATTTTTTTGTATGCTTTTCTATACGTTGACAGTCGATATACCTTACATATTTAGGCCGGATGACAGCGTCCCGCATTTTATACCCAAAGCCTGCATGTTGATCCCGAATGTACCGCAAATTCGTGCACTACGGTTGGTAACCCTAGATATAATGGAAAAAATCGCAGCCACCTTGTTTTCTTTCTATGAAATGTGATGTTAGGTGGTGGAATAACAATCTCATTCCAGGCCACAAGTGTCAGGACATTTGATTGTACACATCGTCAACAGCGAACAAGGTTAAATTGCCTCTAGGCATCTCGGCAGAACATGGCCATAACGTGCAACAGTAACGCGGCATCGTACGATACAAATCTTTATTACGGACGAGATTGCCGGCAATATCCTGCAATGACCATTGTTGCTTCCACGAGGGGATGATATAATTGTGTGGACAAGCGGATTATATGTACACACGCGTTCAAAAGTGCATGGGCAATTTATGAACGAGATCATTCATAAGCTGCCCATGCTATTTTGATCGCGATAGTATATATATAGGCTTCGATGAAATAAGTACACAATTATTGGTTTTAAGTTTAGTTTTTTTTTAATACTACGACGGTGACACACAAGCATACGGCCCGCCTGATGGTAAGCGGTCACCGTAGCCTATAGACGCCTGCAACTCCAGGGGTGTAGGTAATATGCGCGTTGCCGCCCCTTTAAAAACTTTAACACTCCTTTTTTGAAGAACCCCATATTGTAGTCCTTGGGAAAGGGAGCTCATTCCACAGCCGGAGCGTCCGCGGGAGGAAGTTCCTCTTAAACCGCACGGTATGAGACCATTTAGGCTCCAGGGTTAGTTTTTGTATTATATTTACATTAAACACTTTAGTGTAGTACCCTACGTTTCTTGTCGCTTCTTACTGCCCCATAAGCCAGTTTGGGAAGCGTTCGCGAGTTGTATGTATGTTTATCCTCACAGGGTTTTTATAATTTTAATTATAGAATGCCCTTCAGGCAATGTATTAAGTAATAATAAAAATATTGAATTGAATTGAATTCATTGAAAGTGACGAAACTGAAATAATTGTATTAAAATAAAGAAGTGCTAAGCCCTTAATGCGGCTGGACTCGAACCGGCGTCTTCATTATTCTCTCATTTTCTCAAGAGCTACATCATTTCATGTAAATTGGAATAAGACTGGAGTATGCCGACACTCCAGTCGGTGGCGCGGAACATTACCATACTTTATTCGAGATCTCGCGGACCGCGGGAACAACAAGGAACCGTGGAACACTTTGGAAAAGGCTAATCAGAAACCTAATTGCGTCTAGTAAAATTTTAGGTTTTCGCACCTCAACTACCTTTACCAAAAGAAAAAAACGGATACCTTATAGGATCACTTTGTTGTTGTCCGTCCATCTGTCTGTCTGTCGAGACTATTTATCTCGGGAGTGTGGGAGATGAAATTACACGATGAAATTAATACCATACATGGTCGAAAAATCCAAACCTCTACGTCAACGCAATTAAAATTATACGTTAGTTTATATCGCGTTTATCATACATTTACAAAGGTAATAAAAAAGTATAGTATAGGGTATTTCCCGTTGACCTATAATCATTATTTATTTATTATTGTGGTTTTGGGCTAATAAAGATGCCGCGTCGACCAGTTGTGATCTATTGTGGCAGCCCTTTATAATTCATTACTGATTCCCGTTGAGTCCAGAAAGTTCCAGATTCTTTGGGCTGTAATGTTGTGTATCTCATGAGGTTGCAGTTCGTGCCTACCAAGGTGGATACTTCTTTTGTGCATTAGTGGTCCGCAGGAGCAGAGGATGTGCATCGCGGTTTCCTCTGTTTCCTGGCAGAACCTGCATGCTGCGTCTTGTTTCTTACCCAATAGAAACATGTGCTTGTTGACCTATAATCACGAAATCGGGCAAAAAGCAAGAGTTTGCACAAGTATGTACGTATAAGTCTGAAAATTGTATAATTGTCGCGCACTGACAGTTCTATGCCTGTATGGGTGAGAGAGAGTACCTTTGGATAAAGTCCGAAAACTGTTTAATTTCCGTGCAGTTTGAGCTCCGTGCCACCAGTATTTTTATGTATTTTTAAGTGTTGGTACTTAAAAATATGTGGGGGGAGCATTTTTGTGTGGTACCCTCGATAAAGTATGTCGCGCTCGGGAAACACACCTTTGATTGTTTAATCCGCACAGAAAACTCCCGTGAGTATTAGACATATAAATATAGTTATACATATTTAAGACAGCTCGACATGTTTCGGAACAGTTTGCGTCTGCATAATCATGAGTGGAGGCAGTTGCGCCGATTGCTCTGCGCACAATCGCGCTTCTTACTCATGATTATGGGGTGCGGACCGTTCTGAATCATGTCGAGCTATTTTCGACTTTATAGACGTGAGTAACTCGATATAAGTATATTGATATACATCCAAACAGAAAGTCACAGTGACTTTATAGAGCGCAAGATACTGCCTACTAGTGCTAAGGTTTCAGTTCCGTACGCCATCTACAAGTTGTCGAATAAAGTATGGTAATGATGTCGACGGGAGCCGGCGTTCTGCAGTCTTATTTCAATTTGCATGGCATCGACATTGCAATTTCATCTTGAGATATTGAGGTAGCAGTAGAAGATCTTGAGATATTGAAGTTGTGTCGCTTAAGTAAATATAATATGATTTGCAATAATATAACGATATTAGGGTAAGTGTTTTATGGTTGGAGTTAACATGATTTTAATAATTATTTTAAGTGATGTTATTAACATTTAGAAAAATCCACAATTATCAACTTTGAAGGAAACCAAATGGTGGATTCAGGATGCTTTAGAAAGATCATCAACACTTAACTGAATTAAGAAAGATGATAAATGGGTGGTTTAAGTGCTTTTACCTGAAGAAATAAATTTAATTTATTAACATTTCAACCAAAACAAGTAGTTAAAGCCATGTTGTTTCCTGTTTTGTATTTAGCTTACAAAAGAAATACTGACAACCATGTGAATACTTAATAAACCCAACTGGGTTTTAGTGTTCCTAGCTGAAAATTCATCAATAACATAAATAGAAGTATATGTAGAACATTTTTGGCTATGGTTAACAAGAATAAAAAAAGAGTAATAGGTAGTTACAAAAACTTGGTTTTTAATTTGATTTAGTCTGGAGGATGGATTCTCCAGGTAAACTGGAGTTAGTTTCTCTAAGAAACCAGCGTCTTAACTATTACAGTGCATGTGCTGTCATGTCTAAAGTTTCCGCTTGTCATACTTGACACTTACTTTCGTGTAACTCTAAAAGACATTTTACAATGTTATATACATTTATTTTGTATGAAAAACAAAAAAATAACAATCCGCCAAAGTTGTGGCCGGTTTTTATATTATAAATACAGGTTCGCGAAATCCCCAAAATTGCATTATAATGCCGAACTCGACAAAACTATCAAAATGACCGCCTTGTCGGTCAAGATTCATAATAAAGCTGCCGTCACAACACAATATCACTCTTCGTAATCGAGTTAATGCCCCTTGAGGACGCTGTTCCACGGACTGAAATCGAATACAAATTTGATTACTATGTATTCATCTTGTTTCTAATTAAAACCAGAACGTCTGGTATATACGGTCAAAGTCAAGTGACTATAATATATAATGATCAAATAGTAAGCCTGTAGATGAGATTCCGTTGCGTCAGTTGCCACAACGTTTTAATGAACTTAATATAGTAAGTTGTTTTTTCCTCTTTTCTCTTGAAATATAAATCTTCCATTCTGTTTCTTTCTTTTTTTTTCTGTTTAAGACAGGCACTCTTATTTCAAAGGCCGATGTAAAATAATAAAAAAAAACAATTGTACCGCCCGAGGAATGGTATCGCAATATACGGGTGGCAATAAAGTTCTCGCGTTAGTGAAGAGTTTATAGTGGAGGGAGAGGGATAGAATGAGGCGGGAAATGGGTGAACATATGTTTTCTTTTTACATCGTTTCCGCGGCTGTTAACGTCTTATGGATGGACAAGTTTGGTGATTTGGGTGAACACGTGTTTTTTCATTGCACGTAGTTGTGAAAACGTCCATATCCATTCTCGGAGTAACTTTCAAGCAACCATGTCCATCTTTCACCACTGTTAGAAGTGTGACAATCTTTCATGAGCTACGAGCGCCGCTTACTATTGTGCGGGCTGTATGCTTGTTTGGCGCCAATATGTCATTTGTAAATAAAAACATCATTATTACTATTAAAACGAACACTTTTGTAAAGGGCTCTTTACATCTGTCACAAAAAAACACGACATATGTCACGAAATTCCGACACAGGAACATTCTGGTGTCAAAAACACCAAAAATTGTTTAAAACACTATAAGATCTCCTGGATATTGTCATAACGCCAATGGTTTCATTTATTTTTACGATTGTGGTGGTGTTTCGCACCTCTCTAAATAGCGAGATGTATATCACCATCTAAAATGGCTTAACCTTTATCAGGCCTTGAGCTATTTACAATCCAAAATCCAGAGCATTTTTCACGAGCCCCTGAATCTCAGCATCGATATCTATTTCGGGTCCGAAACAAAATAGTAACCGTTTTGTTTATATTTGCCCGTCGCCGCTCGTTCCAAATAATATAAGCGCCGCTTGAATTTTACTGGCCATCCTGAGCCCATCAAATTTTATGGAGCAGTTCTACGCAGGTACACAGAAATTTACGCAAAATTGAGCCTAAAGTTTAGGTTGTAAGAGCGATAAAATGCAAAAAGTACGGGACAGTTACCTACGGCTAAAGGAAGAGGTTTAACGGTGAGTAGATAAAAATAACTTAGATTTCGGGAGGATCTCCTTTTTTAGAACACGTTTGACAATTCAGGTGCCCGTAACGGTCCATGTTAGATGACAGAAGTAGGAGGGGTGGAGGAGTTTAGCCAAATATGAAGTCCCACTGCGAAATAAGACTATTATAACTCGTTTAAATAGAAGTGGGTGAGAAATTTTGATGATCATCTGTGCACTATAGAAAGGCATATTGGCTGGATCTGCTAATCAATGAATGGCAAATTTGTCCGGCGGATGTACTCGCTATGCATATCCGACGGATTGCCTGAACGTATATGGCCGGCTGAACACGGAGGAAAAAAGTGTGACTCGATTTTTTTTATTTGTGACAACTATATATTTATTAATTTGCAACGGTTAAGACTTACGTATTTTTTTCACAAATGACATGTTTCGACTGCATCGGGCAGTGATCGTCGGACAGACAGTGGTAAAACAGGCAGATTGTATGTAGGCCGTTGCAATTTAATATCAGTATGACTCACGAAAGTTTAAATTATATGAACTATTTTTTTTTACTTATTACAAGGTAATTGTGCTCTTTACAAATGTCTAGTATTATCCGCAATAGATATCGCTATCAATACTAGAATTCTAGTAATTAATTTAAAAAAAAAATGGTTGTCACATAAACAACAATATTTTTTTACTCCGTGAAGGCTTGGCTTGAATCCGTCGTATGTAATCTTTTTGTACCTACTCGGCCTTTGTTGATTTATAATCCTTTGAAGAACTTAATTTTTGTCATGCTCATGTTTGATGTTAAGTTGACCGCTTAAAAAAAAGTATGCTAATAAGCAATATAAGATGCAAAACTGTTAACATATTTTAGCAGTTGACCGTACACGACAAAGCACCATAAATATAAAATGCTTTAACAAACAAGATTAAAACTTGCTCTGAAACTTTCAACGGGAGCATAGTTTTGAAGAAGACACTTTAAACTGGAGACGCATTCACATGATGGGGAGGAACCGCGAAATTTAAGCGGTGTTCTGCGGAGTTGTGCATGAATACGCATTCGCGAATAGGAAAGCATATCGCTAAATTAATTTTTGTATGAAGCAGAGACGACTGCGAACGAAATTTACAATTTTATAATAATAATTAAAATGGAAATATTATACGCGTCGAGCGGGATTTGAACCCACGACCTCTCTGAACACCGGTCAGATCGCTCTGCCAATTGAGCTATCGACGCCCGATCGACCCCGGCGAATGTTTCCACCATTTCTTTCATTTGGTTATACGCCTTAGTGAGACACGTAGCGACATCTACGTACACATGTTATACCGCCCTAGGGCAGTAATGAGTACTTTACGTGCCTGCGTCGAATATTCAAAGGGCCATATGTACTGTAAAACGTCGTGCAATTCACGTGCGAAGAGGTAATTCCAAATTTCCTCTTTTTCACCCTTGTATCGTAATGCACTATTGCGGAACCCTCGGTGCGCGAGTCCTACTCGCACTTAGCACCTTGCAATGCTTAGATATTAATTAAAATTGAAAATAAAGCGCTCAGGCGAATATAAAATTGAAAATAAAGAGTTTACGACTTTAGGATACACACCCAACGCCCTACAAACTGAGCTACCAAAACAAATTATTTCACTATTCGTTTGTGCTTAATCTTAACACTTAACTTTGTGCTTAATCTTAACACTTACCAACCCTGAATATTTACCCTTAAGGGCGGATTCGCACTACGTCCGATCCGAATCCGATCCGAATCCGGTCCGTCGTAGCCGTAGAACTATTTCTATGGTAAGTTACGCACTAGAACCGATTTTCGTCATCCGATTTCTGTCCGTAATTCTAGAATCTCCATTCCGGAGAAGATTTTTGACGGACCGAAGTAGCCCTAGTATTATTTGTATGAACGCTCGCGCACTGCGCCCGAGTTAAAGCCTAGCTGCGTGCGAGCAGGGAGGCAGCGGGGCGGGCGGGGTATGCGGCTGGGTTTCTGGGCGTAAGCAATATCCGAATTCGGTCCGAGTTTTCTAGACCCATATTTTCACGGGTTCGGATCGGATTCGGATCGGACGTAGTGCGAATCCGCCCTAAGGGTTAAGTCGAGAAATACCCATACACAGTAACAATAAAACCAAGAGTCTGAATCCGTGCCCAGTTCACCCGTTGTCGGCTTACGCATGTACATACAAGTAAACGTAACGTAAACGTAAACAAGGCATCCAATATTGGAACATAAACACTAGGGTGAGTGTTATTTTAGCCATCTCTCAAAAGCGCAAGCGAGTCCAATTCTTCTACAAACAAAACCACTGTAAAGCGTGCATAAGTACCGAATGCACCTTATTTTTGTTTTTAAGATACCACAATATAGCACCACATGTACTGTAAATAAATTAAGAACATTCCTTATAAATAAATGTTTTTATAGTAGAGATGATTTTTTTAACGAAAAATATAGCTGAGGAATAAGTCCGATGATAAAAGATAGGTGAAACTCGTATTCTGCTAGAAACTTAATATTTAGTTAAAAAACCTAGTTCTAAGTCAATTAGACTTAAGTACGCAACCTTAAGTTACTATGTAACTTATGGCTAATATTGCTATGGCCTTGCTGGGCGTCACATGTAAACCTTATAATATAATTTACCAGCTTAATTGCTATAATGTGATACGCAATAAAGATCATTTCATTTAATTTAATTTCAAGGTAGGGCATTGCCCTATAATGGCCCCTTCTAGCTCCGGCCCTGCACTGGTTCTCATAAAGGCTGGACTCATGCCCTGTAAGCGGAGATAATGGCAACCTGCGATACATTTTACCGGTCCATCTGCTTGCTAGTTTATAGAGGCGACCCGTTAGCTTTTTCTGCTCAATATTTATACTAGATTGCAGAAGATATTAATAAAATAGAAACGGTAGAACATCCGTAATGTCCTCGAATAGGGTTATCTTTTTTAGGGTTTCATACCTCAATAGGAAAAACAAAACCCTTATAGGATCACTATGTTGTCCATCGGTCCGTCCGTCTGTCCGTCAAGACCCTTCGGAAACGCGTAGAGATAGCAAGTTTAAATTAATACCACATACACAAGTCTGCGGTCCCTTGAAGCTGTGAAAAAACCAAACCTCTACGTCAACGCAATCAATCACAAGTCACAACGCAATCGTTTATGTCGCATTTCCCATACATTTGTAATGGGAATTAAAATGAATAGGGTACTTCCCGTTGACCTAGAATCACGAAACTTGACAAAAAGCAAGAGCTAGTAATACAAGTCCAGGAAAAAAATTTAAAACCGTATAATTGCCGCACACTGAAAATTCCATGCCACCAGTATATTTAAGTACCTACGGTGTACATGAGGTAAGGTAAGGTAAGTACATGAGGGGGGGGGGGCATTCTTTGTGCGGAACCCTCGGTGGGCGAGTCCAAGTCGTACTTGGCCGGTATTTTTCTTTGACATCTTAAGCCGTAGGCGTACAAGAAGTCGAATGCAACACATAGGTTATACGACAATACAATGAAATGATAGGAGTACCTTCTTTCTTAGCGTTTTTCACGGCTTAAGCCACGGCTCAGGGAACCTGGGGTCTGCTCTGGCAACTAATCTCAAGATTTGACGTAGGCGCTAGTTTTACGAAAGCGGGACAGTCACATAGAATAGTATCTTCCGCTATGAAGAACTAATAAAATATGTGCCAGAGTATAACTATAATAAATGACGTTGAAAAGCATTGGTGATTCTTTTTACATTAATAATTTAATTGTTTTGCGTACTAAGTTCCTAACAAATTTTTGAAATGATTTTATCCTTTGATACGGCAACCTATAAAAATCGAATTTCTCAAGTTATACTCTGGCACCCAAAAAAAACGAAAAACATTTATTTTATTTACGTCATTAATGTAAGTTTGGCTTTACCGATGGACTTGGTATTTTTCTTTTGTATAATGACGTTACACGTTAGGGTTGTTCTTATTTTGTCAAGGTTAAACATTTAAACGGGGCACATTAGTGATTTCAATTTTAAACTGCTTTTTATTTGTATGGGGGGCCGCAAGACAGGACATTAAATCCAACTATACTATTAGCTACACAGCGTTGTAC
The DNA here is from genome assembly GCA_949128165.1 of Lathronympha strigana. NCBI lineage: Eukaryota > Metazoa > Arthropoda > Insecta > Lepidoptera > Tortricidae > Lathronympha > Lathronympha strigana. Next base: position 25,083,329 of record OX421908.1, read on the forward strand.
GGAGCCTCACACTCTTGAGTAATCTACTCTTCCAGAACTATCTGCACCAAGAAATAAAGTAGATAAAGACACAATAATCGACTCTGTTAAAGTAGGAAACAATGTCGCGCGGTCCCGGGTTCGACCCCGGGGGAAATTAAAGCGTCGATGGCATCGTAAGCCGCTTTGCTTTGCTTGAATCAATCATCCGTGTCGAGCGGGAAATTACGATTTCAATCACGGGAATTAAAGGGAAACTTAAAAGGATTTTGTTTTACTATAATAAAACGAGAGGATAACAGAAGTCCATACATGGTCATAGTTTTTTTTATACTACGACGGTGACAAACAAGCATACGGCCCGCCTGATGGTAAGCCGTCACCGTAGCCTATGGACGCCTGCAACCTCAGGGGTGTTACATGCGCGTTGCCGACCCTTTAAAAAAAGGCGTATTCGCTGTGTTGACAGCTAAAGGGGAAAGCTTTGGTCCGTTGGTCCCCAGCTATCAACACAGTGAATCCTCTTGGAGCTCTGGCGATCTTACTCACCAACAGAAACACAACACTATGAGTAGGGTCTAGTGTTATTTATTAAACTGCGGTTTTCTGTAAGGTGGAGGTACTTCCCCAGATGGGCTCTGCTCCAGATTTGAGCGAGACAACATTCGTTGTGCTGTGCCCTACCACACTAAACGATATGCATCCGCTGTGCCCATACCTGTCTCAGTTTCGCTTAAATGTAATGAATTTATTTAAACTTTCACGATTTTCATACATAATTTAACTAAAACGAGGCGAGGAACCCCAGGCAGTCTTTCTCCGGGACCACGGGGATGATGTCACCAAAACGTTTCAAGGTTAGTTTTTGAAGTTTTAGACAATCAAGTCTCGTTTTAGAAAATTTATAATGTAAACTATTTTTACAGTCGAGTTTTAAATAATTATTAAATAATATTGTGGGACAATATTACACAAATCGCCCTAGTCCTACGGTAAGCTCAATAAGGCTTGTCTTGTACCCACAAAACAAGCCTTATTGAGCGTTTGTGTTAGTGTCTGATTAACTGCTGCTTATTGTTAGGGAATCGAAGATTGGCTTTTAGGATTGTTTTTAGGATTCCGTTCCGTAGTTTGTATACTAGATTGTTCATTGAATAATAAATAAATATTCTTGGACAATCTTACACAAATCGTCTACTGTAAGATTATCCTATAATATGTATTTATTAGTTATAAAAAAAAAACAAAAGGAGTCGATTAATATAATGAGTCGCTTTTGAAGTAAAGGTTAACTCGGGTAAATCCATCTATCTCATTATGTTATAACCCGAGTTTCAAGTTAAGCGACACAAATGTTCACACAAGTCATTTTTTGAGCCAAATATTTTTATTGGTGTTTGGTAAGGGATGAAACATATATTTCTTCTTAAAAACATAACCATTCGCGCTATGTAAAGACTGGCAGACAAGACGTTAAACGTTCACACAAGTCTTCCAATCCAATCCCCAGAAGAGTAAAAACTAGATGCAAAGTTTTAAAGATTTCAACGCGAACGAAGGCTCAAGCAGCGACTAGGGAAGATATAAATTCTTACCAGAAAGAGTCAATAGTGAAGAATTAAAATCAAAGTCGATAAAAGTCCCCAAAGAACTGAGTATCGAAGCACGAGTAATTTCACGAAAGGCTACTAGAGGATTACTTGACAGATATTAAAGGGAATTCCATTTGAAACTTTCCCAATTTGAGAAGGATATTGAAAGTAAGAATTACTTTGACACGTTTATTAACTTTGCACAAAAAGTTAATAAACCATTAAGGTGCGATTCAGTCCGTCTGTCTGTCATATACTTAAAATAAAAATAAAATAAAAATAAAAATCCATTTATTGCCACAACTGGGGATAATCCTTAAAAAGATAAACATTACAGAAAAAAAAAACTTAAATAACTTAAATAACATCTTCTACATTATTAAAAACAAACAAACAGCAAAAAACAAAAAAAAAAACATTACATTAGAATAAAAAAACAGAAGATAAAGAAGAAAAAAAAAAGTTATAATTTTGAGATTCCCTCGTCTCGGCAATGGGTCCCAGTCTCAGCTTGTGCTAGATAAATACACAGACTGTACCTATCCAGCGCTGATTTTCAGACTGGTCCCGAGGGTAGGTCGGCCATGGTGCTAACGACTGTCTAAGTCAGGTGATCTAAGCAACTAAATAAATTATGTAATATAATATGAGTGTGCCAGTGTTTGAGTGCGAGTGTATGTGTGCGCATGTTTGTGTGTGTGTGTGTGTGTGTGTGTATACTTACATTGGGATGCCCAAATGATATATGGATATTTATATATATATAATGTCAATGTTGGATTGTGCTATTAATATGTTATTATTATTTTTAAAGTTTACGTTTAAGTTTGGGGACGGTTTCCTTTTTGCACCTCCAGAAAGTGCGACTTGACCAGTTTCTTAAATTTTAATAAAGGCATAGGAGCTCTTAATGGAGGTGGCAAGTCATTCCAAATTTTTGTAGCTGCATATTTGAAACCCCCCCTGTAGAATTTAGTTTTATGCTTAGGGACCAGCAAAGAGTTTTGTCGATAACCTCTGAGAGTGTTTTTCTGTGCATCCTGTGCCCACTTTAATTTTCCGTAAAGGTATGGCGGTTTATGGTATTCGATAATTTTACGTAGGGTAAACGCCAGATGCAGGTCTCTTCTACTAGACATATTAAGTACACCCTTGCTATTGAGGTGCGGTGTGATATGCGCTCGCTTAGGTATATCGTAGCAGAAACGTGCACAAGCATTCTGTACCCGTTGTATCGCCTTCTTTGTTTTGGCAAGTAACCTTGGCCCATATACTATGTCTGTATAGTTGAAAGGTGATAGCACTAGTGCCTCAATAAGTATTTCCCTAACTTTTATCGACAAATATTTTCTAACACTGTACAGGGTTTTGAGACGGTAAAAAGCATTCCGTATTTTAGTGTTAACATGATTTTCAAATCTTAACTCACCATCCATGACAAGACCCAAATTCTTAGCGCAAGGTACCTGCGGAACCGGCTCCAATCCTATATAAACTACTGGCTCTTTATTAATAATCTTTTGTCTTTGCCATTTACTCCCCATTACCATAAACTGTGATTTAGATGGATTCAGTACTAAATTATTCTTGGATGACCATTCCGCTATCATGTTTAGGTCGTTGTTTATTTTCTTAAGGGCTGAACTCAATTCTTGTGGTTTGAACGAGTGATAAATTTGTGTATCGTCTGCGTATAAATGTACCTCACAGTGTTTTAGTGCAGCCACCAAATCAGCCGTGTACAGAATAAATAGCAACGGACTCAAAACAGAACCCTGCGGCGTTCCTCGCTCTATTTGCCTGACTTGCGACGTAGCTAGTTCTCCCTGTTCCAACTGAAGTTCCACGAACTGCTGCCTACCTGTAAGGAACGACTGAAACCATTTGCGTGTCAATGGTCCTATTCCATAGTAAGACATTTTTGAGAGAAGCAGAGATGGATTAATACAGTCAAACGCACGAGAGAAGTCAAGAAGGACGAGAATCGATCCTTTTCCTTCGTCTGAAGCTGCTATTATGTCATCTGTCACTTTTGCCAGGGCTGTGGCTGTACCATGCATAGCGCGAAACCCTGACTGTATTAGCGGTAGGAGATCATTTTCATCCAGGTATTTACTCAATTGTTGACACACCACTTTTTCTATTATTTTCGATAAAACTGGAAGTATGCTGACTGGCCGCAGGTCCTTATAATCGTCAATCTTGCTCGTTTTAGGTATTGGTCTGATTTTAGCTATTTTCCAGTCCTCCGGGAAAATGCCCGACTCAATTGATTCGTTTACCATGTGTGTTATTATCGGTAGTGTAACGCTTAAAGTGAGACGTATCATGTCCATTGATATATTATCCTGTCCACTTGCATTTGTTTCCACCGACTGTATAATTTTAAGTACCTGGTTCTCCGTCGCTCTTTCCGTATTGAAGACTTTATTATTGATTTTATTATTCTCGAAAAAAGTCTGCGTCCCCTGATCTGTTGATGCGGTTCCCGGTACCCTCAAGAAGTAGTCGTTTAGGTCATTTGGATTGCATAAATGTTCCGGTATCGGAGGTTTATCTCTATTCCCCATTATTGAGCAGCTTTTAATATGAGTCGACATGTGTTTTGGGTATTTTTTATTATTGTTGACAAAGTAGGTAAAGTAGGCTGCTTTCTCCCGCTCCAAGGCTCCGCTTGTATAGTTCTGTAGATTTTTGTAGTAGTCCTTATGCACTTTGGAACCCGTTTTGCAAGCTTTTGCAAGCGCGTTATCGCGCAATTTCATCATTAATTTAACATTATCCGTTACCCATGGAAACGAGTTATTATTTATGCGAAACCGTCTTATTGGAGCATGTGCATCGAACAATGTTGTAACCAGCCGGTTAAATAACTTGACTTTGTCATTCACGTCTTTCAGCTTTATAATATCTGCCCATGGCAGATCATTAAGGTCTATGTTAAACATATCTTTATTGATTTTGTCCAAGCTTCGCTTGTAAATATATTGAGGCGGTTGCTTCGGTTTCCTAATTTTAAGTTCCACGAATACCATGGCATGATCACTGATGTTATGGTTGTGATGAACATATACGGCTTGGCATACATTATGACTATCTGTAATAAATAAATCTAGTAAGGAAGCCGTTTTTGTCGTTATTCTAGTCGGCTCTGTAACTAATTGATGCAAGTTTCGTTGCGATACGAATGTTAAAAGTTTTTTAGTATTCGGTTTGTCTAGTGACATAAGGTTTACATTAAAATCTGTGAGAATAAAGATACCGTCACAAGTCGCGAACATATCCATCGACTCGCTCAGTGCGTCAATTGCGGTATCTACCGAAACCGACTCCGGCCTGTATGCTGTGCCAACAGCAAATCTCCCTACCCCGCTTATTTTTAGTTCTAACCACATTTGTTCTAGTTGCGATGAAGGATGATTCATTACCTTTATTCGAAGGCCTTTGCGAATATAAAACCCCACTCCTCCCCCTTTTTTCCCATTAAGGCGTGTGTTACTTTTTAGAACATAATTTGGTATTGTAGGAATAGACTGTTCCTCCCCCGGGCGCAGCCACGTTTCATTTAATGCCATTATATCCGGTTTGTACCGGTCCATCAATCCTACTAATTCATCTAGGCCTGTATTTAGTGAGCGCACATTTAATAAGGCTAAGCTAAAATTATGCGATTTTATTTTTTTCATCTCTCCTGATAAGAAAACCTATCTATTGTGTATAGCCGGTCTCTTTGCATGGATGCGAGGCATATATAAGTTACAAAACAACTACTTACAGGAATGTGAATAGGTATTAATAAATAAATATCTTGTTCAAGTAAGCTCATAGCACGTGTATAATTAAAGTAAAATAGTATATATAGTAGATTGGGGTAAATTGTATATAAAAAGATTACTAAGTATAAATATCTGAAAAATCTCATGTGTTGTGTATTTATTGCATTTAACCAGCACGCAAATATTAAGTAAAAATATCTTATAGTAAGTGCACACACTTTCAATATGAAAAACCTAAAAACATATACTGTATATAAAAACATCACTACATATAAATATCTGAAAAAGTCCATGTGTTGTATAATTATTACAGTCCACAAGTTCGCAAATATTAAAAAAACGTATCTTCCAGTTAAAATTAAAAAACTAAAAACACTGTCACTTAGTACAGCTATTTCGAAACAACCTAAAGGATGTTCTTTTGAATAAATTTCACATCTGCTAAAACTACATTTAACCTTATATCTTGATGTCTCAAAACAAAAACCAATGGAAATAATATTATTATTTATCTTTAGACTTAGTAGGGTCCTTAGAGAAAACCTGTTGAATTTCCTTTTCACTCCTAATTCGAATTGCCTTAGTATCCTTGCCATCCGTTTTTTTTGTGTAGATACCTCCCTCTTTAGTCCATACGAATCTCCATCCCGCAGCACTGGCCGCCTGCCGCGCCTGCCAAAACAGTTTCCGGTTACTTTTAGTTAGCCTTTCATTAATATAAAAACTGCACGGGGTACGCTCCACCAGTCCCATGTTACTAGTATCCAGGCTTCGACGAACGCGTGCACTCCGTATTAAATTATCCCGTACAGACCTTCTCGCGAGCCGTAACACTAGGGGGCGGGGCTTATTACTATTTCCGGCATCCGTTGTTCTTGGCGGTCCCACGCGCTCGACACTGACTATTTCTCGCTCGTCCAATGATATCCCTATTTTTTTCGCCGCGGTTTGTATGATATGCAGCGGTGATTCTCCCGGCTGTTCTTACACAACTATATAAATTGAAAGATGTCCTATACTACATAAAAAGTGACTAAGATTGGTGCCCAAGGCTGGGACCAAACCAGCGTTCTACCTGCATTCGCGGCGACGAATAACCACTAGGCCACTAGGCGTTATGACCGTGCACATTCTCCTTTATAATCGTGACAACGCAGGCAGTTTTAGCATTAACCTCGCCGCCTGTTACTGGGCATTACGGCATCGTTACCTCCGATCGGGTGAACCGATTTATAACCAAAGAAATGTTCTATAAGTATCTACTTATTCACCATACTTAATAGAAAGGCTTTTGAATGTATCATCCGCTTACAATTCAATTAATTTTCCAATCTTATTTTGTCTCCCTCATGGGTTGAATTGCATAAAAAGTCATTCTCAGTGATGCTGAATGACATTTGAAGAATATGCGTTTCAACGGTTGAGCCTGAACATTTTCGGTCAGTCTTTATAAACGCGACTGTTTGTATGTTTAGACTTGAGAATGCTTAAAATGTGTAAGACAGCTTGTTAAGTAAGAATGCGTACTTAATCAATATGAGTTTTAATTAAAGTGAAGTGTAATGGGCGAAGTTGTGATGTGGAAATATGCGTGTTGCTCGAGGAAGGCGTGGAGGTGAATATTATTAACACTAACTTTAACAGGGTGTCATGAACAAAGGAATATAAGTACAAATAATACAGGAGTTTCGTCATGGGTCCTTCCCCGGCTCGTACCAATACGTTTTTCGGAACTTTTGTACGAAATATCATCTGATATTTACCAATTAGTGCATGGCTTAGTGCATGCCGTAAGCCGTGACGAGTGGCGGAGCAGAGGGGAGGCCTTTGCCCAGCAGTGGAACACAACTTAGTAGGCTACTAAAAAAAAATAAAAAAAAGGAATTGCTTTTCAGCGAAGGGAAGCGTCATGAGGAAAACAGACTGCTAGTTTAGTCTGGTTTCCTTACGCTAAATCTTGGGATTCGTTGTTAAAGCGGAGCCCAGACTTCCTGAGTCGTGGCATAGGATAACGCTAGAAAGAAGAAAGAAATGGTTTCTTTAATGCTGTTTACCCATATATATTGCACTTCATATCGGCTCCCAGCAAATAACATACGCTCCATATCATGTAAACGCCATTCGCATCATTTGTCTTACTATCTTGTACTGGCCAAGCAAAAATGATTCTTAAAACTTAGTGAAGAAGGTTTGTTTTGCTTTAATCAGTGATTTTCATCTCGAACTGAATAGTTTACCAGAAGAAGTATTGTTGCGTTCTGTGCGATGCTCGCTAAACTTTATCAACAAAGTTGTGTTTTATCTTGGACTAAGATGTCTTAAATATCCTAGCTTGGTGTAGGTGATAAGCTGATAAGTGTAATTAGGTTTTTGTTTTTATATGTACTATTATTAACTAATTGGAACCCTAGGTCACTGTAGGACTATGTTACAGTGACGCTATAAATCAGATAGTAAGAAATGTCTTACTGCTTGTCATTTTGACATGGTTCTAGAGTGATCTAAGGTTCCAATTGGTTGACTGTACAGTGAATATGTCGTGCCAGGCCAGACAAAAATATTTATACTGATAAGCACTAAACCTATTCGTTTTTTAAGGGTGATTCCAGCAAAACACCGTGTATGTGTCTCCCAAGTTTTTGAGACACTGACATAACATCATGTCAGTTGCTTCAATATACTAAAAGTTGAGCGAAGTCGTACAAAATGTTTTATGCCACACCTGGCCATAAAGTGCCTTTTTCCGCACGCTACGCGTACGGAAAAAGCCGATTTCTGCCCAAGTGTAGGCATAAAATGATGTACCTAACACGTGAGGTAATAAATAAAGCCCGCATATTTCGCATATTTACGTCCCTCGCTTGCAGCTCGGGTCGCGATCTCGGCCTTTCTTTGTTTTACCGCACTAGTTAGGTAGGTAATGTACTATATCGGACTCTTAAATCTTGCTATGATTCATAAATGGATGCGTTGCATGTATATTTTGTATTGTGTGTGTGTTTCGAATAAAGAATTAATTTATCAATAGAATTGACGAAAAAGCGGAACAGTAGAGTAATTTGTCATTGCTGAACCTATCTGAGTAACTAAAACATTTATTTTATTTATTTAATAAGTGTCTTTATCCAAATTTTATTTAGGATCTCGTCAGTGTGAGTCAAAATTCCTAGGTAAGTAGGTACAACTTTTCTAAATGACAATTCCTGCAGCGTACTAAAGATTTCCTTTAGTTAAGCGCTAAGAATTTTATTCGTTGAAATATTATCTCATAAAATAAAATACTTATTCTTTTTTGAGTTAAGTTTCTATTTTAGACGCTAACATATGAATAAAAAGGTGTAATAAGTGAATGCTGCACGTTCTTTATGGGCATTTTCAGAAAAACAGTGAACCATTTTAATGAAAATGTGTCCTCGATTTTTAATACAAAAAAAATTTGACAGTTATGTAACAGCCCATACAAAATGTATGAAAAAATGCGTTACGAAACTAGCCAAAAAACGGGACATTCCTTTTCTTTTTTTTAATCAATAGCTCGTACTCATGATTCTGGTTATAAAAAACACAAAACTTCCTATATTTTCAAAAAATAAGGAAAAGCCAAACTAGATGCTTAATCACACCCCGTTATTCAGTGCGCTGAAAACTTATAACAAACTCTATTTTTAATAATAGTTGCAGCAAGACAAAGACTCGCTATTAAAAGGAAACAATCTGCCGCTCCGGTCATCGCCCCGCTACGCCGTAGCACTGCTACGGTTCGTAGCTCGTAGTGCCGTAGCGAGTACACGTAGAGTACAACTGGAAGTAAACAAACTTTGATTATTTCTGAAGACCATAGAATCTGTTTGGTAGAGAACATTGACATCAGTTACGTGCGTTTTCACGGAATTGATACATTTGTTTCAATATTCTGAATATTGTAGAGTGGCGTTGCAAGTTTTGCTTGAGTTTGTTATCCACTTATCCGGGTATGAATTTAAATAAAATTTAAAAACGAAAGAAACTTCTCTCTCTCTCTTGTCAAAGACTTTACGACAACTTTTAATAGTGTTTTAAAGAAATTCAGCAGTTTTTGACGTATTTATTATACGTCGTGTTTCTTGTGATAAGTGTTAAGAGCTCTTCACAAAAGTATTAGAATTTTATTGTAATAATGATGTTTTTATTTATAAATGACATTTTTTGGTGAACAAGCATACATCCCGCACAATACTAAACGGCGCCTGTAGCCCATAGACGCCTGTAATACCAGTAATAATGATGCTGACAATTGTCCCTTGTCGCCGTGGTGAAACTGGGCCCAGAATTATACCCTAACTTCTATTTTTTTGTAGAACTACTATTTCACTGTAATCCAGATACTGTAGACAATAGTGTATTTTAGCCTGCATTGCCTATACGGGTTCGTGGCTCCATTCTATACAAGTATTCTTAGACCGGCGGAGACCATTACGTGAGCTTCGGATGAATCCTTTCGGCCATTGAGACCTTTTCAAGTGTGTTATCAATTTCATTTACAATGAACTGAACCACTGAATGATCGGAAGACTGCACGAAGAAATAAGTCTGGTTCTCTCAAACAGATTTAATATTATAAATCTGTGACAACTACATTTTTAACTCATTAATAGAATATTCCAGCCAAAATCTACATAGTGAATGTGTAGGTCATACTGACCAACTTTTATTATGGGGCCAATGTCGAAATCGCGAAAAAAAAATTGCCTGTTTCATACATTCCGGCCGGTGTGATGCCGCCAATTTATATGAAACACGCAATTTTTTTCGCGATTTCGACTTCGGCCCTATGATAAAAGTTGGTCAGTATAACTTCACCCTGTATTTGAGTAATTCTTACTGTCGGGTATAATGCAATAAATCTGCCAAAGGGAACTAGATTTTTTTCTCGGTGGAGACCACAAATCCTCGATTACATTTTATGCTTAAAAATACACTCAAGAACAAAAGTTTCGGGTCACTAAGATTTTTTTGTATAGCTTGGCAACGACTAGAGCTAGCGTATTGAAACAACGTCAACACTATAGACAATTTAATCTTACTTAAATAAAATACATTACATATATTCTGACATTTGTTTTTAATTTTATATAAAACGATAAAGTAAAAACGGCTTGCTTTTGATTGCAAACCAAAATTGAAAATTGTAACCTTTCTTTAAATAGTGAATATTTGCGAAACTTCTTATGAATAGATTTTATGACAAGACAAAAATAAAAAAAGGTATTTGCGTAACTGAGAAATTCAAAATTTTAAAACAACACTTTTTTTCATGCGTTATAGCAATACGTCAATCAATAAGTTTTATACATGTAATTAAGGATACTTAATTTTTTTATAGATAAGTCTATAGAAGGATCAGTTTATTTTAATAATTATGCTTGTTGTATTCGTATTCAAGATTATATACAAGTATCTAAATCCTAATGACACGGAACTTCTGCTCCAGAGTGTACAATTGAATACTTACAGCCTAAAGACAACCTTATTATATCAACAGTTGCAATAATATTATAATAGTCACGATCACAGCCCTTTTTTTAGCCATTTAGGATAGTTAATTTAAACGGTCTCTCAAATATTAAAGGCCATAACCATAATGTAACCCTACAAAGACACAGGTTTGCGCATTCACCGCGAAAAAACTTCCGTTTGTCGCGTCACCTCGTTTTGAGAGCACTCCCCTATCTGCCACAGCCAGTATTGGAATCCTTGGCGTTGACATCTCGAGTGAAGTCCAGTTCCGCGGCCACCTAGAGGGTAAGGCCAAATTGGCCTCGAAGAAGCTCGGTGTGCTCAATAGATCGAGGCAGTATTTCAAGCCGGCCCATCGCCTACAGCTTTATAAGGCGCAGGTTCGCCCGCATATGGAATACTGCTCTCATCTTTGGGCAGGGGCACCTAAGTACCAGCTTCTTCCTCTAGACCGCATCCAACGGAGAGCAGCTCGAATTGTCAACTGCCAACGTATTTCTGATCGGCTTGATCCTTTGGCGCTGCGTAAAGATGTGGCCTAACTCTGCATTTTCTATCGCATGTATTATGGGGAGTGTTCCGAGGAATTGTTCGGATTAATCCCTGCCGCTTCTTTCCGCCATCGCCCTACGCGACAATATTTCCACTCTCACCATTTAGATGGTTGGCAGTCCTCAACTGTGCGCTTTTCCCGAAACTTCCTGCCTCGCACAGCTAAACTGTGGAACGAACTGTCGCCAGCGGTGTTTCCGGACCGATACGACCTTCAAACCTTCAAGAAAAGAGCGTACTCCCACCTTAAAGGCCGGCAACGCACTTGCGACACCACTGGTGTTGCGGGTGTCCGTGGACGACGTTAATCGCTTACCATCAGGCGATTCGTTTGCTCGTTTGCATAGCATAAAAAAAACCCATGTACCATATGGTTATGGCCTTTAATATTTGAGGTACATGTCGAATGCTCAGAATGTTTCGAATGTCACGGACTGGTTTTATAAAACACCAAATTAATTAACAAAGCTTATTTTGACTAAAACCACGTACTCGAGCGCTGAGTCTCTTTTAATATGAAAAGCACTTCTCGAAACTCTCCCAAGAGTGCTTAGCTCGTCAAATGTCTTGTGCAAACTTTCAACACCGAGCGACAACTGCCAGTCGTCAAACTGACTGCCAGGCAACTGACAGCCTCCTCGACGAGCGATAAGTGGATGGATTCATTTGGTTTCATGATTATTGTCTGTCTCTGTTACTCTGATTTCTTCTGGTTTGATAGAACGTACATGATTAAATATTGTATGGGTCCTCGAAAAAAACTACTTTAAGAGCTGATTCCCGCTTGTCCGATGTCGTTTTTGGACCTTAATCGGACGTTCAATTTGTAGGAAAATCGCTGTCTGGCAAATGTGAACAGCTTCATATAAAATGTTCTGTCACTGGAGCGTTCGACAAAATCCGGATCCGATATCTGACAAGTAAAAACCGGCTCTTAATCGGGTATCTCAATTTATAAAGGAAACATTGTTTTGTTTTCTTGCAGAGAGATCAAATTCTCGCATCAATTTGGGGATTATTTACCGTACGCGAAAGAAACGTAGTTTTTGTCAGGCTTTATAAATGCAGTACCTAGTAGTGTGACGTCACTACTAGGGAGACGTAGAATTGTACCTAAGAGTGACGTTACGCGGATCTTGAACGCACTGTATTTTCGTCATTTTTGATTTGACGAACAAAAGAAAAAATACGTGTACCATATCTTTTTTATAATCTAAAAGACGGACCTAATAAATCGTTTTAGTCATCTAGCCTATTCTCATATTGACACAGGACCCACGTATGAGTGGCGCCGCCTGGTGAGCGACAATACGGCTCCCGTTGCGGCAAAATGGTTAAAATAGCAACCTAGAATATACACTTTACATAAATACTAGTAGTTCTATGAAAATACTAAGCTTACTGTGTATTCAGGCAAAAGCATGTTTGACGACGGCCGGAACAATAGGAAAACCAATCCAATGTCCAATATTTATCAAAACGTTCTAAAAGAACATTTATTCGGCATTTCTTCTACTTCGATACGTCTCTTTGGTATGGAGTAACAATATGTAGGGCAGTACGTAAGTGATTAACCAAATAGAGAGTAAAAGGGGTAACAAGGCACCGTTCGTTGTATTCATAAAGCGTTGTGTTTAAACAAATATGGGTCAATCAACATTTTCTTGTTGTTATTCCATATTGTTTTATAACGGGCATATTTAACTTGTTTTGAAAAAATAAATTCCGTGATGTAAGGTTCGAAACGGTAGCAGATTTTTTGACGTTCTTAAGGGCATTGTAATGTGCCTAACTTAAAAAAATTGGCCAAGTACGAGTCGGACTCGCCTACCGAGGGTTCCGCCCTATTTATTACCCTAGTTACTTAAAAATTCTGGTGGCACGGAACTCTCAGTGTGCGGCAATTATACGTTTTTCGGATTTTCTGCCGTTCTTGTGTTAAGTACTAGTTCTTGATTTTACCCAAATTTCGTGATACTAGGTGAACGAGAAGTATTTACCCTATACATATTGATTACCATTGCAAATGTATGAGAAATAAACGGCCATAACTTTAAATTACGTTCGCGTAGAGGTTTGGTTTTTCATAGCTTTAAGGGACCGCAAACTTATGTATGTGGTTTTAATTTCAATTTGCTACGTCTATGCGCTCCCGCGATAAAGGATTTTGACAGACGGACAACAAAGTTATCCTATAAGGGTTTCGTATTTTCCTTTTGATAGACGGAACCCTAAAAACAAAGATATTTTTTATCTACTTATATCATTGTCTGCGCGTATAGACATAGGTTGGCTGCTGATGTCCTGGATTTGCGCTGATGTGGATGGCAGGTTGTCGAAATGACGAAGGCAGCGGTTCAACGAATTAATATTTTAATTCGGTATTTTTACATGATTTTGTGAAGTTAAAGTTATATAAAATTGAGCAAAGAGAAAAAAAAAGGAATAGGTAAGATGGTATCTAGTTGCCTAACGAATTGCGAGTGTCATCCATCGGCGCGGTTGGTGTTTCGAGGGATGACGAGCAGCCGTGCCATTGGTCGCCGATCACGCCATATGTGCCTCTCATTGGTACTGTTGATATGGCGATATAACCTGTATGTGACGTCACGGTAGGTGCATCGCGTTCGGGGATGCGCGCTGTAGCTAGGCGCGCCAAGGTCGATGGAAGTACATGGGCAGCCGTCAGCTGATTACGTGCATGCACGTTAGATGGCGCCGGAACATAAGCTCCCGGCCTTGGAAGTAGTAGCTTCCAATGTGAAGACATGGCGATGATAGTTACTCGTCGTTCGTCGGCAGTGGGCAGATTTTCGAAAATGCTCGTCGTACGGTGCCGTGTGATGTGCGAATATCGGCTACTCGGGAGACGCCGTCTCTGCCTGGGAACGTCTTGGTAATTCGCCCTAAGCTCCATTTGAGGGGTGGAGTATGGTCCTCCTTAATCAGGACGAGGGTGTCCACCTTCAGATCAGCCATGTTGCGCGTCCATTTTGTTCTGACCTGCAGCTCGGATATGTACTCCTTGGACCACCTGGCCCAGAAGTGCTGTCGTATTTGCTCCACTCGCTGGTATCTGGTCAGACGGTGCACGGGAACGTCGTGAAGATCAGCGCGCGCAGGAGCCGTCAGCGGGCGTCCAATGAGGAAGTGAGCCGGGCTGAGGGGGGTATAATCTTGCGGATCTGAGGACATAGGACTCAAAGGACGAGAGTTCAGGATGGATTCAACTTCCGTCAAAACCGTGCTGAACCCTTCGTAAGTTAAATGTACATCACCTATCACACGTCGCAGGTGATGCTTGCAACTTTTAACACCAGCTTCGACCAGACCGGCAAAATGACTGGCATAAGGTGGCGTCATTATAAATTCAATTTTTTGTGAGTTTGCGTACTCTTTTATTTCATCCGAACAAGAATTCAAAAACCTTGCGAAATCATTCATAAGGCCTACAAAGTTCCGTCCGTTGTCTGAAAATATTTTTGAAGGTTTACCGCGGCGCGAAATAAACCTTTTCAAAGCCAGTAGGTACGCATCTGAAGAGAGATCGGTAACCAACTCTAAATGAACCGCGCGCGTAGCAAAGCATACAAAAATGCATAGATAAGCTTTAACAGTAGTGGCTCCCCGACCTTTACGATTCAGAATATAATAAGGGCCTGCATAGTCTACAGCGCAGTGAATAAATACGAATCCAGGCTCTAATCGCTCGGAGGGCAAATTACCCATTATAGGAGTAAGCGTTTTACCTCGAAAACGAGCGCAGACGACACAGCTGTGAACCACTTTTCTAGCGAGATTCCTTCCGCTTACGGGCCACCATGCCTCGCGAAGCGAAAACAATATATGTTGTGGTCCCGCGTGCAGTAATCTTTTATGTTCGTGCCTAAATAAAAGAATCGCGAAATGATGCTTACTAGAAAGCAAAATTGGGTGTTTTTTATCGTAATCAAACGTAGACGAATTTGTAAGCCGCCCCCCAACTCTAATTAGTTTATTATCGTCAACAAACAAATTTAATTTTGCTAAGAAACCCTTTGCGACTGGTTTGTTTCTTATCAATGCATCGTGAACATCGCAAAATGAATCTAATTGCGATAAGCGCGAGAGTACAATCTCAGATTCCCTCAGTTCATCTACTGTGAGCGCGCCGGATCGACGTGCATCCTTGTTGCGCGCGTTATGAATGAAGCGAAGTACATATGCGGCTGCGCGCTGCATACGATTGAACTGCGAAAACCTGGAGAATGTAAACAAGTTATTGCTATTGTCGTTGCATACCAAGCTAGTCACAGGATTGGTTTTGCGTTCGGGTATCTGAGACTCGTCTGGCAGCAACGATGGATCTAACCCTTGACCGGTATAGTTAACATCATGCAAAAAATCGGGTCCGTTCCACCATAGGCTGGAGGAACAAAGCGTGTCTAACTGTAGTCCCCTAGAAACTAAATCGGCTGGGTTACATTTTCCGCTGACATGATGCCACGAATGACCTTTGGTAATTTCGTGGATTTCAGCTACCCTATTTTGAACAAAGGGTTTTAATAAGCTAGGCTGCATTCGAAGCCAACTTAATGCGATAGTCGAATCGGTATGAAAAACCACGAGGTTGAATTTCGCGCGCAATGATTGATTTATTTTATTGTACAATCTAGCACTTAATAAACAAGCAGACAATTCTAACCGCGGTATTGTCATAGCAGGGGCTATTGGAGCGACTTTGCTTTTCGAGCAGAGCAACCTAACCGTAACGGCTGATTTGTCGTCAATTGTTCGGACGTAGGCACAAGTACCGTACGCTAATTGGCTTGCATCTGAAAAAATATGTAAATCTATACATATAGGGTCATCGCACATAACATGGCGTGGAATGCGAATGGTAGGTAATATCGACAAGTTGTTTACAAAGCGATGCCAGGCTTGCGTGACGTCATCGGGAACAGCGGAGTCCCAATCAATCTTTAACAAAAACAACCGTTGTAACAAACATTTGGCAATAATTATTACCGGACTTAATAAGCCGAGCGGATCGAAAACCTGTGATGCTGTGGACAATATTATGCGTTTCGTAACAGGTTTTGGATTTGGCTCGTGTCGTGAATGATAAAATAATTCGTCTTTTTTGTTATACCATCCAAGACCTAAGGTTTTACTATGCGCGTGTTCGCCTAACGATAGCTCCTTTGAAATATCATCCTTATAGCGTTGGTCTGTACAGTCGAAGTTAAAAACCCACTTGCGTAGTGGAAAGCAACCAGAACTCAAAACTTTCGCGGTTTCCTCACATATGCGTTGCAATTCGGGAATTGTGGACGATCCAGAAATTAAATCATCCACATAGAAATCGTCTCTGATCGTTCTAGCTACTTCAAGATCTGTACACTCCTGCGCCAATTGTTTAAGACACCTGCAACTGAGGAATGCAGCGGCTGACGTGCCGTACGTAACGGTGCTCAGTTGATATATGTCAAGGTCGTCGCTGGGATTATCGCGCCATAAGATAAGTTGTAGATCGCGTTGAGATTCGTCAATCTGAACTTGCCTATAATGTTTTTCGATGTCAGCGCATGCTACGAACCTATTTTCGCGGAATCTTAGCAGTATGGCGATCAAATCGCCTTGAATAGGTGCGCCTACGCGTTGTATGTCGTTCAACGATTTCCCGCTGGTGGTGGGGGCGCTAGCATCGAATACGACCCTTAAACGAGTTTTTATTGCATCGGGACGGTACACCCCATGATGGCTTAAAAAATAATTAGGGGTTCCGTAGGTAAATACGCGCTTCATATGACCTAACGCGAGGTACTCTTTGATAAAGTCACTGTACATACCTTTATATATCGGATCGCGATTTAGACGTTTTTCTAACGACAAAAAGCGTCTTTTTGCTTGTGCGTATGAGTCACCGAGAACGTCGGGACTTTCTTTGAGAGGAAGTTGCACGCAAAACCTACCGTCCTCGAGACGAGTAGTTGTTTTGATAAAATTATTTTCGCATGCAATTTCCTCATCGCTGCGCGAATAATGCGATTTATTATTTATCTGGACTTCCTCTAACTCCCAAAACCTACGTAATTGATTATCTAATGATTGCGCGTCATTAAATTGCGTGAAATTACAATTAATAGGTTTTGTACTGCGCGTGTTAGAGAAAACACGTCCCGCGACAATCCAACCTAACTTAGTGCTTACTAAGTACGCTCCGTTGGCTAGGCGCCTGTTTTCAGTTCCCAGAAGCTCCCAGAATAGGTCCCCGCCGATCATGAGCTCAACGGGCTGACATTCATGAAAACTAGGATCTGCCAGACATACGTTATCTGGAATACGGTAATCATCACGTTTACTCGGAAACGTAGGTAACGACGACGTTAACTCCGGTAAAACTCGACATTGTACGAACGTTTTATAACCGCCGACAAGCGAATTTATCTCTAACTCACATATTTTCGAACTACGTGTAGTTAAATTACCGATGCCGTTTATTTCTTCAGTGGACTGTAATGTATATGGTTTTAATTTATCACATAACGCCTCCGTGATGAAACAACCTTCGCTGCCATTGTCAAGCATCGCTCGCGTTTTATGATAGTTACCGAAACTATCAGGAATTTCGACAAGGGCTGTTGCTAACATAACGGGTCTCTTCGAAGACAATCGTGCGTTGATGTCTATGTGTGCATTCAATACCTGCATCACAGGTTGCGCGTGTGCTATATTATTATCAGAGATCGAGGAGGAGGGCGCCCGCGATGCGTTGTCTGTTGCCAGCAATGCTACGGAGCGCTTGTCACTGGCACCTTCCGTCTCGTCCTCGTGAATTATCGAATTATGTTTCTTGTTACACTTTCTACACGGGCCATAACGACATTCACTAGGTTTATGACCTGCCCGTAGACAATTCTCACACAAATCTTTATCGCGAACTAGTTTTAATTTATCTTGCAAACTAATATCGATGAATGCTTGACACGAGTACAAAGGATGTTTACCGTTGCACATAAAACATAACTTTTTGTGCGGTGTTTGTTTAGTGGGAGATTTGTCGAGGGACTTTTCGGTAACTACGTTGCAGTGAACCTTTGAAGTCGTGTGCGCGTTATGAGTAGCTGACTTTTTTGTATCGTAGTGCGGATAAGTGCTACTTGAACTAGACCTACTGTGCGTGACTAATAGTGTTTCTAGCATATCGGCGCGGTCGCGAATAAATTTGAGCAAATCATCTACCTTAAGCGCGGCCTTAGTACCATTCGACACGGGTAACAAAGTGCTTTTATATTGCTCCCATTCACGTTCGGTGATGGAGTCTAGTTTGGAGACAACTAGATATATAACTAAAGTGTCCCAACACTCTGTGGGCTCGCCTAGCATTTTTAAAGCGCGTAAATTCTTTAGAACTGTGTCTAATAGCTTTCTTAGCAGTGCCGGCGATTCCTTATTAAGCGACTGCATAGAAAACAACGCCTTAACGTGATTGTGCACTAGCAATCTACTATTATCATAGCGGTTAAGTAGCAATTCCCAAGCAATCGTGTAATTATCAGCTGAAAATTCAATCGAATCAATAACGAGTTGCGCATTACCTTTAAGCGAAGATTTTAAGTAATGGAACTTTTGAATGCTGGTTATTTCTTGGGAATTATGCACCAAGGATGAAAACGTATCGCGGAATTGTAACCAGTGTTCATAAGATCCGTCGAAAGTAGGCAACGAAATGACGGGGAGCCGAACTGTTTGCGCCAAATTATTCGTAATTTGTACTTTAGGTTGGTTGGCTAGCTCCGAACATTTCACCATGCACTGCGTTTGAGCTAAAATCGCGTAATATTCGCTTTCAAACGTTTCTCTGACTTCAAAAAGTGTATTCATTTCGCTGTCGGGAATAATACCTTCTAACTGATTATGAATTTCAGTAAAATCCTCGAATATACCCTGAGCTCCTTGCATGCGTAAATTGAGCTCCGTGCGCTGGGTATCGGACAGAAGTAGACCCTCAAATGAACTTACAAACTTTTTGAAATTAGTTAGCCTACATTTTACGGAACCGCGTCTACGATTTAAATGCCTAATTGTTTCTACGTCTGTTTCCTGTTTAGGACCTAAAGCGGCATGAAATTCTAAATCGTCTTTGCCAGTCATCTTGCGGGACAGATAAAAGCAGGCGTAAAGTACTTACAGTTGCAATCACCACCACGGCCGAGCACAGCAAGACAGCTAACGGTACAGCTGCCACGTGCTGCTTGTAGATGACCTTGCGAAGGTCGACTCCACGACGCGTGATAGGGTCACAACGAAAGCTCAAGCACTGGAATTGAGAAAAGCACGGTATGACGTAGGCGTAAAAGGGGAAGGAAGAAGAAGGTAAGCTGGCTCGTCTCACCGAAGATCTTCACCGCTGCCGATGGCTCGCGTCTATGCGGCACTCTGCCGATGCGTTCTCACATCCAATCCGTGTATCCAGGGCTGGTCAATATCCGGCTTCGATGGATCAAAGTTTATGTCTGCGCGTATAGACATAGGTTGGCTGCTGATGTCCTGGATTTGCGCTGATGTGGATGGCAGGTTGTCGAAATGACGAAGGCAGCGGTTCAACGAATTAATATTTTAATTCGGTATTTTTACATGATTTTGTGAAGTTAAAGTTATATAAAATTGAGCAAAGAGAAAAAAAAAGGAATAGGTAAGATGGTATCTAGTTGCCTAACGAATTGCGAGTGTCATCCATCGGCGCGGTTGGTGTTTCGAGGGATGACGAGCAGCCGTGCCATTGGTCGCCGATCACGCCATATGTGCCTCTCATTGGTACTGTTGATATGGCGATATAACCTGTATGTGACGTCACGGTAGGTGCATCGCGTTCGGGGATGCGCGCTGTAGCTAGGCGCGCCAAGGTCGATGGAAGTACATGGGCAGCCGTCAGCTGATTACGTGCATGCACGTTAGATGGCGCCGGAACAATCATCTTGCCATTGACTTGTTTAGAATCCGACCAGCATAGAAGGTAGTTATTTATAAACTTACGCATGAACACACAACTATCTACTAGCTAGCTATAACTTGAATTAGATCTTGTCATCCCCTTAATACACATCTTTTGTTACGCATCTGCAAATTTCAGATATGGACGCAGTTTAAAAATAGCACGGGGTCTAATAACCTTGCTTTTGTTCAAGTTCAAGTCCACGGCCGGCTTTGATCACGTCTCGCACGAGAGGGCTAATTGGCTCCATAGCAATCTTAACAAATTTCCAGATGAGCTGTTTGTCGGCAAATTGGCAGAGCCATTGAATCCGTCAACTTATCGCTAACTAGCCGTTAACTACCGTCCCTAGCGATCTTGGAAATATTTTAGAAACGTATTTTGTACTACAAAGACTGCTGCAGAATTTAATATAAATAATTTATTTAGATGATAAGTAATTGGCGCAGTCGGTAGGTTTTCAGGATTAATTTTGTATAAAATGCAGTCACTATTTTATTACTTTCTTGATTTTGCCCGCGGCTTCATCATGCGATTATAGTAAAAATATATTATCTCCTTTCTCAGGAATCAAAGTATCTCCATACGAAATCCGTTTAACGACTTTAGCGTGAAAAATGCGAAATTAGCTCTGTCTGTCTGTTACCTCGGACAGACAGAGCTACTTTCGCATTTTTAATATTATATTATATTATATATATTCAACATTACAAATCATGTGCATTACAAAAGGTGTTAGTGTTAGGCAGTAGGTACATGACACCCTGATAGGGCACAGAATGTTACGGGTTATTAGTGGGCATTTTCAGAAAAAAGTTTACCATTTTAATTAATGAAAATGGGTCCTCGATTTTCCATACAAAAAAATTTACAGTTTCATAATTGCCCATAAAAATGTATGAAAAAATGCGTTGCAAAACTGACCAAAAAAGGGACACTTTTTTCTTTTTTTAAATAAATAGTACTCGTGATTCTGGTTATAAAAAAGCCAAAACTTCCTATATAAAAAAAGAAAATATACTTTTTTTAAATGCCCTAATAAGCAAGTTAAGAACAATAGAACTAACTAACATTAGGTACTGTAATACCCACGACCAGTATATGTATGATTATTACTGAATAAATGACATGATTTGATTTGATTTGATATGATATGATATTTTTTTTTTAATGATTTAATGATTTATTTGTGTAACACAGTATTACAGTCATACAACTAAGACACCGTGAAACTACACTAACTACAAAGTACAATAACATTGCTGATACTATTTTAGTACACATTATTTAAATATACTGGACACCCTATCATCCATCGCCTCACATAATCTCAAGCATTCCTGACACAGATCCGTCCATCCCCAAGCAAGCAGATCACATTCTGGAGCTGATACCAGGAGCTCGTTCAGTAAACCCAGAGCTCGAAGGATTGGCGAGTTTCTATGAGCTACGGTGCGCGCCGTTGGCACTGCTAGTAGAGGCCGCACGCGTGGCCTGAGAGGTATCCTTTTGACATCAGGCACAAACAATCTAACTAACCTCTCTACCAGCTCAGGACAGTCCGAGCTACCCCGTAGAGTCCGACATGCAAAGACAAGCAAACTATAGTTGCGCCTCACTTCTAAAGAATTATATCCTAGGGTTCCTAAGATAAATTTAGTGGGATAAAGGAAAGGATAATATCCAAATATTTTCTTATAGTAAGTCCTTAAGAAGGTCTTTTGTACCTTTTCCAAGAGTAAAATGTATGTGGATTCGAAAGGATTCCAGACCAGCGCGGATGCTTCCAGCTTACTTCTCACTAAAGCATTGTACAGAACTTTTACGGCATTCGGATCATGAAAATCTCTGACGTTACGAGTTACAAAGCCCAATCTACGAAAGCAGCTAGCAGCGAGCGATTTGATGTGGTCATGGAAGGTAAGTTTTGAGTCGAATATTACACCGAGGTCTTTCACGGAGTTGACTCTGGTGATGGGTTCAGATCCAAGCAGATATTCAGCCTTTTTAGGAGTAGTGGCACGGCTAAAGCTGCAGACTTGACACTTGGCTGTATTAAAACTAAGCTTGTTGTCGAGACTCCATTGATAAACAGATGTGATGTCATCCTGCAGCGACTCACAGTCCGCCTCATTCTCAACGCCATAGATCAGTTTGAGGTCGTCGGCATAGAGGAGACAGCGAGCGTTATAAATAACGGAAGGTAGGTCGTTTACCATGATCCCAAAGAGAAAAGGTCCCAAGATAGAACCCTGGCTGACGCCTGAACGGGTGTGGTATGACTCCGATACGAAATGGCCATGCTGGACGTACTGCTGTCGATCCCGCAGATAGCTTGCAAAGAAGTTAAGCAATTTAGGACTGAAACCAATGACGTCTAGTTTGTGAAGTAAAACGTCATTATCCACCCTATCGGCTTTGCGGAAATCGAAATACAGGACGTCCACTTGAATAGCCATGTCGAGGTGTTCAGAGATGGTGTCAACTAAGGTTAGAAGATTGGTATCTACGGACCGTTTGGCTCTAAAACCATGCTGGGAGTCGCACAGAAACGGCCTAACCTGCTCGGATAAGGACTTGTGGAGAATGGACTCAAAGAGCTTTGCCATTGCCGAGAGATATGATATGGTATGATATGATATGATATCCGCGGCACACGAGACCAGTTTAAACCCCTAACCAGATAGCTCGGATTTGACGACGGCGCTGCCCTCCCTACGCACTTGAACTAGAAATTAATTTATCTTACCCTAGCTTTACACCTACTACTGTTGCTTTATGATAATAAATCTATCATTTATTAGTACGAGTACAGATATTCTATAGGTATCTATAGAATACATATACTAGCATAATGTTCGATATGCGTTTCAAGAATATAAAGGTAAGTCTTTTCACTAGTACTTGTCAAAAAGAGGAGGCTGTAGTGTTTATCCCCGGGCGGTCTGGTACAATAGCGCTGTCCACACAAGTCCGACAAAGCGGAGTGTAGACAACCTGGGCCACATTCCTGACGCACACACTGATGACGGCTTACTTATATCCACTCTGTGCAGAACTGTAGCGCCATCTTGGCGGTTAGAGGACACATCTCATAGTTGACAATTATTAAAATGTTATTCTCGTGAGGTTTACATTTTTCTCAAATTCGGCTCTGTTTTATAGTCTATCAGGCGGATGTTACACTGGATCCGATTCGCACCGCACCCCGGTGTGCAAGAGGATAGCTTGTGAGTGAGAACTCACAAATTTTTTTTAATACTACGACAGTGACAAACAAGCATGCGGCCCGCCGTAAGTGGTAAGCGGTCACCGTAGCCTATATGCAATTCCAGGGGTGTTACAGGCGCGTTGTCGACCCTTTAAAAAAAGGAGGATTCGGTGTTTTGATAGCGAAAGCGGCAAGCCTTGTTCCGTGGGTCCCCAGCTATCAACTCAGGGAATCCTATTGGAGCTCTGGCGACCTTACTCACCAACAGAAACACAACACTATTAGTAGAACTTCGTTCATGGACAATACAAATATCTGCAGATATAATTCACGCTATGTACAGTCAACCAATTGAAATCTATGCCACTCTAGAACCTTGTCAAAAGGCAGTAAGAGATTTCTTACAATCTAATTTTATAGCGTCACTATGACATAGTCCTACAGTGGTCTAGGGTTCCAATTGGTTGACTGTACTCATCGGTAAATTAGGAATAATATAGCTAAATTAAGTCGACCGAGCGTGACATCCGACGATTCCCGATACATGAACCAGCGAGGGGAGCCACGCTGTCTAATTTCTTTTAAATATGAATATAACCACTGCAAGCGTTCAATTTGGTTGCCATAATCAAGTCGTTATCAATCTACATCTATGTGATTTTTTGCCCGTTACGCGACTAATAGAGAGCTATACGACTACCTAACAAGTGCACTACCTAAAGTAGCTACCTACTTACCTATAGCTCAGTAGATAGTACAGTAAGCGATAAGTCGCTAACTACAGTTTGAGGACGAGATCCATAGCCATGTAAAAAATTTCCGTTTAATCGATTCTACCTACTCGTCAATAACCACTAGATTTGACAAACAATACTTAGCTATCTCCACAAACTTCAATAGACAAATATCAAAAGATGGTTCTCAGACCTCACTAAGTATAATGCCACGAATCTAACTTACTAAAATCGAACTTACTAAAGGCGTACTATGGATACTTTCATTCGATACTAACGCAGGCGGTGGATCAGTGGGGCCTGGCTGCCGATCGTGACAGGGCCTTTAAAATGCAAAAACGTGCTGTTAGGATTATAACACGAAAGCCTTACGATCATCCTGCGAAAGAACTTTTTAGGGAGTCTAAGATTCTAACACTACCAGGCGTATTCATCCAAGCCGCATGCAAATACGTTAGAGCAAACTTGCACAATTACAAGTTTTGTACGAAAAAAGGTAACTCGCGTAGGAGGCCCCTTCTGGTCGTTCCACGGTGTAGACTTGTAAAGACCCAAAAATCACTTGCTGTCATTGGGGCTAAGCTATATAACTTACTTCCGGTTGAAGTAATCGAGATAAAAAGTGATAGTGTTTTCAATAATAAACTAAAAACATTTCTAACTGACCTAGCGTGTTACAGCGTAGACGAATTTATCGACAGAAATTAGGTAGTCGATGACCAAACCCACACAATATGAAAAATTGTTAATTGAATAATTATGATGTACGTATAGTAGAGTACTTAACTATGTAATTTATTTTAATTGTAATTATTTATTTTTTTGTGACATGTAAAATACTGTATTTTATGAATAAAATCTGAATCTGAATCCCCGTGTCAAGTTACACCGGCCCGTCTGACCCGTAGCTCGTGTTCGCGCATCTACTTACAAACTTCAGCCTGCTTTTGGTTTGTTTTCTGCGGACAGCTCCTTCCCACCGGTATATTGTGCAGTACACAGGAAACAAGCTTTTTCCTACAAGAGCATCGTGTGTTATCATGTCCGCTGTTTCTTTATTTCAAGTTGCATTTACTTAAAGTGGATCTGCAGAAACATTCATACTTAAGTTATTGCAGGTTTTTAAGATATATTGAAAACTTTTTCACATGCTTATTGACGAATACAACCAAACGTGCTCGTTCATTGGCACGAATACAAAAACACGAGCATTTTTGTTTGGATTAAGAACATATTTTCGTAATTTTCGTTTTGTATAAAAATCTAAAAACACAAAAAGTCAGGCACTAATTACTATAAGTCTGTAAACATCAACTTCGCGATAATATCTTAATTTGATAGACTTAATGAAACAATAATAACACAATTGTAGGAAATAGCAACAATTTCGCCTATCAAATGTAATTTTGTTTACAGGTTATTTCAGAATTATGAATAACAAATCAAATAAAGCAATTTAAATAGGAAACTGCTGCCTAGTTTCCTGACGGCTCGTATCTCGTCTCAGTGTATCGGGCGGATGTTTTACGACATCCCGAGACTCACGCAGGATTCAATTTGCGATACGCGCATCGATAACAAAAATTGACTATTAAGTTAAAAACCCTAATAAAACACCCTAGACAGTTCGGGGCCCAGATAAATACTGGAGCGTGAGATGGGATTAAAAGACTAACATGTTAACGAGTTTTAACGGCGATTAACATTCAAACTCACCCACTGAGAGTTCCACACAAAGGATGCTCCAGGGCCCCGTAAGTCAATGTAACGTCTTGTTTGTTGCAGAATTGTGACCCTGCCACTCCTTAACGTTTTGCTGACAAGAGTTTTGAAACAAATTAATCCATTATTTCTTAATCTGACGTGTACGAGTATTTTTGACTACTTTTTTTTACATGATGTCCTGGACGGGAGAGTTTGTAATGTGATTATAACGAGATTTTAGCAGATATTGCCGAAACTTTCTATGAATAAGACTGAAGCTTCGTAAGTATTACGTTTAAGGTACTTAAGCTTATAAATAATTAATATTAAGATTTACCATACTTTATTTAAAACTCCATACATGTATAGGTTACTTGATAAATAATGTGTAAGAAATGGCTTGCATGGAGTTAGCACCCTCTGATTAAGGACTCATAGGTGGCGGACAGAGTACAAAGTATCTCCCATAAGTAAATCTGCAAGATGAAGTGCTGTATGCTGCAAGTCTCTTGATCTCCCCTACTATAATATAAAGAGCCACGTCTCTCACTTAAATTAAAATCCATACTAATATTATAAATCCATGCTTATTACTTATATAATATTATAAATGGGAAAGTGTGTGTGTCTGTTTGTTTTTCAGTCTTTCATGGCAAAACGAAGCGACGAATTGACGTGATTTTTTAAGTGGAGATAGTTGAAGGGCTGGAGACTGGAGAGTGACATAGGCTACTTTTTGTCTTTTTCTAACGTAAGCCGCGGGCAAAAGCTAGTTAAAAATATAAATAATTATATTATTTGCTTGTATTGACTGTACGATTGTCATTTATTCGCATACAAACAGCAATACGCTTATTCATCAGTCAACCTCATGCTGTAACAACAAATAGTTAACACTGTTGACGATGATACAGCTAAAACAAAAGCATAAAAAGTGCACTTTTTCAATATGGACGTATCGTTATGTTTATGTTGTACTGCAGAGCATCAATTCTTCAACTGCCAATCACGTTTGAAAAAGGAATTTCGGAACACCTACTGTGCAGTAGACGTCAAAAAGATGCATACAATTTTGCAGCTTATTTCTTTGTAACAGGGTGCAATAGTGTATACATATTTTTTAAGCTGATTCTACAAAGTAAGGTTTAGAATTGAGCTCGGATTTTTGAGTAGTGTGATCCGTAGCTGGACGTTAGTATGCGAAATTTATGAGTTACGCTAGTCTGAAATCGTCTTTTTTTAGCTTTAACAGGTTGTTGTCTGTGTCTTCTGTCTGTATTGCTTTTTTGTCATTGAGAATGACTACCTTGCTTACAAATATTAAGATGAAGTTTGAACGCTTTTGAATTTAAAGGATGTTTACAAAAACAACATAACTAAATATTTTTTCGGATTTGTGTTTTTGATGTCATCTTGTTCGGGTCCAAAGGATCTACCAAAGGTGTAAAATGTTAGTCCAAAAACTATTATGTTTGTCAAAATATGTATTAAAATATCCCCCAGATACTACTCGGTACCTACTTAAAAATTTATGTTAAAAACACTGAATTAAGATAAACAGTAAAATAAATTATATATTTACTTGAATTTAGAGAAACTTGGTGTATGTAATAAGAACATTTTATAAAAAAATAGGATAAAAAGTTACCTACTCACATTTGCACAAAAGAGAAAATTAGTTTTATCGTTCTCCTGTAAAATTATGCTCAGTGTAGTTTATGTTATTTTTGCAAACATACATTAAATTGTTTTGGTGAGGAGCGGTTGATTGTGGATATACACATAGTCTGTCTCCAAAATTATAATTAGCAGATTAAGCATATATCAAAACTTTGTTCAGACTAGAGCGAGCATAATACAAAGACATTAAAATCTGTATCACATCTAAGTTTCTGAACACCCCTTAAACTAGAAAGTAGGTTGCAGGTGCATCCGTTAGCTCGTTTATATTGTGGTGAAAAATCGGTGATGGAATCCTGAGCGAAGGCAAACACTTATAGTACCCGTGGAAATTCGCGCAACATGCTTTGTTCGCGAAAAGCGGAATAACGGATATGCAAGGAAGAACAAAAACTTGTTTTAGCTTTCTGCTTCCAGGTTTATTCAGAAATCCGACAGTATGCAGTGGAAAAATTGCATTTTCCAAAATGCTCCACAGCAGCGGTGCGAAATTTGAAACCACGACACTTATTTTCAATTGCGTGAATCTTTTTCCGTTGCTTCTTATACGCGGTCACGAGTTCTGCGTTCAGTAGTGATACTAGTGATGTATATTACTCGGTAAAATAGTTAAAGATTTTTTTAGGGTATTAAAAAAACATGCTATGGGTGCACTCACCTGCGGCATTGTATACATTTCAAGAGCTACACTATACAGCTCTTGAAACATATACAATAATAAAGTCAGTTGATAAACCAATAAGAACAACTTGGTTTTAATAAGTATTAACTTTTATTGAAATCAAAAAGATAGGAAATAAAGTACACGGTTGGAATACTACTGTCTGTATAGACAAGAAGGATAACTTTTCAGGGAGCGTTCAGAAGGCATGAATTTTATTTTGACATTTTACATACGTAACTGCGCGTGTTCTCATGGAAATTTCCTTGAAAATAAACCAAATTAAAAATGAAAGGATAATTTGTAATGGGGGTACACTGAAAACTAGCGCCGAGGTTGCTAGCCTGCCACAGCTAACGCTGAGTGCAGTTTTTTTGTCACGTAGTTGTGTTGTTTAGTGTTTTAGTGCATACGAAAGTTTTCGGCTTAGAATATTTAAAAAAATCCTAAAATAAAAAAGCATGAAAATGAAGTTTTGATCCATTTATTATGCAATGTTCGATTTTTAACGCAAAATCAATCCTCGCTTCACTCGTCAGCTAATCGCCTTGTCTCGCTCTTCAGCGCCAAATATCGCGTTTGCGAATATTCCCGGAAATATTCTGACGCCACATTACTTCTCGCTTCAATACATACTCGACATCAAGTCACCCTGTATCTCTCACTATCGCCATAATTACATTTGCGAATATTCCCGGGAATATTCCTGCGGTGCCACATTGCTCCTCGCCCCACTCGATTCTCGACACCTAATCGCCCCCTCTCATTAGTGTCAGGATTACATTTGCGAATATTTCCTCTCTCATTATTGCCAGGATTACATGTGCGAATATTCCCGAGAATATTCCCGCGGCGCCACGCTCGCCACACTCAACTCTCGACAGCTAATCGCCCCGTCTCCCTCATTAGCGGTAGATTATGTTTGCAAACGCGAACAAGCCAGAAACACAAACACCAATTGCTTATTTTATGCAAAATTTGGGTCACGAGCTGAGTATGATTGTTTTTGTACATTATTGTTAAGCTGTTTTTATGTACTATAACTGAATAGTAGAGATTGTAACAGTTCCAGGGTGTTATATCAATTACAATTAATCACAGAAGAAGCATATTGCTACTCCCAAAAATAAAACCAAACTAAAACTAAATTAATGTACAAAATGTGTTAGTAACAATATTAATTGATTACTTATCTTCCTACATCTATAAAGTTAACATTAATAGAGATAGGACACAGACAGATATATATTTTGACATACATAAATGGCAATGGTTTAGGTAATAACTGTCAAACCTAGCTGTTTATTAAATATATAAACCTCCCAAAAATATCAGTGCTATCTAGTGAGTAAACAGAAACCTACCTAAAACGATTGCGACAGACAAGACTTTTGTTTTAAAAAGCTACGGTTTAGCCACAAATAGTCTCAGCGATACACAAAGCAAATTCTCTTTTCATAGGGGTTTAAAATAGTATAATAAAATCCGGTAATTATTAAACGGGTCTAACGCGAATTAACTTGTTTACCTTATTTACCGACGTAAACCAAACTCCATAAACCAAAAATGGTCTCCACTGAACGCCATTATTATCCTTGAGTAGTTCGAGAGGCAATTGAAATCAAGAAACACCCTAGAAATTTTAATAGGGAGGATGGTTTTAACTTATCACCAACTTGGGGACCAGTGATCCAGAAGTTGCAGCCACGGGATATATCTTCGGATGTGCGCGGGGATATTGTGAGTGTCGTGTGTCGGACTATTGACAATAATTAACATGTTTTGTGGGTAGTTTAAAAATTGTGTGTTTACCCCAAATTTCTACATAGACTTTTCGTTGGGTAGTTACACAAATCTCTGTTTTGACATTTTGCTGGGACATCAGTCAGCCGCGACCATGACCAGTGAAACCTGTGTCGAAACGTCGGTAAATAAGGTAA
This sequence comes from Lathronympha strigana, assembly GCA_949128165.1. Lineage (NCBI taxonomy): Eukaryota > Metazoa > Arthropoda > Insecta > Lepidoptera > Tortricidae > Lathronympha > Lathronympha strigana. The sequence continues at coordinate 25,113,631 of OX421908.1, forward strand.
ACAAGTTAATTCGCGTTAGACCCGTTTAATAATTATGTTTAAATATGTGTTCAAATCGCGAAAGTTTTAAATGTAAAATCCGGTAATTATTAAACGAAACAGTCCAGTTCATAAATATCTGTGCAGCTGGATGCATAATATGTAAGCATTTATTGTCAATGTTCTAAGTGTTGAAGCCTCGGTAATGCTCATATATTTATGAACTCGACTGATATCCTAGAAGTATGGCTTCAATTCAATCTGAATTTATCTTCTTTATCCCAGTCAGTGCTTATGTTCCATTCATTCTTCCCGCCGGTCCCGCGGCGCCCATTCATTCGCGATCTCGTTCATTCTCCAGATTAGGGTTCTGCATTAATTCTGCTTAGCGTAACGAATGAGCCATTCTTAAGCTATTTATCGACCTTATAGGTTTAAATAACTTGATTGGTTAGCATTCATTTATTGTGATAAATAATGAAATTTATTTCTGCAGACTTGAATCTACACCATACAAAATTTCGTTACATTTGACTGAAACAAGTTTTGCCCCATGTTTGCTGCGGGGCCCTTTCTACGATTCTACAAATACGACCAAGTAGTATCCTATAGCATTTTAATTTTATACTATAACACCCCGGATTCCCACTCAAAAACCAACTTTTGTGAATATTTTTGTCTCAAACATGTAAATTAAGCTTTCTAAAATTAAGCCCTCGCCTTTGACTCGGGCTTAAATTCACACTTGTTCGTAATTTCTTGTTTACCGTCCACACACACACAATCTTTCATTTGTATATTTATACAAATTAAATTGTTATTTAACAAAGGACTAATATTGATCTTACAAACAGTACAGGACCTTCATCCGTTATTATAAAATTGGGATATTGCGTTGATTCCATTATCTGAGTCTAACACTGAACTGGTCATTGAAGCTAATTTTCAGTTCCGTAAAACCACCCAACTATGATCCAAAATTTCTTAATGATGGTCCAAAAATCACTCTAGTATCTATGTTTTGATGTGACTATTATTTGAAAGAATCAGTTCTATGGCAAAACAATATTAAGCTCACGCAAAATATAAAATAACTTATTGGTATTGATGTTTAATTACGTTGGACCATAGTTGTAGTACTGGACTATAGTTGGGTGGTTTTACGGCTATGAATGTTTCGGTAAACTATTATTGTACTTTACAGATTATGGTATTCTTTTTCGAATGACATATTTACCGCCTTATTCATAAAAAAGTTAACAGAAGCTTTAGTTAAATTATGTTTTCTCCCATTCTGACAAACGCGATTGTCAAAGTGACAGATAAGGACAAACAATCATTTAGCTAAACTGTTGTTGAAGTGCGTTTATGAATAACGCCATTAGAATATAAACCTCTTTTACAATATGTACAGTACACTGCAGTATAATTGAGTGTAATAAACAAAAAATAAATTAGACGTTCTTATTAAAATATTCAAACATATTTTGATATCCTTACCGAATGCCATGCAGTTTGAACGTTTATCACACAAACACACACACCTGCTTACATACTGCACTGCACTCTACCGATACACTGGTACATTATAACTAAACCAGTGTACAATATAACTTTACCAGTGTGCTTCATCCATAACCATTGCTTCAAGCGAACCTTACAGCTAAATATACAAACTCGCATTTGACATATTTGTAGGATAATATGATTTATATGGAGTATATTTACATAGGTCCGTTGCCTTCATACGCAAATAACTCAAGATCGGATGCTACGACACGCCCCGACTGGACTTGGTATGCAGCGTCCGCGGTATGCGTTATGGTTTATAAAATGGCCGACGTTGTTGGGTCATGAGTCACAATAAATAATACTAGTACAGGGGTGTGATTTAATGTTTGAACGGTGTGTATTTACATACGTTGCCGTCATAGGTAAATAACTCAATATGTACAGCACGTATCGGATGTTGCGACACACCCCCGGATGCACTTGGAATGGCAGGCGCCCGCCGCCCCTTGCATTATGAAGTTATGATTATGACTTATAATAAATATTACAGAACATTCTTACACAAATTGACCAAGTCCCGCAGTAAGCTCAAGAAGGCTTGTGTTACGGGTATAGACAACGATATATATAATATACAAACACATACATACATAGAAAACATCCATGACTCAGGAGCAAATATCTGTGTTCATCACACAAATAAATGCCCATACCGGGATTCGAACCCAGGACCATCGGCTTAGCAAGCAGGGTCACTACCAACTACGCCAACTGGTCGTCTTATGTACTTATGTACTTATTTGTACTTATGATTATTTTGATATTCAACCAACTATAATGATGTATGAAATTATGACTGATCTTCCTAGCATTGTCCAGGCATGTGCCCAAGGAGCCTGGGCTCCGCTTTGGCAATTAATCCAAAGATTTGGCGTAGGTACTAGTTTTACGACACCGACTGCCATCTGACCTTCCAACCAAGAGGGTAAACTAGGCCTCCTTGGGATAAGTCCGATTTCCTCACTGTTTCTCTTTTTCGAAAAGCGATTAGTAAATATCAAATGATATATCACACATAAGTTTCAAAAAACTCATTGGTACAAGCCCGGATTTGACCCTACGACCTTCGAATCGAAATTCGCACGCTCTTACCGCTGACCAGCCAATTATGACCGATGCTGCTAAAATTATGACTGATGTTGCCAGAAAAAATGATACAATAAAATAAATGAAAATTTAAAGATAACTTGTTTGCACATAGAGATACTCGTATTTATAATTAATTATACATTGAAATTAAACACTTTAGAACGGATTAATCGCGTTTATTAACACCATGACCCTAAGTTTCGAGCCCTTTACAGCACTCGTTTTCACAGGGTTAAGATGATGAAGATGATCTTTAGAATAAAAATCGCGGTAACAGAAGACAATTTTATAAATATAGTTATAATAGAGTGAGTCATAATTTCATAAACCTAATTGTGAAGTAAAGTTTGACTTATCCTCTCCTATTTGTGGCTGGAGTAAACTTGGTGAATAGGGTTAGAGTTTGCCGCGGTTATTCAAAGTACAAAGGGTTCGTCAGGTGCGCAACTTACCTCTATAAGAACTATGCCTAACTTCCTATCTCATGAAGATGGAGGACTGTGTTAGGAACGTGCTTCAGATAGTTTGTTTGATAAAACTAGATTAATAATTTAATACCCGACTGAATGTGGTGTGTGATTGACGCAGATTAAACATGATAAGTTGAAACAATCTGTCAAGAGTGACAACTAGGTATCAAAGCTGTCTACAGCTGCCTTGGATGGTATGTATGACGTCTTGATATTAAATGATAATAAACGTCTTCTTCTTCTTTTATAAATAATGGCCTCTGTCCGAGAATAGGATAATTTTGCCAGTGTCACGTATTATTAATATATCATATATTATATTAAAGAACTATTCAAGAGACGCACCCGCCATCTTGAGTATCAAACGGAAGCCAGGTAAACGTCGAAGTGCTCGACACGCTAGTACAGTACCCAATAAATGACACCCGTTTGTCATCTCTATTAGTATTGACATAAGTTTAAAGATGGTATGTATTGGGACAGCGTCGAACTCTAATACGCGTACTGTCACCTGCAATAGTATATGACGCTATGAAGGCCGCAAAAATATGTGACACGCTCTTATGGCGGTACAAACAAGAATGTGTCAGATTATTTTGCAGCCTTCATATAGTCCTATACTATTGCAGGTGACTGCACACGATGGAACTTTTATGTGAATTTTCCTCAGATGGTACGATGGTAGTATTATTTAATTAATTTTCAATCATATTATTAAGATAATATTCAAGGTTAAATAAAACATAAAAAACATCAAATTAATCGGTTTGGTGTTCGTGACAACCCTGCAGCTTTATTTACATTTTTTAATGACGTGCACATGACATGTCAATACTTCACTAAATAAAAAAATATCATGCGACTAACTTGCTAGGGATTAAACAGGTGCGTTTTTGCACTTAACATTAACAAGCTCCTGTCATCATCATCTTAACCCTGTGAAAACGAGTGCTGTAAAGGGCTCGAGACGTAGGATCATGGTGTTAATAAACGCGATTAAAAAAGTGTTTAATTTCAAAGAAATAAGATTGTTTATTCATCTCGGTTATTTTATACATTTTTTTGAAGTGTTTTGTACTTATGTTATGAATATCTGGCTCGAATCAATAATGAATTTCAAAACTCATTGGATTAAATAGCTCAATCACCTGTGTGATACAACCAAAAGTATTTAATATAACGAGACTAGAAGGACGCCAAACAGAATTGTTATAATGAGCTTTCAAACACAGAACTTGGTTCCACGATCGAACACAATTTATTTTATCTAAGCTTCTGATCTTTTTATCGTGTTATACCAAATCTCATTTTCCACAATCAGATGCTAACGTAGTTAAGCATTGTACTCTTGAGAAAAAATAGCTATAACATTTACAAATGTTACGACAACGCATCGGTGATTTTAAAAACGTTATTTCTAAATACCACTATAGCAATTTTACGGTTTTTAGATAGGAATGAAAGAAATCCTCGTTTACCTAAGAAATTATTTCTTGAAACCGTGGTTTCTAGTGGCTCTGTGAGCTGTAGACAGCGCGTAATGGTACTGGTATTGGCACAAAAGTCGTAAGCGCCTTTAGAGTCTATGGCACTTAGGACCTTTGTACCAATTCCCACCGAAAATTTCCAAAAACTGAATCGACAAAAAAAATGTATGTAATCAACAAGTTTGTTTACAAATTTTCATAAGAATTTATTGATAAATGACATGTAGAGGAGAACAAATGGACAGACACAAAAGCATTGTTGCCCAAGCTGATACGGACACTAAAAATCTCTTCTAAACAATCTGAGGGTAATTTGAAAACGCTTATTTAAAAATCACTGCAAATCCCATCGTTCAATAGTGCACATACACGTTAAGTGCAGCACCACGTTGCAAGTCACGTTTCGCGTCACGCCATATCCAGCACTGTGCACACGGCGAAACAAAATGCCGACTGACCCCATGACCGATGCATAACCCATCAAAACAAAAATGAATCTTAACTCGATCGCAACAAAGTCCTAATTCACTTGACATGGCTCAGCAGGTCTGGTTGTCTATCACAGATTCCAAAAAAGATTCCAAAAAGAGCTGTCAGTAAATGAAATAAGGTTGAAAGTAGGTTTGAAATGGCAGATCAATTCAGAGCACGTAAAGGATTTGGGCAGACGAAGGATTATGTGTGGTGTAAACGTTAGTGGAGCAGGCTTTGTCCGCTGAGGCATGAATTTGTTCGCCGCTGAACGGCGCATTTACAGCTTTCCAGCGGGTTTAAAAATGAGCAAATAGCATACTAGAAGTATCGGTAAACTTGTGGCAGCACTTTTGAGTTATAAGTATAGGCAATACGATTATCTTTAGTTTACGATTGATAAATGATTTCAGAGGCCTTACCATCGATTCAGTTTAGGACGTACACTAAGTCGCTGCTATAGAAGTGGGGTCTTATCACGACGTCTTAACACGATTCAGTTTGTTCTTCACTATGCTCATTTGAATGGCAGCGATTCAGTTTAGGTCCTTAACTGAATTGCGATAAGACTTCATGGTAAGGCCTTTGAACATAGTTAAAAATCTTCAGTGAATCGCGCTAAGACGTCATGATAAGGCCCCTGTCCGTTTGATTTTTGACCTTATTGCAAAAAAATAATGCGGCGTCACCCTGGCGGATAGAGAACGCATAAGTTATGTGAAATACGAAAGCTAGAAAATCCTATGTAAATGTATCTCCTAGCTAAAGTTTTACCTTTTCAGGGTTCCCTACCTCAAAAGGAAAAAACGGAATCCTTATAGGATCACTTTGTTGTCCGTCCGTCCGTCTGTCTGTCAAGTGGTAGTCAAAATCCTCAGTACGTGGATCGTGAACTAGTTCACGTGAAGGGTGTATTGGAGCGTAACGGTTACAACTGGAGGCAGAGCAATCGGGTTGCGAACGCATCGATGCGTCCCCGGTCAGCTGATGTGGAGAGGGTGCCTTTATACTTGCCGTACGTGAAGGGTGTGACCGTGTGTGATAAAATCGGACACTTGTTACGCCGTAGAAATTGCATCAAGACGATTTTCCGCCCTCATATGCAGCTCCGACAGTTGGTGCGCTCCCCGAAGGATAAGGAGCCATTGAGTAGCCCAGGGGTTTACATGATCCCATGCTCCTGTGGGAAGAACTACACAGGGGAAACTGGCCGCAACATTTCCACAAGGATATCTGAGCAGTATGAAAAATCGGGATACTCTGGGTTCTGCCGTAACGGATTCGGGTGCGCACTATATTAGATTCAATTAACCGTGCTGGCGAAGGAAAAGTTTTTCATTCATTTAATCGCGATGGTGGGTGGTCAGTACCCCCTGGTTGGAAAACGGTTTTGGGTGCTGCGCCGGTGCTCAGTGCGGACGATTCCTTAGAGTGTGACATAGTAAGTGTCGTGTGCAATAGTGCAGTTGACAATAGTAGTGAAAGAGACGGTAGTATCTCGCCTATACCGGTGCCGCCTGAGCCTGCGCCGGCCGCGCTCCCGCGCCGGCCTGCCGGCGTGCGCAACGCGCAGTGTGCGCAGAGCAATCGCCGCAAGCGCTTCTCACTCATGATTATGAGACGCGGACCGTCCCGCAACATGTCGAGCCATTATCGACTTTATAGACGTGAGTAACCCGATATAAGTATATTAATACGTGAATATTATTCGTAATTTTACTATAATATGAATATGTCTTACGATAGTTTAAATTCAGTGAGCTTTGCTAAGTTCTATAGAAAAGTAGGTTAGTTGTTTAAGCTACATACAAAAGTGACATAAAATTGCAACATTGTTAGCAAAGTTTAAGAGCTGTACCTAGTGAGATTAAACTAGTTTTGGAGTGAATTTAGCAGCTTCAGAGTCTTAGTACGCCTTTACTTACTGACAGCAATATACAGTGTTAACTGCATGAATATAACTTGGCTGTAATATTTACATGGAATACCACATATAGACTCCGCTTATAAATTTAAGCGGTCACAAGAACGCGACCACTACAGCGCAACAGATACGCGCACTCGTACTTGCAACACTTTTTAATCCAGCTCATTTCATGATATGAAAAGAAGTGGAAATATCCATTTCCGACAAATTGTCCATAAGTAGTAGTAGTAGTAGTAGTAAAAAATAATTTAAAAGGAATAAAAACCAAAAAGCACATATTTATTAAGTTTGATTAGTAAACATCATACACTTAAAAAAACATTAACATTAACTAGAAACTTAATTTTTATTTATTATATTTTAAGTAAAGATGGGTCTATATATATACTATATGTCTATATATATAGGTACTATATGTCAAACACAAACGAGCAGTAACGCCGTCATACTATACGAGTATTAGAGCGCCAACGTATGGCGATTTTTAGTATCCTGTAGCGGCTGTAGCCCTTTCTCAAGAGTTTCTCATCAGCATCTCGTGCTCGAGATTCGCCTAGGCAGTAGAAACCTGTCACATTCTTACTGTTTGGATAAGACAATGATAGGACTTCCGGTTGATACTGAAGATGGCGAGGTCGTCTCTGGAATAGATTTTTGTTTTATTTTTCTAAACATTGTTTGATGTGTAATACTAATAGCTAATTGTGCAGTGATGGCAATATATTATAATTATACTGATATACTCGTACTTATGTTTTAATATACATACATTGATTGGCACAATTGTTCAACTCTCGTTCAGAAGCCATTATTTAAAAGCAGAAGAATATAATGACAGGTGTCTCTTTCTAGCTTGAGATAGTCGCGACACTCGTGTGTATCTAACTCCATGTAGTAAGTAATCTGTGATGTTATGTAAGCCTTACTCAGATATTATTGGGGAGCGCTATCTGATTTACATAATAAACCTCAGAGCTTTGCACATTTATTATGTCACATTAAAATTCATTTTCATTATTGGCACGATATATTAAACTTTGGTTATTTCGCTATAAAACAGATTTAGAGTAGGAAAATTCGATTGCGAATTGTAATATAGGTACTTACCTATTATAATGGCATACAAATCAGTTTATCATCCATAAAATTGTTAAAAGGGTTGTATTGTGTGATTGGTCACAAAACACCAACAAATTTTCTGTTTTGCCTTAAGGTTGACTGGTAGAGAATGCCTTCTGGCATTAAGTCCGCCTTTTGTACGTTAAGGTTTTTTTTTGTGCAATAAAGGTTAAATAAATAAATAAATAAGTATTTTTAAATTCTGGTTGTTCCATAAGAATATTTTCTTCTAATACTACGATTGGTATTGAAATAAAACACTATAAAACGGATTAATTGCGTATGTAAACACCATGACCCTACGTTTCAAGCCCATTACAGCAGTCGTTATGACAGAGTCAAATAATGACTAAGAGAATGAAAATTCTCCCCGTCAATAGGCCCAGGATCATTCGAACGTGCTATTACTGACATTTGACATATCCACTTCATATTCCCTATTCATATTGATTATCATATAATATCGAAAAAAATTACGGAAGTTTGCATCGCAATGTCACTTCAACACGTTCAAATAGGTCTCCTCTGATTGTGTCTCATTGACTCAGTTCCTATGCTTGCATTCAGACTCAGTGTTGCATCGTTGGAAAGTTTGTTAGCCGATAACTTCCAAAGTTATTTTTCTAGTTTAGAGTTCTCGTGGAAATGGTATACCTCTGGCACCTAAAGGAATTACATGTTGCACAATTCGCATAAATTCAAACTGGCTGTGAAAAACGAATGATTATTGTAGAATACAATACATTGTTTTTTGATTAGCTGAATGTGCTCCTAAAATGTACACATGATTTAAATCTCACGCATACATTTTTCATTTTTAGGGTTCCGTACCTTAAAAGGAAAAATCGGAACCCTTATAGGATCACTTTGTTGTCCGTCCGTCCGTCTGTCAGTTAAGACCCTTTATCTCGGGAGTGCGTGGAGGTATCGAGTTGAAATTTAAACTATATACTAGAGTCTACGGTCCCTTGAAACCGTATTCCGCGTTTTCCGCAATTCAACCCCTAAGGGATAAAAAAGGGGGTAGGGGGGGTTTAATCATTTTTATGATGTACGGACCCTTCCGTGGGCGAGTCTGACTCGCACTTGGCCGGGTTTTTTTTTAGTTAATGCAATTATTTCCTTGTAGTCCAATGTACAGTTTAGTGTACCGGTTGTTGCCTGTAATAGGAGCAATCAAATTGATAGTAGGTAGGTAGTCCCCCAAACTGAACAACGTTTATTCAGCTTCTTATGAAAATAACGTGTTTAGATTTATATTACACTTTAATGTTTATTAGAAGACGCAATCTACTGTGAATTTGAACATTTTTGTACGACAAGAGACGTCAATTCGGCTGATGTTAATGTAGGTACTATCGCGATCAAAATTGCATGAGCAGTTTATTAATAAACTTATTCATACATTACCCATGCACTTTTGAACGCGTGTGTATATTCAAAATACTATTTAGTTTTTATGAAAAAGTGAAAACCTGAGTACCTACATATTTTTCCTTTTTTTCTTTTTTTTTCTTTTTTTTTCTTTTTGTGTATTCAAAATTTACTTTTTATTTGAAGTTTTGTTACTGTACAATTTTTGCTCTTAGTTTGTCTTTCATCGTTGCCTGTTTTTATCTAATTTTCTCAAAGGTTAACTGGAAGAGATCCCTCATAGGGATAAGTTCGCCTTTGTTGTATCAAATTGTCTATGTTACTGTGTTTCTTGTATTTCTTGTGTTATTGTACAATAAAGCTTATACATACATACATACTTTTATAAAGTTGTTCAACAAATGTTGTTAGGTTTAAGGAGTAGGTACTACCTACGATTCAATGTATTGCTCCTATTACAGGCAACAGCCGGTATATTTGCCAATTGCCTGCCATACAGGATCGGGCAATCCGACGGATTTCCATAGTGGATATATCTGTCGAGCATCGGCCAGGCTAATTTCCCATACATTGGTAGATCCGCGGAATGTGCCCGAACGTATATGCCCCGCTATTGTCAAGATTCTATAATGGCGTATAGCAGATTTCTCGTCACATCTGCGAGGCGGCCATGTCTGCGCCAACTTTCGGCCTCGGCCGTCGCACGGCGCAACTTCAGCCGTAAAGTTGCGGCGCTACTTGCGACTAGTTTTGAAGTTCCAACTCGAGTCCAGTCACACGGACACGGACACTGTTCTTGTACTTTATTTTAGGCAAATAGTTGTTAACCAAATGTTATAGATGCTATATTTAGATAATTATGTTCGATATGATAACCACAATACCAACCTGCCAATAATCACAAACTAACAGTTGCACTACGACCTATTCGCATGGAACTGAACATTTTAATAAAAAGGTTGAGGGTACAAAGAAGGCATACCTAGAAGTGGTGGAGCGTCGATATAATCACCGGTCCATACAATGGGCCATGATGGGCGATGATGAGCGACGCAGTTATGAGTAAGAGGGGTTACGCAATACTGCCATCTCGTTCTGCTGTATAGCTACGTCTCGTATAATGGCCTATGATGGCCCATTATGTGGAGCGGCCATGACACGTTTCCCAGTTACCTAGCCTGAGTGCCTAGGTATTGAGAACCTTTTTTTCTCCAAATCCAAATTAAACACCAGCTTGTCTATCAAGTATGTTTATCGCCTCTAGTTAAGGAGGTTTCGTAAATTTTATTTTATAGGTGTAACTTTAGTCGGAGTTTACGTCCGGACCGCGAAATCTCACGAAGATACACAAACTGCTCCCGCGAGGCAGCTGAGACCAACGACCCAATTCATAAAGCTTTTGTAGAAAAACTGTTGTTTTAGTACTGTTAGTTTTATATGTTTACAGTCTTTGTTACTTAAAGAGCTTTATTTTGAAGCACAGAGACATTCGAAAAGTGCGCTTTCTATGAAGCCAAATCGTGCGGAAAGTTGTACTTTTCCGCACGATTTGGCCGATGAAGCCAAATCGTGCAGAAAAGTGTACTTTTCCGCACGATTTGGCCGATGAATCCAAAATCGTGCAGAAAAGTGTACTTTTCTGCACGATTTGGCCGCAGTGCATTTACTTTTCAATTTTTTTTTAATTTTGGACTACGCTATCAGCCCGATACAAAAAGTATTTTCTATGTAAGAAAACTATAAAATAATATCATTTTTAATTTTAATAATTAAATTACTGTCATGTAACAATTAAATTGTTTTGTCATGATATGATTTTTTATTTACTCGCACAATGCATAGTAAAACATTGTATGAAACACTTGCGTAAAGATGATTTCCTACTCGTGTCGGCTTATACACTCGCTTCGCTTCGCTCGCTCGTGAATAATATGACACTCGTCGGAAATCACGGACTTTCCGCACTTGTTGCATAAATAGCTATTAATCATTTTTCCGACACGTTATAAAAGTAATAATGTGCCATCATCGCCAAGCAAGAAATAAACAGTTTGGAATACGAAATGTACGTACTAAATTGATTAACTCAATGGCGAGTTAAAAACATTTACAATAAAAAAAAATATATATATATATTTTCTAAAATAAACACTCCGCAAAAAAAATGTGGGAAAATTCAGGAATGTACAGCTTGATAAAAACTTTCAAGAAAAAATGGTATTTCAAGAAGAACATGGTCAGTTAATTATTTCTAAATAGTCATATTCATTAAGTTAAACAATCAAAGTACAGCGAAGACACTTTTCGATCATGACATATCCTAAACCCTCTTTAAAATTCGTCTAATCGGACGTCCGACCGATTAGAATGTAGTACGTGCGTTTCGTACCCCACACGCCACAACTTTACCAAATTATCAAACTAAGATAAACTATTTCTGTACAACTCTACAATGAGCGTGTTCCGACTTGCTTTTGGCTGGTTTTATTTTTATTCACGCGGGTAGTCCCACATCCAGCTTGATTCTTATAATTGGGAAAACCAGCGGACATTCTAGCCAGTAATAAATGTCGTACTGAATTTTATTACTTTCTTGAGGCGGCTACATATTCATGAGTGCCGTTATAGTTATGACCTACTTAATATGTATGCCTTCTAGTTATCATAACAAAATGTATAAAATATACTTAGTAGCCACGTAGTAACATCAGTGGTAACAGGTATGTAGGAACAGGTTTATTTAGTTAAGAGTAACATTTATTTTATTTAGAGATCGTTTATTAGTTTTCCCCTCACTAGCTCGGAAAGCGCTGTTTTGTAATTTAAAACTAGCGTGGAAAAACGCATTTTTATCTACATGTGGGGCAAAGTAATCTAATTCCTGTCACTTACCTCCAGTCCAGTATAAGTGAGTCCTATATGCCCATAGTAAATATGCGCAATCGGAGGTCACACCTTAAATTGGTCATGTGATCATGTCTTATCCCGCACTTGGCTAGCTGTTGGCAATATCTAAGTACCAGGAGCGTATCTACTCTATGACAAAAAATTAAAATTGATTTTTGATGGTTTCTTCAAGATAACTTACATGTAGATAAGATTTATAATCGTATGTAGTCTGTATTTTCCTCGCAATTGTGAGGGGAAAAATGTTGTATTACACTCGGCGGCAAAGTTTGTTCAACTCTCGTGCCTTGAGACCCTCGTAAAGCTCAAGATTCCAGTTATTGAACCACTTGCTACGCTCGTGGCTCAATTTTGGAATCTTTCGCTTGCTCTTACTTAAGTTTCGCTTGCTCGGGTCTCAATAATAAGCCCGAGAGTTAAACAACAACTTTGCCCCCTTGTATAATAATAACTATTTCCTTTTATGTGATGTGTGCAATAAAGGGTAATTTTAATGTATTACATTTCAACAGCCTCCTAGCATAGTTGGTGTTAATCCTGCCTACGAAGCAGGAGGTCCCGGCCTCCAATCCTGATCAGGGCATTTATTTGTGTGTTTATCACGAATATTTGTTCCTGAGTTATGGATGTTTTGTATGTATTTATATGTTTCTATCTATATGTATATATTACAATTTCATTACCCATACGCCGTCCATTATCGGTGGGTTTACTATATATCCCCACTACAAGTTAAAAAAAAATACCAGCTTTACTGACGCGATAAAAACTCTAGGTAAAACATTAGAGACCGACCGACTCAAACTTCAACCCCCGTCACTGCGATGACAGAAATAACTACACTCCGGGGCTATAAAATCGGGTCACTTTATACATCAAAAGAATCAGCGAAGCTCGCCATAACGCGTCCTCAAGGAGCACTCTGATACATATAAGGGGTTCACTGGATTGATGGGGCATATTTGTCCCTGGCTATGGGTCGTGACTCGTGACTGAATCAATCTTTTCTGCAACCCCTTGTTAGAGCCCGCATTCGTCTACTTTCCTAACAATAAATAGAGTTCTTGTGCGCTAATTTAGCATGAGTTTTTTAAAGGTATTTAGAGTTATACTTAGATGGTACTAAATTTAAAATCATAATATTCTTTTAAAGCAGTCACACTACTACATATAAATTATAAATTGAAAAAGATGCCATATACTACAGAAAAAGTGACTAAGGCTATCTCCTGTTTTCGCGGCAGACGCCCTAACCACTGGGCTTGCTGGTTCGATTCCAACCCTGCTCACCAGGGGCCTTGGCCACCTTTTCTGTATAATATGACATATTATCTTTCAATTTATAAATCAAAATGTTTTAATTAGTATAAACCTTGCTATTTACCTGAAAAAAAAACCTTAAATTTTTATTTGGTTTAGTGATAGATCGATAGATTAATTTAGTAATAAAGATATAATACATAGTTGAATATGACAAGTTCATGCAAAACTAAATTTACAATTGAACTACAGTAACAATTCATACACATTAAGTGTGAACAATTCGAACATCCTGTTGTTCCATCTAGGCTATGGCCCCTGCATTATCTTAATTCATTGAAATACTTCTAATCTTGTCTGTCGCGTACAATAATAGGATGATATTTATTGTTGGGGCTCGTGGTATATTTACACTTAAATAACGCGATATCGCCTTAATGTAAGTTTTATCTTTATGGCTACTCCTCAAATCGATTTGCAAGTTACGGTGGATCTGCACAATATGTGCAGTTTGCAGATCCACTAAGCACAGTGGATCTGCGCACATTTTCATACTAAACTTACACGATTAAGACCCGTGTTAGCAAATTTATAATGGGCCTGTTTGTTAGGACTTAGAATATATTGTAGTATCTGACTGTACGACATACTGCAAAATTAATTAGAATTAATTACAACCGCACGAATCTTTAAGAGCACTTAACGCTATATAACCAATTTTAATAAGGTAATTTAATCACTGTAATTTCGTATAATGTAGCCACTATCATGTCCGCGCGTTGGTCGCCCCTCAACATCACCGCTTCAAACACGTCCTATTAATTAGTTCCACTAAACGGTGACATCACGCTAATTACAATATCAATTACTGCCTGTAGGTCCAGTTACTACCTACTCTCCTAAGAAACCTAATTACTCGTATGTTTGGGTTCCGTTTCAAAACAATTTCAATTGGAAGTAAAGTTTGAACCAGACAGGCAGACCAGAAAAACGCTGGAGAGAGGAACTTGACGTCTTTCTAGCCGACTGGTGGGCTATTGCTCATAAATGTATGTTTCTTTCAATTATAAAACTGTTTCTCTTTTTGCATCGCATACATCGACTTTGACGGGTATCCAATGAGATCCGTCCAGGCAGGTTGTACGGAAAGGTTTTTCAGCGTTTTTGTCCACAGCCAAGCCAATCGAACGGCAATCAAACAGCTGCGGCGCGGTCAAACAAACGCGATGGGGAGTAGGCCGGGGAAATAAAACCTACACTGGAAAATCTTTATTGCATGTAAAAAATCTAAAAGTTGCTTTTTAAAATATGATTTGTTAGGATTCCGTGATCAACGAGGAACCCTTTAAGTTTTGCCATGTCTGTATGTCAGTCCGTCCATCCGTTCGTCTGCGACTTGGCTCAGTGACCGTGCGTACTAGATAGTTCTAATTGATATGAATATACATATCAGTCATGCCATCAAAGTGGTAAGATAAAAAGTGGGAGAAACATTTATTGGGGTACTATATGGATCCCATTTACGTGTCTAAAGTATGCGTTATTGTTTTAACCCTAGAGTGTCCAAAAAAATATTAAAAATAATCTTGAAAGTATAAGGACTTACAAGGAAAATCATTTTTGATTAAGTCATCTCCTGTAAAAGTGCCTATCAAGCCGTAAGCGCTGTAAAGATATTCGTTTTTGCTAGTAGTGATGGTCATGGTATTTACTTAAACCCCTTCTAAGTTCGCTACTTGTGACGGGCGGTTAACTACTTCTCTAGGGCGGTTTGTTTTGTTTTGATATTGAATAAGGAAGCAGCTGTTAAAGTGACACTGTTTTTTTACGTTCGTCATCGCACGAAGACATATATTTATAAGATTTGCCGCGATATCGAAAAAAATACCAACTATTTATTACAAAGTTACCGTAGACAAAAAATGCGCTTTCGTTATTTCCCTACATACTTACCACTTACAGTATGATTAGTGTTATAAAAACAGTTCCTACAGGTAAATTATCACGCTTATATATAACCTATAAGTGCCTAGGTACTATTTTAGTGTAGGTATCTACACGAATACAATGCCTATTTTAGGCGCTGTCCGCGAGCAAATCGGTTCTATCGGTAAAACCGTCGAGGGTGGACGCCGAGTGGGCAATGCATGTTTGCGCCCGGCCCGAGGGCGATGTGAGTGGTTTTACTGCCATCATGTAAGTAGCTACAGTCACCGCTATTATGGATTTCAAATACGGTGCTTTGGGTGGGGTGGGGTTTTATTCGACATATACTTTAGGGTTAGGGGTTAGGGTTTTTGGCTCGTTAGTCAGAACCTAAGGAGTAATCCTTTGAAGTACCTAATGAGATCATGGTAAAATAGCGTTTTACTACTTTACTTGATTCTGGAAATACTTAAATAGCATTTTAAGGAGTGGGTAATTTTAAAAGCTAGTGGGGTAATTTCGAAGGTCTGTAAAAATGGTTTTTATTCAATAAGTTCTTACACTGAGAAGCAAATTTCTTTTTTGTTCTAATTTATCCCCTTAAAAGTCCCGCTGTAAACAACATGACAAAAAAATATATCTAATTTATTTTCTAATTTACCCGGCCCTGTGATCAGTACGATCAGTGATTCATTCGACTTTTTCCTGTGAGATAAAGTTGAATGCTTTTTTTAAACTTAAGATTATGATGTCCTCAATAACACGCCAAAAATGTCAATCTAACTTATCAGATTTCCGATTTATGAGTTAATTTCAAAAGTCCTCATGAGGTACTAAATCACAATTTTATTTATTAATTCGACCATAGCTCACGTGCGCTCACAACTAGCGAAGTAAAGTAAATCGAAACTTCAGATAAATATGGCGTCTTGATAAGTGTTTCCGGCGTAGAAATAGTTCCCAGTTTAGTAGAAAATTAGAAAAGTGATTTTCAACATAATCTCAAATTCGCATTCACCCAACAGGCCAACATAGACCTTAGTGAACACTCATAAAGTTCAACTTCAGTTTTAATCCTTCAGTGATATGGCGTCTGAATGAAAGCGTTTGTATTTAACATGTCCAATGTCATGTGTTAAGGTAAAAAAATTGAAATATACAGTAAGTAGCTGTAGCTGAAACACATATGGATCTCTGATTCGAAATAAATAATTTGAATTGAATTGAATTGAAACAGGAACCAGTTTCGACAGTTCCCCCGTCCCACCGCAGTTTCCGCTAAAGCCCTGCGTTTCGCTCCAATACTGGCTGTACCTCATTCTTTGTAATATTTCCTTCGCAAGACGTTTCTAATAAGCCCATATATAAAAAAAACTAATTAAGGTTATAAATAACAGGCTTAATCGTAAAGCCTCTTAAAAAGCCTCGGAGCGATTGCTGAGTATCCGTCATCTTTTCAGAGGTCTCTCCAGGGGTTTAATTATGGAAGTAAAGTCGTATCGAGTTCGCCCGAGTCACATAATTACCCCCTCCCTGGACTGTTGGGCGGCAGTTGAATAAATTCACGGTTGTGCTTACAATCATCTAGCGACTAATAATTCTAATCTACGCACTAATCATTTCTGGAAGGGTTTGGAAATTAGTAAGGTATCATAAATATTTAAACGAGTACATAAACATAGAACGGATCGCGAATTTAGTGTGGGTACTTAAATGTTGTGTGTCGTGCTGATATCATTTAATAAAAGAGTAGACCTGACTTTTTCTATCTACCCATACGTTACAAGTAACTTTCCGCCGAGTAGGCGAAAGTTTCTAGCAATATCACCGTTGGACATTTCGCTGATTCATCAGTCAAGCCGAGCCGTAAACAGAGCACAGGACTTATGCGACCCTGATCATATAGACCATGTGCAGAAGGTTTAATACCAGAATGGGTACAAAGGAAGCATGGAGCGCATGGTTAAGAAAAGGAAAAGTATCCAGCTGTCAATAGACATCCAGCGTTTCTGCCGTACGTCAAAGGGGTGAAAGGAGTAACGGACTCTATTGAGTCAGTATATACGCCGTTATACAAGGTGGCAAATCTCTTGCGCAGCCCAAAGGATAATATCCCATTCCAGAATCCCAGTGTGTATAAGGTGGTATTGGTATGCAGTTGTGGAAGTGCGTACATTGGCCAAACGAAGCAAATTGATCAGGAGAGGGTGAAGAAACACATAGCGGCAGTAAAATATCGCCAAGTACATAAAACTGCATTAGCTGATTGACTCTAACTTCTGGATCGGAATGAAAACAAATTGAAGTAGAAACTTGTGAATTTTAAACCGTTTTCACAAGAATTTTGCAGCTGTTGTAGGCTACGTAATAATATTACAGTGAGTTAACCATGACCATGAAAATTCGCAACCAACAAGATAATAATTGTAATTTGCTGAGCATTACGATCCCCTCTAATTTGATGATTTCTCATTACTATAATTATTTTCCTTACGAAGCTCAATTGTGTAAGTTAATAAGCCTGGGTTGAAATTCGGTCGTTTTGTTGTTAACGCCATTTTGCGAGCCTGGAGAAAGCTTCGCCGAAGTAATTACAACAAGTAAGGACTCGTCGTTGCGGAAAATAAATGTCATCAAGAGTAACATAACCTCGTCAGCTCGATTTCGTCTACGTACATTTTAAACATTTTCAACCTGATGTTCACCTAATGAGCCATTTTATACTCGGTTGTGGATTTCTACGACACGACACGATTTAGCCGTCACGTGTGGGGGAGCAAAATGTATGGAGTTGTGTGCGGACATATTTATTGATACTTATCGTGATCGAGTCCTTTAAAAAAACTGTCGTGAAATATCATGTCGTCTAAATCCATGGCCGAGTGAAAAACACCCAATAGTTTTTAGTAGAAATTCACTCTTTAAAACCTTTTCTCCAGCGGGGCTAAGATGCCAAGCTGATATCCTGATAATTGCTGGATAAGACGATCGTTTGTCGGCACGTTCTGACAATTTCTGATAATTTTAAACAGTTTTGTCAAATGTAAATGTAAATTTGGCAGCTGTCACCGTCACACTATCCGCAGTTTATCAACTTATAGCATTATCCTATGACATTCGTGGATAACCATCTTAGACCCGCAGATCGACATTCAAGCTTTTCGCTGTACGTTGGGTTGTGAGACTACGTATACTAAACGTTATTTTTTTATACGAAAATAAAACGAACAAGATAAGCAAAGGCATCTGATTACGATCACTAAAATGCATGTATATTTTTTTTCCTTCAATTCAAAAATGGCGAAATCCAATTCAATTAAAATAAACTGGAAATATGAATTTTCTAGAACTTCAGCGGTCTTTTGAAATTACTCTCTTTCCCACTCGTTCTTACATAATTTATGAACAGCCTCCTAGTCCAGTTGGTAGTGACACTGTCTACAAAGCAGGAGGTCCCGTTCGAATCCCGGCCAGGGCATTTGTGTGTTTATCACGAATATTTGTTCCTGAGTTACGGAAGTACTTATATGTACTATCGGCTTTATAAATAAATATGCATATGTATTCAATTTAATAATTTACAAAGTATATAGATATTTATAGACGTGACTTGTATATTGGGGTGGTCCAACTTTGTATGGAGGTAAAAAAGTATGATATGTTTTACCTCCACATGGCTCCATTTAATATACTATGAAAAAGTATTCTGTATGCCCAATTTGAACTCATTTGTTACTGATTTAGAGGTCGCTCAGATTGTTGTGTTTTGCAAGTAACCAAATACAAAAAAAAATAACTGACACAAAAATCTAAATTTTAAGTAACATTTGTTTTAATTGCTTATAACTGTAGAAAAAGTGTATAAAAACCCATTAAAACGTTTTTATATTAGATTTATAAATGCCTTAATTTATTTTCATACATGTTTGTACTGAAAAATTGCTTCCCTTTGAGCGACCTTTAAATGATGTTTAATCACTCTAAAAATGGGCATAAATAGTTAATATGTATTTTGGACAAAAAAGAACCTTGTGGAGACGGAAGATTCTTAACTTATTTTTTTTGACCACCCTACCGTATATACATACGTATTATATTATATCGTCGTCTAGTACTCACAACACAACACAACCCTTATTGAGCTCACTGTGGAACTAGATTTATTTGGGTAAGATTGTCCCATAATATGTATTTGTTTGTATTGGCATGAACGAGGATTGAAATGAAAAGGGTAGTTGCCAAATAAACTCAATTTTCATAGTTGAGTATCACTTCATCACTCACAATGAGTCCTTTGTAAGTTGTTTAACGTCTCAGACTAGATAATAATTTCTAGACCTTTATAAGCTTAATTAGCAATATTGAGGCTAGAATAGAACCTTCAAAGGACCATCAAAGAACCATCAAAGGAACCTTATGAATACTAATTGACAGTAGGTAACAATAGAGTCTTGATATGGATTTAAACTCCTAAGGCATACCGGGTGAAGAGTTGCCTAGATAACTTTAATGTTATTTTTGTAAAATATTTGGCTTAGTCGTATAATATAAAACTCTGCTTGAAAAATCAAAAACATCGTATGAAATTTAGTCTAGTCATCTCAGTACATATAACTTTTAGTTATAAAAGTACCCAATTTTGATCATCCGTTACAAAGCCATAATGCTACAAGCGACACGTCATACTTAAAAATTTATATAATCCCTTTTTTTTCTTTTTATCATAATCCAACTAAAACATCTCTTTATTGACAAGAAACTTTTTATACCTCTGAAAAGCTTACAAATTAATCTCAGAAACTACAAACCCTTAGGAAATTGTGCCAACAATGGCTGGTAACGTCAGACCTTTTCATTTGTCTTATTTCAATAAAAACATTTCCCAATATCATCCAATACAGTACCTATTATTGCCAGAACGTGCCCAACTTTGTTTTTTGTAGAAACCTGAAAACCTATTACAATTTAAAAAATCATGATTTGATTTGTTGTTAATCGATAGCAAGCCCCGATTTCATTACTAGATCCACACTGATAAATGTTCAGTTGAATTAACCCGTGTTTGAGAAAATTTTATCAAATAATATAAGTAAACTTTACAAAAAAAATTATAAATTTTACCATTTGGGATCAACCATTTTTTCAGTGAACGCGTCTGGCAGCTGATTATGAGAAGTCTATTTAATTATACTTGACTCCGCTTGCGGCTAGTCAGCATTTAAGTCGTTAAAACTGTTTTACTTCTTTCACCCCAGGATTGAGTTAAATAAAACCGTTTTTAATGTATATGCAAGAAGAGGCCACGGCTGATGAGGCAGTGCTAGTACGCCTTCCTTCTACACCTTTTCCCACATACATTCCTAGAAAGTTAAGAAGGCCTAGCTTACTCCAACGATAGTCGTAGTAAGTTAATATCACAACAATAACAAATCATGAACAGATATTTAAATTGGAATCGCTGCAAAAGGGGTATCCTATTTCCAAGACATTGGGCTAGTTCAGCACAAAAAGCACTAGATAGGTTTGGGCCCGCCGGCCGGCCGGACGCAGGTCTTAGCACACAGTCCACCGGACAGGTTATTTATTTTCGCCGACGAGAGCGGTCTGACTCAGATGATAATAATATGGCATACGCCACTCTGGGGTACAACGGATACCTATAACTGAAATAGTAGGGTGTGTTTGGGTAAGATGAAAACGGGTTTTTTTTTTAAGGAAAGACATAGTGGCGTGGCGCACGTAATGGTACTTTTGGAGGCCTTGGTCACTTTTTTGTAACAAACGACATGTCTCTAATTAAAAAAAAACCAGTCAAGTGCGAGTCGGACACGCCCGCCGAGGGTTCTGCACAAAGGATGCTCCCCCCAGTTATGACCTTTGGTACTTAAAAATACTGGTGCCGTGGAACTCTCAGTGTGCGGCAATTATACATTTTTCGGATTTTCTCCTGTATTTGTGCTACATGTTCTTGCTTTATGCGAAATTTGGTGATTCTAGGTGAACGGGAAGTACCCTATACATTTTGATTCCCATTAGATACAAATGTATGGGAAATGCGACATAAACGGCCGTATCTTTTGATAGCGTTGACGTACATAGCTTCAAGGCACCGCAGATCTGTGTATGTGGTATTAATTTCAACGTGCTACCTTTAAGCGTTCTCGAGATAAAGGGTCATGACAGACGGACGGACGGACGGATGGACAGACGGATGGACGGACAGACAACAAAGTTATCTTATAAGGGTACCGTTTTTTCCTTTTGAGGTACGGAGCCCTAGAAATAAAAGAAAGCAAACATATAGACAGAAATGTAGTCAGCTAGATTTGTAAAATAGAATCAATTAGAGAGTTTTCCTCACCAGTGGCTTATCTGCCAGTGTTACGTACTCCGCGTTCCGGCGGCCCACGTCGGGAGAGTAAACGATTGCGTACGTGGGCTCGCCGCGCCGCACGAACACACCTAAGTGTAGGTATAGCCACAAGCAAATGTGTTTTCGGCGGTACACAGTGTGTGCAGAATAACTATCTTATTTCACTTAACTTGCCAGGGATATCTGGGACCATAGCGTAGAAGTAGATGACAGTTAGTATTTTTATGTAACAGATAACAAACAACGGGACTGATGGTAAATGGTCATCTTCGCCCATGGACATAAGCAACATTAGAAGAGCCACTCATGCAGTGTTGATCTTTGAGCGTTAAAGCTCTGAACGCGCGTTTCTTAAAGACCCCCCATATCATATGGCAAAGGGAATACCCCAGGTTTGCAGAAGAGGCCAGCGAAACGTGAATCAACTTTATCTACCATGAGTTGCTAGATAATTCGAAGGATTTTCGACACGTTATCTATAGGTACAGTTTCTTCTGGCTTCCACCCGCAAGTGCAACATCGTTGCACAATGATATTGCGTTGACATAGAAACTAGCGGCTATAGATTTCTACAGTAGATTTCAAGCTCGTCTTAATCGTCGTTCAAGCAAAACTTTTGATTGCGCGACGTACGAGTGCAAGAATATTGTTGAACGAATTTGTGCGCGTACACAAACCACAGCAAAACTATTCTGAAGCAAAACTGTAAAGAAGGAATTCAATTAGCTGGTATTATACAACTCGGTGGCTACAGGAAAAACCCGTTAGAGCTCCTTAAGTAAGTATTTCCTTTGGCGGCGACTTGCAACTTTGTTTCTTGCACTTTTGCGGAGTTGCAGCAAACAACCCGCGCGGGCGAAAGATTATTCAAATTCAAATTCAAAATTATTTATTTCGTGTAACTGGACACATATTTTACAAGTACTCATCACATAAAAAAAAAAAATACGTGTGGCACTCGGGGACTGCCGCGGTAAAGCTATTGCATATCATTTTGTATCAACTTATGCAATTATAATTATTTATTTATTTTATTCATGCAGTATTTCTTTTTCTTTGATATTAATTCAAGTTACACTTTTTGAGCGTGGTGACCGATAAGAAAACAAATTTTTCTCTTCTCTTCTTTGTCGTTTCGCTCTTGACAGAGCGGTCGTGGTCACGTTGAGGCATCAATGTCGGATGCGGATACAGCTCTCCGCACGATCTCCCGCCATTTCTCCCTATTGGCAGACTGTCTGGCGCAGTCAGTTACGCAGTTGCCTATCGTTGATTTTATTTGGTCGGTCCAACGCATGGGTGACCTGCCGCGCGGTCTTGTTCCCTCCACTTTTCCTTGAACCACCAACCGCTCAATGGAGTTGTTGTCTCGCCTACAGACATGACCAAAGTACTGCAGTATGCGCGACTGTACTACGGCCGATAGACGCTGCGTGATGCCGAGTTCTTGGAGGATGGACACGTTGGTGCGAAATTCCGTCCACGATATTCTTAGCATCTTTCTCCAGCACCACATTTCCAGAGCATCTATCTTCCCCTTTTCCAACTCGCGCACGGTCCACGTCTCTGCCGCGTAAAGAAAGATAGGGAATACTAGTGTTCGCACCAGTCTGACTTTGGTGGTTTTTGTAATGTTACCATTTCTCCAAACTTTCTCTAACTTGTCCATCGCAGTTCTTGTCAGTGCCATACGACGTTTTACTTCGTCTACGCAGCTACCGTTGTTTGAGATTAAAGCTCCAAGGTATACGTAGCTCTTAACTACGTCGCAGTTCGCAATCTTAGTCACTTCCGGCGAGTTGTCATTGGCGCGGTCCACGATCATAATCTTGGTCTTTGATCTGTTAATGCTCAATCCAAACTTAAGGCTTACGCGCTCCATTTTGAGAAGTAAATCCTCCATAGAGTTAACATTACTCGCAAATAAGGTAGTGTCATCTGCATACCGCAAGTTCGCAATTTTGTATCCCCCGATGGTGACACCATCTGTCCAGTCTTCGAGAGTAATTCGCATTATAAGCTCCGTGTAGATATTAAAAAGCAAAGGTGATACTATGCATCCTTGTCGCACCCCCGCACTTGGGTGGAAACTACCCGAGAGGAGGTCATCCGTCCGCACTGAAGCTGTTCCACCCTCGTAGAGTTTTTTTCTATTATTTAACAAATAAAAAGTTAATATTGTTTAAAATGTTTTTATTATTTTACAATACATGTGGGTTTTATTATCTTACAGTAGCTGTTGGTTATTCAGGAATATTTATCATTGAAACTTATGATAACTGAAATAAGAAACATAAGTTTGCGACTTAATATCCTCTAAATACCTAGAAAATACCGCGTCAATGGTGGTCCCATATTTTGTTGTAGACTCTTGTGGATCATTATTCATTTTCAAATTCAATGTTTTTGATAGAAAAGTTGTCAACATTATTTTACAATATATGTGGGTTTTATTATCTTACAGTAGCTGTTGGTTATTCAGGAATATTTATCATTGAAACTATAGGTTTATGATAACTGAAATAAGAAACATAAGTTTGCGACTAACATATTTGATTTTGGCGGGACTATAATAATAGTGTTTATTTTGACGTTTGACATCGCCGTATCTCTGGTAATAAGAGCTACTGTCCTCAATATTTTGTATAGAATATGACACTTAGCGACATTCGTTTGGAGATATATCCTTTCCTCGATAAAGAACTTTGTAACAAAGTGAATAAAGTCGGTTTCGGTCCGTCGGAGTGGGGAGCGTCAGGTTTTTTTTCGTTACGGAATTTCTGGATTCGGTCCCCGCGCTCAAGGCCCGCGATAGAAGCTATGCAATAGCTTAAAAAAAAAATATTAAACCTATATATTCTACATATACAAACAAACCTACCATTGTATAGCACTGGTGGGAGAGTGCAGCCCCTCACAGTGCAACAAAATAGCACAATCGGGTTTATCCGCTATTATCCTAAGAATTCTGTTGGGACTGTCCCGCACCCGGCGCACCAGGGATGCCGCGCGCCCGCGCATGGTCGCATAGAAACAGCTGACGCGCGCCTCCGCAAACATCCCTGATGCGCTACAGAAGCGAGGCAGTCCCATCAGAACCCGGAACGCGTTATTATATTGGATTCGGAGAGCCCCAAAGGCCCGTTGCGAATACTTCACCCACAGGCTGCACGTATAGAGGGAGGTGCAGAATGCCCTAAACAAAGTGACCTTCACCTCTTTAGAACATCTGGAAAACCTGCGGGCTATCATATTCGCCCTCACCGATAAGGCTCTCCTCTCCCTCTCCATGTCCAGGTTATCTTTGAGATCAGCCGCAACGATATGACCTAGATATATTATCCAATCCAACTATATATTGGCGCCGGAATCCACCAGTGTGCGGTTACGTACAAGTCATATTCTACGTAAACGCATTCGATAGCGACTTCGGCATTCGAAAGTATGTCTGTCTCGCTCCTAACACTACTTTGGCAGGAGCGAGACGAACATACTTTCGAATTCCGCGCTAGCGAATATAGTAACGTACAACTCGTGGTAAGAAAATTAGTTTGCGTTTGACGCACATACTCAAGAAACACTAATGTAGCTTTTAGTAGTAAATAGAATGCTTTAACTATATTTTGAATAGGTGTTCTAATCTTATTTTTCATCTTCCCAGCACAAGCAAGTTTTTCGTAGAAATCGCGAAACGTCTGGTTGATGTTACTGGTGACCGGAGAGCTGGTGTCTTTCTCGCACAACGTATCAGCATTGCGATACAACGAGGAAATGCCGCCAGCATCCTAGGTACAATGCATCAAGGACCTATTTTAGATTGAAGGTAGATAGTTAGGTAAGTTACACTTTTTACTGTATATATTTTGAAAATAAATGTTATTGTGTCATCTTAAACATATTTAGGATTATAGCTACATTTCTCGTTGAACCGCGGCGTTGGCCGTATTTTATAATTCCGCTAACATTTTACAAAGATAGCGAAGAGTTACGACTTCCATTATATTTACGAGGCCAAGTTCTTGTATAGTTATCGCAGCATTCTTTCGTCCGCGGTCTTGTGAACTTTTCGAAAGTAGATTACCACTACGAGATCCATCATTGTTTAGCCTGCATACTTGATGACCAAGGCAACACCGCGCTCAGTTACGCAAATTCCTATCGCCTTCGCTTCTGCAGTGATCGTCCGCCGCCACTCGCCAGGTCTGCTTAGATTGGCCGCATCGCGTTTCCGTTTTCCTTGGAGATTCTAGTCCAGGGCTTGCATCGGTATGTGATCGGGGTCCCTTCGGAGCATATGGCCAATCCAGTTCCACTTGCAGCGTTTGATCTGCTGGTCGATCGGAGTCTCGCCGTAGCGTTCCCGCAGATCTACCTCAGAAATTTTCTCGGGCCAGTATACACCGAGAATATAGCAAATACAGCGGTTGATAAAGACAAAGCCGATGCGAGATGTCTTTATTGACCTCCACGTTTCACATCCTTACAGCAATACGATGTTCACGATGAACTGGAATATTTGGAGCTTGACTCTCCGAGTCAGATTCCTCGACTGCCATACTGGATGAAGCTGTGATAAGGTCGAAGTTTCCCCTCCAGTTTACGATGGTTCCTTGCAAAGTGCTATTGTTTTACTGGAGAACACGATGCTCTATCTTGTGGGGGTGGCGTATAATCGGGAATGCCTTAAGTTTTGAACCTCAGCGTTTGGGCGCGTAACTATGCAAATTGCATTAAATCTTAGCACAAACAGCGGATACTTATTACTTCAGGAACGCTGGTTAAGTTTAATTAAGTTTATGAGCGCCGTTTGTGCTTGATGGTTAATTTATGACACATACGTTATACATAATTATGTGCATATGAATCTAACAGACGCCGTCAAAAATACGTTTTTACACCATAGTATAAAATACCAGACACGTATTCTTAAAATTGGCAAGCGTGAAAACCATGTAGTAGAGTGACCAATTTTATTTGCCATAAAATTTTAAAGCTTTTTTCCTCGTGTTCAATATTACATGGATAATATTATGATTTTATTCATTCATAATTTGACCATACAATTTTGAATCTTAGCGTTTGATTAGGTGTAGACATTTAATCCTTTTAGGCCCAATTTCACTACTCAGGGTCAGCCGCTTACCCGGGGTTAAGCTGTCAAGTTCCATACAAAAAAACGCTTAACTCTGGCTTATGTGGTTAACCCCGGGTGGTACAAGTGGGCCTTAGTCTGATACGATCACATGACGCATTGGGTTAGGTACAGAAATTTGATCATTCCAAAAACACAGAAACGATTAATACCATATATGAAATAATTATCACCCAATACTTTTGTAATCTGTTTACTCACATATCTTCTTAGTAACGCTGATCATGCATCGATTATAATGATTATGCATCTAATTGTATGCAATCACACAAGGGCTTTGCATCTTCATTCACCGTCGGTCCTTTGAAGATGCATCTACTGCAGTGAATGGGCTAATCACACGTGCCCCAATTATGCCATTGTCGAGGATGATAAGCGGTGTACATACACAGTAGTACGGAGTATTTGTACTATCAGCAGCAGAATCGCATACCCAGCTTATGAATAAACTTATTTTGAATGTGATTATTTAATTTGGAGCCTAACGTACATTTCAACTCTTCTTCTACTTATATTTACATATCAAATATAAATAAAACCGAACAAAAGCGCATTTATTTAACTATAGATAGTACTAGTCATAAAGCTCATTATAGTACCTCATTTGAAATAAGACCTTATTTATGTACACCACAATGGTAGAAAACAAGAATTTAACCTACCACTTAACAAATATAGCTATACTTACTTATACAAGCATTTATCGCTGACTGTACTTTCCTTTCCACGGTCAACTTATACTCATCGAGGCAATTTTAAGAAACCAAAAAACAATGGGGTTTGGTTGTTTCATCACTGAGTTCCTATGGCCACCTCCAATCCCCATCACACCTCGATGGTACCATGACATTGTATTGTTATCCAACCTACATAAGCATATGAAGTTTCAGAATAACAGGAAGTTAGTCAAATTCAGCTCGCAAGCCTTGACCATAACAAACAAACATACACTGCATTAGGCCAACCATTATTGATAATAAACAAGTGCTAAAAAGAAGTACTTACCTAATCCTTTATATTCATTCAGGGGAGGTATTCAAATTAAAAAAAAACCTTATTTGTTTTGTCATGCCCATGCCAATGACACAATCGCTGGCGCTTATAGGTCCGCGCGAGACGCCATTGTGCACACGAACGATTTAATATCGCATTTTACACATTTCTGACCCGTACCACAAGATATTACCGTTTATTAAAAACTGACATTAGATAGGTAGATAGATAATAATCTACCTACATGTTCCAAACTATAACAGGTCACAGTTAATTTAGCCACAAGAACATTTTACTTACTTATAATTCTTGTCACGAAGTGGCGTCAATCAAGTCTAAATTAAAGTAGTAAATTAAATACCAATTAATAGTGTACCTCCGTACACTTCTGTCATCAACAACCTAAACACCAGCTCACAGTATATCCTTTCATCTCATACAAAAACTAACGAAATATAACTTGACTCCGGTATATGACGTGGTGATTAATGTTATAGTCTTAGCGGAAGGAAGTTAGTGGAGGGGGGTAAGGGGGGATGATTAATATGAGCCAGGTGAAGGGGTCCGACAGGCCTTCGAGGTCGACTATCAATTATGGACTTATAAAACTCTCGTGAGACTCGAACATATTAAATAATATTTAAAACGGGTCACTCACGTAATTTAGTCGATTTTCGCTCGACACGACGTGTGTACGACTTGCCTCTGTCGCGAGTGGGCGCTCCTGATGACGTTCTTCGTAAAGAACGAAACATGTCGAGCGAAAATCGACTAAATTACGTGAGTGACCCGTTTTAAATATTATTTAATATGGACTTATAGTTTAGTTAACCTTCATAAAATACATGAAAAATGAGCTTCCTTATAACTTTTATGCATGGTGATATAAGTCGCTTAACTCAAACTCGGGTAAATCCATTTGATGTTTAATGACACATATCCAAACATTTCCAGTAGAAATTAAACTGTGGAACTGACAAATGAGAATGAGTCAGCTTGATAAATAGTGTAAACTTAATTGAAGATCACGTAATTAACTTTAGTAAACACTCCAATAGTAATAAAATGGTAAATTCTTATTAAATATTGTCTAGATTTGCATAATCTTGAGCATATTGCGTGCTCGTCGATCGTATAGAATAATAAATATTTTAGAAATAGAAATAGAAATTATTTATTTGATTCACAGAAAAAAACTTTATCTATTTACATCTTGTACAAAATATCAGAGAGAACCAAAATGGATGGATGGATGGATGGATGGAGTGGGATTTGGGGGATAAACTTTAATCTTTCACAGTTCGACTTGGCTCAACCCCTTTGAAGATATCGATCTCGCTACTCGTGAACAAATGTCGAGATAAACATTAAAATAAATGCCATTAGCAAAATTCGATCTTCGGACCTCAAGCATCGTACGGTATGGCACTACCTATACCTACTCGTACCTATAGGCTAGTAAGGTCAACAATTACACCAAACAATACTAAATACATTAAACCTACCAGCCAAGAAATGAAAATACTTAAAATGTTTAACATTATTTACGTAATTATTGATTCACATAGTTACTCTGAATGAAGCCATTCATAATTTGGTCATGCAGCTTTAAACCTAATAGTAGGTACATAAAAGCAGCTTAAATTCTACAACAAAGTAAAGTAAATGGTCGAAATTCAACATTATCGAGCTACAATCGTTGCTAATTAGTGAAATGATATCGTAATGGGTTCGTTTATCAGTTTTGCATAGTAAACGAAAGCTGTTGAAACGGCACCGAAACTCACACACTACAGTAACATTACAGGTAATGTTACGATACGGCGCTATCAGGTTCTGCCAGCGGAATCGTTTTCGATGTTATTACAATTCGTGACGCGGCGTCTTGTGTGAAAAGTGGCAATGTCACGCATACACACATACACTTCTGAATAAGTATTAAGTACCTATCTAAAAATATATCAACAAAATGTGGTAACAACTCAACAACTATTTGTTTTCACTGGTGGTTCTGGGGACCTACCAAGATTACCATGAACACCAAAAAAACGTAATTTACTATGTACGTATTTTTCGCTCTAATAAGTGACTCTGAGAAATAAAGACTTCAATTATTTATCAGTTCTAAGTTTCTCAAATGTACAAAAAGTCGAGTAGCGGCCATGTGTTTATTACTATGTGTAGGGCGCTGGCTGGTCGACATTTATTTAATCGTATGGCATGAGAATAATACGCAATCGAAATAGTTTACATAAAAAAATAACAATTAAGGGGCTACCCGGCATATTTCACTGTTTTTAAAGTGATTAGGCTTTGTTCAGCTCTAAGCACAACGCTTGAAAAAAATATATAATGTAGCTAGGTATTTGGTCTACATTTAGTTCTACTAAATTGTCGAAAAACATAATACATCAAGAGAAAAAAAAATAACCGGAAACCCTTTTTTCTACCTTAAATCTGTATCTATTCCCTTATTATGCGTCGTAAGTACAAGAAACTAAGACAAGCAGTATATATTTATGTTTACTTTAAACGCATCTACTGATTTTTAAATAGATTTTGTACTTTTCGAGAAAATGCTATTACACGCATTTTTCCGAAAACGCCGGCTCGAGATGCCTGCGCGGGCGACGGGGGGCAGTCGTGTAAGATGGCACTAGTAGTTTATAGGGTTGCGTCCTAGTACAAGCAGCTCTTCCTAGGTGACGACTTATGCTTATTGACGTATTGTATAACCGGTGAGGAAAGGAAGCGGGAGTGGAAGAAAGCTCAAATCGCCGAGGTCATTGGGATAGGGGACGGCCTTAAGACCAATTACAACAATTAGTTGACAATTATGTCAACATTAAGACCGACAAGCCACGCAACCTGCATTGTGAGATTCGTGAAAGAGGCGTAGCAGTTTTATCGGAGGTCCCGAGTTGGGAAATTTATTGGTAATTTACCTGTGAACCGGTTATTTCTATAATTTTTTACCGGTTTGCATTGCCTAGTCCCGAGTATGAGTGCAGAGTACAGATGTGCTCCAAGTTTGGATGTCCTCACCGCATTCACACACTTCCGAGTCTCGCCCACCCCATTTGAGCAGGAAGTGTTTGCAGCGGTCGTGCTCTGTCCTGAGTCTGTTAAGGAGGTATCATAGTTTACAGAGGAGGTCGAGCCTCGGAAGCTGAGTCCTGGGATCCCCGGCCTCAGTTGGTCGATAAAAGAGTATCGTAGTTACGAGTAGAGAACTATATTTTCAATTGTAAGTAGTTGTAGAATAGTAAGTAGTCCTCAACTATACAATTATACATATTGTGCGGTAAGTATTGTGAAAATAGTTGAAATCTTTTGATTTGTTTATCATAATGGCATCTTCAACTAAAGTATGTTTTACATAGGCGTTTCAATTCCCGCAGATTCTCGGGAAGATAGACGTTTACAAACAAAATTACACATTCCTCGCGACATTTTAATATGAGTTCACGTAACCGCGCAATCTCGCGATGCTCCGTGCTATTACAATTTCAATTTAACCCGCTTTTATTCCGGTTGCAAAAAGGCTTTAGGCGTTTAGCCTCATTACAGCACAAAGGGAGCACTAAAACGCCTTTAGTTACAAAAGGGTGTTATTGAGCTACTGTCGACAGTTATGACGTTTATCTTCTACGGGATATGTTATGATGTAATAGAATAGCTTATAATAGTTGATAGTGGATTACTGAGTGCGAATTAAGCTCTGATTGTAAATATTAGGACGGGTAATTAATGACTTTTATTGTTCGTCAAAATGATGTTTTTCGTGTGAAATATTGGCACTTTGTGTACCAAGGAAATATCTAACGTTGGTCAGAGTCACTGCCCATAAAGTATACCTATGTATGTAAATAGCAACAATTAAGTATAAAATATACTATTTTATCCTAGAATAAACATGTTTAGCTTCTAAGGAAGGCCCTTAGCCAGATAAATAAATATATATTTTAGGAGAATATTTTACGCAGATCGACCTTGCTCCACACTCATCAAAGCTTAGAAAACAAAATATTCATAACAAACAATTTAAGGTAATTTTACCCCTTACCCTGCTTGGGACCCAGAACCAAATCATAAACATGGTCTCTACTTAACCGACTAGGTTTAGAAGCCATTCAACGTTGTTGTTCAACTTGTTTTTACATTTACAAAATGAATGTTACCGTTATCGAATGTTAGTAAATACATCAATACATCATGCATGCATTCTAAATTCATACCAACAAAACAAACAACCCTTGTAAACGCAAGTTTTTTACATTTTTTATTTGTATCATCAGAGTCAACATAACCGGCAGTGTTGTTGGCTTATGACAATATCAAACCAAAAACAGGCAGACAATAATGTTTTATGTTTTAAATTTTCAAATTTTTATTCTCATTACATTTAATAATGAGGAAATAAATTTTAATTTTAATTTTAATTGTAGTAATATAGATTTAATGATAATATTTCTTTTTCTATGGAACGTGGTCTTCCGAAATAAATGAATTTTATTTTATTTTTTATTTAATAACACAAATATAATAAATTATAGTCGGTATACAGGGTGGCTCATAAGATTCTTTACACTGACATTAGACCGGGCCAATTTCTACAGAAAGTGTCACGTGACGTCCGAGGGCTCCACTCCAAAATATATTACCTATATGTACTTGTGGTACGTCGGACGGTACATCGACGTATTTTCGAGCTAGATTACAAGCGTCACGTTTATACAGAGCCGGTAACATCAGGCGGCATTACAAAATTCAAAGTTTGATCTTAATTTCATATTGATTTGATATCGATTGACTTACAGAGCATCTCGCATTTTCCTAAGTAGCTGAGATGTACTCGTATGTACTTACATGTAAACAGAATTTATTATGTAACACGATAAATTCTAGGTCAAGACCTATAGCCATGATTGTAGTAAGTATATAAGATTTTTTGTGGTAGTATGATTCGAGCGAAACAATTAAAGATTTACTTTGACTTTCATTATTTTGGCTTAAGTTTCCATGGTAACTTTTTAAAATTTTATTACAAATTATTTTATTGTTGACTTTAATTTTTATTATTTTTGTTTAGTAGGTATTATTTTATAGACCTTTGTATATTTTTGTATATTTTAGAAGTACCCTTCTCCTCATGTGTATAAATTATTATTAGAATAAACATTTGAATAAGTACTTGTTAAATTCTAGCAAAGTTTGATTATAAAAATATGTAAGTTATACTGAAAAAGAAATCCAATGTGGGCAACCCTAAAATCTAGAAAGTAAAACTGCTGGTACATTAAAAGCAATATTAAATGGATATTGAATGATGATGTAATAGCGGCTATAGCGGGTAGACATGACTGTCCTATTTTTTCATTCTGGGTTGGCCAGGTCAAGGGTATTGCCCAATTCATTAGTTAATTTTTAACTTTTAGTTTTGAGTAATGTTACTAATTAATTTATTTTAAATTTAAATTTAATCTAGCCTTAAGCCAATTGTCACTAACAAAATATGGATCGCACAGGTCTGAAATAAAGCATTTTTATTTTATTTATTTTATTTAATACCTTTTAAGTTCAAATGCATCTCCTGCAACGCAAGTCTGTTTGGAAGCCTCAGCCTTTCTCAAAATAGCGCGACGAGGAAATGCACTTTGATGCGTCGAACTCTAGCACATCAATTATAATCAGGGATCGGAAATTCAGATGCTTCTATACCTAAACTTCGGCCTCAGTACCTACACGGTGTTGGTGTTGAGTAATATGTAGGCGGACTCAATTTAATATTGTCACAATAATTGTGAAAGAGAAACATATTTTGAGAGAAAAATGTTTCTTTAATTTTCCAGAATCAAAACGCGATACCTATTACACACTCTTAAACGATTTACCTCGATTTTTTTTATTACACCCTGTTTGTAGTTAAAAATATTTACCAACATGTAGGTATGTTAATGAAATTGCTGAAAATAGTCAAAACCCACTTCATATTTGCTTAGCGTGTAGGTAGAAAAGCATCCGAAGTTTTGATCCCTGATTATAATAGTACCGTAATGTATCATGAAATAATAAGCCTGTTTTGAAGTTGTTCATTTCAATGAGTTTAATCTCAGCAACTGAAGAATATATTAAACTACTTTCGTTACCATCTTCTTTACTTAAAATACTGCAATATCCATTTTCTCATTTCTTATTCATTTCTTTTAATACAGCGCACCAACCACGCTACATCCAAATAATTTGCCAGCCAAGTAATTTGCCACGGTGATGGCCGGCGATCACAACTCCCAATCCAGCCAATATCTACGTAATCAGCTCGGACTGAATAATCTTGCAGCTTTTCTGGTGTAGTGTCACCATTTCTAGGATTTTCTGCGGACAAACTCGGAATCGGATATAAGATTGGATTTTTAAGCTAACACTACCAAGCGCTTTGCGCTTCACATCTACTCCCATTATTGTAATGTCCAACACTATATTATTTGTCTTATATTAAAAAATGCAGTCAGAGTTTAAAATATAGATGCAATTTTTTTATTCAAAATTGGCGGCATCACACCCGCCGGAATGTAGGGTACAGCCAATTTTTTTTCCACGATTTAGGCATCGGCCTATACATTCATTACTTAGAGTATCGCCAGTGATTAAAATAACCCCCAGGAAGTTATAAAAACCCCCATATTCATAAACAACAACGAACGATTGCCAACAGAATGTTGCATTTGACAAACGTTTATGAATGGAGCCGTAATGTGTGCTTATGTATGTGTTATTGCGTCGTGTTAATCAATTTTAAACTAAATGAATAGGAACAGTATGAGCAAAAAAATAAAACGAATATTATGTCTACAAATTACCCTTCAAATTGCGTTTCAGTCACAGAAAACATCTAACAAAAATGAAATGTATATTGTTTCAAACAGTTGTCTAAACGCAACGAAAATATTATTTCAAACATAGTGTCCATCATAAACTATGCGCGTGGTGACCCTACTGCTGCAGCGTGCTGCGATAATTAAAAAGCGCGCACGAGCCGTCAGAAAGATTCCGGATACAGCTCCAATTACCTGCAGACGGTTTAATATCGCGCTAAAACACCTCCGGGTAAGGAGATATTCATAATGAACAAAAAACAAAACATTCTAGAAATATTTACAAATCAAGAACGTGTCATTCATACAGACTGTTGTCTGCAAACATCAACCCAGGAAATATACGGTTTTGACAGACATTAAATTAGGTATAATAGCCTCATTTTCTCAAATAACGTTCGATGGGATGTTTATAGGTAAGATATACAAAAATCCAGCAAACTTTTGTTCAGGAAATAGTAAAAAAAAATTCTATACGATACGATTTTTTATTTATTTTTGTGGTAAAACAACACTCAGAGTCCAGACAAGTCATACTAAACATATGGCTATATACTTAAAAAATTATAGACTGTTCACCTAACATTATAACGCTGCTATGTATTATGGATTAAAAGCTATATTTATACTCTATTAGTGACACTTTAGCTAATTGACTGTTGTTGACTTAATACATCATGTCAGATGTATTAAAATTCTCATAGCGGGTTACTCACGTCAATAGAGTAGTCGCCGCGGTTACACGCATGACTCATGAATAAGGGACACGGACTGTTCCGAAACATGTCGAGCTATATTCGACTTTATTGACGTGAGTAACCCGCTATGAGAATTTTAATATGTCTGATACTCACGGGAGTTTTCTAACATGTCAGATGGTTTGAAAATTATCTCGTTTGTACTGTCGTTTTTTTTCTAGCTTTTTCCTGGCTTATGCCACGGCTCTGAGACCCTGGGGTCCGCAACTAATCCCAAGATTAGGTATGGGCGCTAGTTTTTACGAAAGGGACTACCATCTGACCTTCCAACCCAGAGAGTAAACTAGATCTGATTGGGATCAGTCCGATTCCCTCACGACCTTTTCCTTTACCGAAAAGCGATTGGTATATATCAAATGATATTTCTTACATAGTTCCGAAAAGCTCGGAACCCGCAACCTACGGATTGAAAGTCGCACGCCTTACCAGCCACCGACGGTTCCTCACTTTTTTTCGCGTTATCATATACGTAGGTACTAGTTGAGCCTATTGTTGATACTGCAACGTAACTTCACATGATGAACAGTCTGCAATAGACAAAATGACAAAAAGAATCTATTTAGTCTGTCTTTTAGATTATTAATAAATATTGTTCACGTATTTTTTCTTTTGTTCGTCAATTATAATTTGAAAGAGATGTCATATACTACAGAAAAAAGTGACCAAGGCCCCAGGTGAGCAGGGCTGGGATCGAACCAGCGACCTCCTGGCAGACGCCCTAACCACTGGGCTACCCGATCACGGTATATAGTAGTGTGACTACTTTAAAAAAACATGAATTAAAACATTTAAAAAATGATTTGATTTACAATTGTTTTGTTCGTCAAATCAAAAATGACGAAAATACAGTGCGTTCAAGTTTCGCATAACGTCACTATCAGGTATAATTCTTACTTATTAGTGACGTCACAAGCTCCCGCCCCGGAACTTTGATGCTCTTTATCTTCGTCAATTTTAGTTAAATTGAAAAAGGAAAAAAAACGTGTCTAATCATTTTAGATAATCTAACTGACGGACTAATTAGAATGATAGTTTTTCGACCTAGTCGTCATGCCTATTGTTTGCATCTCTGATTTTCATCAACTTATTTGCGAGTCTGGCGCGCGCTGAATTGAAACATTTTCCTATTATTGTGAATCGTGATAATTACTTAATTAACGAAGCATGCAAGTCTTTGCTCTCGCGTAATTTTCAAGTGTTGAATACGTTAATTAAATTGTGCAGCCGCGGCTTCGGGCGTCATTTTAATTAAGAATTTCTGTAAACAGCTACGGTTGCTTTATGTTCGGTAAGATCTTTGCCGTCTCCGATTGTTGGAGCCTTTGCTGGTTAAGACACATTGCAAAAGGGGACATGCAGAAACACAATTATTCAGTAAAGCTGCAAGATTAAAGGCCGGGTTGAGAACATTTTGAAGCTTTGACACTTGTCTAATAGAGAAAGTAAAAGTGTAAATACTCGTGGTCTCGGACGAGATTTTAATTCGCCCAGAGTTGCGAGTTCGAGACCACCCGAGACCAGCAGTTTTTTCAACTTTTTTCTAAGAATTTTGGTATTCTTCTCAGACCTTTCAGCTTAAATATAACTCGGGACTTTTTTATTTATTTGTAAATGCACAATAAAATAAAATAAAAGTTTTCCATTGTATTGAATAAATTTTGATTAAAAAATAATATTGGGAGATTGATCTCGCTACCAAATTCCGCTTCGGTCGAAAGTTAAAAGAGCAACCCATTTCGGAAACAATCACGAGCCAAAGTAATTATTAGGTCTCTAGAATATAAATCGTATTATCTTGAAATATTGCAATGAGTAACGACACTACCTACCGATAAATGTCTCACGCCTGCAGTAAAGTGACGTCGAGTTAGCTTTGACTGGCTCACTGTGTCCCACGCGGCCCAGTGTTGACGACTCCCCGGAGACCGCCGGTAAAAGTATATAGTAAGATAGTCGGTAAATATTCCTCGTCTCTGTCTTCTGATGTGACAACTGACGGCGAGAAGCGACGCTAACCACAAATTATGTTTTTTTAAATCGTTGTCTAAGCAGTAGATTTTTCTATTTAACGGAATCGGCTCGTAAGATCGGATCGATAGAAAATAATTGCAAACATTCATCCTAAATACATCATTAAACGGTTATATCTCTTAATTATTTTGCCTTAGGCATCTGCAATTAAAATCACATTAATTGTACACTTATCTAAACCGCCAATGAGTCACTTCGTAAATAGTCCACAGTATTGTTTATTTTAATAGTTTTCGTGCTTTCTAAAACTAGGCCGGCAGGCGATAGTGAGATCTCGTTTACTCCAATACAAATAGGCAGTGTGCGATGACTTGCCTGTTGCCTCTTAAGGCATTTCCCTGAAAAAGTTTCGTCAATATTAAAAAATACTAAACCATTTTAGTTGCTTCTTTTTACTTATTTGCAATGTGAAACTCACGAACACGCTCGAGCACTTGTTACATGTCAGTTCGTACCTGGAACAATACAATCCATTATTAAAGTATACATGTGTTAAATTATTTCTACAAATTTTATACATCTCATTTAACGTTGACTAGTGGACCATTTAAGGGCTTACCATGACGTCTTAACGCGATTCAGTGTAGGTTCCGTCCGAATCGTAATGTCATGTAATCGTAATTTTAAACGTCATGGTAAGGCCCCAGTTGGCTGGTGTATACGCGACATTGACATGATCCTATTTGCATTACAACCATATAGAGAGTGTGTCACTTGTTTTTGTTGTCTTCATAGCAGAATTACTACTACAGGTACCGTCGTACGTAAGTATTGTACTATTTTTGTTGTACAACAAAGAGTTTTCACGTTATTGCCCTTATCTAACGTATAAATCATACTCTTACACAATTAATGCTCCAAACACTCACATGATAGCGTGATATGCTACTAAGTACTACTATTAAAAATATAGCCTCGATATAGCAGGAGTTACATATAGGTAGGTAATGAAAAAGATATTGCAACTAGTGTGCCAAATGTGTGCAAGTTGGAGAAAATGTGCCTTTGCTACATCGGAGTAACCAAGACAGCACCAGAAAAGCAAAATACCCATGTTTATTGTTCTTCTACAAAATGCCAAATATCTACCCTTTGTGTACATTTTATATAAAGAGGTATTCTAAAAAGATAAAGCCTTTGTCCACTTACGTGTACACACTGTACGTGTGTATGTGTGTATGCACAAAGAATACAGAAATGATGCTTGGATTAACCACATCGCAAGCACCTATCTTAATTTTCCGTTTGTTTAAACCTCAACTCTAAGTATTGCAGCTTAAGGTCTATTTTAAAAGGGTGTTTTAAGATAAACAGGAGTTTTAAGTCACGCTTGATTTATATAACGACGAGTTAATGGGGCTTTTGAAATTTCCATTATTTATTCGGATTCTTTGCGGAGACGGCCGCGGCCGGCTTTTTAATACGAGTTGAATCATGTTTTACATTTTAGGGAGTCTTTTATTTACGCTACCGAAATAAGATTAGCTGCGGACGTACGCTGAATGAGCCGGGTATTTTTTCATTATACTCTCTCAGCAAAAATAAAATAATGAGTCAAAATAAACCCACTTAAAAAGTTCACTTTTTTACGATAAAATAATAATATAATTATAGTAGTGTAATCATTTCAGCTACTACATCTGTAATTTTTTTCTAGGGTCTAAAGGTTTTTTCGTAGAATCTTTTTTGATACCTTTAATTAAAAAGACTGGCGTGTATTTTTTTTTATGTGTGCGGAATAAATACATATTCCTATACACTATCTGTATCATTCATCTGTGGCACCTCATCTTAGGAGACAGCAAGCGTTAGTAAGAAAAGGTGATAAAATACGGAACAATTCGAATCTGCCAGTCTACCAAGAGTTTCTGAACCCGCCTCTACATCGGCTAAAGTCTCGTCACCCACCCCACCAAACCGCCCATAGATTGAAGGAGTGTGGTTTCAATTTGATGGAATACTGGAAAGAGGAGTGGGAGTCTAATCCACCAAGTAGTAGCCCCGACTCCTACGACCCTACACAGAAACCAAAAAGTTTCACAACTATAAGGAGGGAATGGTGTCAACTCAACAGACTCCGTACGGAACATGGTCGTTGTGCTGACTACATGTTTAAATGTGGCTGGAGAGACTCGCCGGCGTCTGATTGTGGGGCACCCGCACAAACCATCCACCACATAATGTATGACTGTCGAAATCGGAAATTTAATGAAGGTACCCTGGATCTATACTCTCCGAGTGAGAACGCCACCCAATGGGTAAAGGCCTTAGACCTAACATTATAACTAGTGGCTGAGCGACTTGGTAAAAAATGCCATATGATAAAATAAAATAAACTGTGGCACTATTATGGTCTATGATGAGGTGTATGGTGAGATTGGTGAGGGTCGACAACGCGCTTACAAACATCCTTAGATTTACTGTACAGGAGAGCACTACATAGTTAACAATGAATTATTACATAAGGCAAGTTGTATGCTTGTTTGCGACCTACGTGATATACAAAACTACCACGATGTTTTTGTAATGTTATTTTCAGTTTGCACTGTAGAGTAATACTCTCAGTCCAACAGCCAATCTCTGAAAGTGCTCAACGTCCTAGGATTTGCATCAACATGTCGACGGGGTATTGAAATCGAATATAAAAACATTTAATTCCAATTGACAATGGATTAAGTGCCAACGAACTGAGGATTTGCGTACAGTGGAGTCCAGTTGAGCGTTGTTTGACAGCTCTTAAGGATGACACAGATAAGCGTTGTGCTGTCCTCTTCGATTAGCATTTTTCTATTTTATCAATTTATAATATTGTCTTCTGTTACCGCGATTGTTATTCATTGAAATTAAACACTTTAGAACGAATTAATCGCGTTTATTAACAGAATGACCCTACGTTTCGAGCCCTTTAAAGCACTCGTTTTCACAGGGGTTTCAAGGGGCTGTGAAAACGAGTGCTGTAAAGGGCTCGAAACGAAGGGTCATGGTGTTAATAAACGCGATTAATCTGTTCTAAAGTGTTTAATTTCAATTATCGATTTATATTTTCTACTATCCAACTCAGTTGGGCAGCGTTCGGGAAACTACGCAATGTGTTTTCGTCCGACATACCTCAGTACCTTACGACGAAAGTTTTCAATCAATGCGTATTACCAGTGATGACTTACAGTGCTGAAACGTGGTCCTTCACTATCGGGCTCATCTCAAAACTCAAAGTCGCTCAACGAGCTATGGAGAGGGCTATACTCGGAGTTTCTCTACGTGATCGAATTAGAAATGAGGAGATTCGTAGACGAACTACAGTCACCGATATAGCCCTCCGGATTAGCAAGGTAAAGTGGCAACGGGCAGGCCACATTGCACGCAGAGAAGATGGCCGCGATGGGGTCGAAAAGTGCTCGGGTGGAGACCACAGCTTGGCAAACGTAGCGTAATACGTCCACCCACAAGATAGACAGATGACCTTATGAAGGTCACCGGGAGCCGCTGGATGCAGGTCGCTTCCAACCGGTACAAATGGAGGCCCAAAGGGGAGGCCTATGTTCAGCAGAGGACGTCTTATTACTGATATAATGATGATGATGATTTTCCACTACAAGGCATGGAAGTCTTCTATTTTATGCCATTCGGTGCGTTCGGCGATGGTGGAATTAAATGGAAGCCCTCACAGTAAATATATCATTTTGATCTCTTGTAACATAATCTACTTTTTTGCACATAACGAGTATAACTACAACGGTGCAAGTTAAACTAAGTTGTTTTCAATGTACTGCAATATGCAGCAGCGGTTGAACCTCGTAAAAGTTGCACAAAACTTGGATTGAATTAGGAAAGCATTACGCTACACTTCCGCGGAAAAACGCAATAAAATACATCCCGATCCCAGCGTGAACCACGAACAAAATTTTGTATTCCCGTCGCACTTGTGATTTTATACGTAAGTGAGACAGAGAGGTAGAACCTTGCAGTAAGTCCTCTGACGCAGCACTTATTTAGGGGCCGTCTGGAGCGTGAGAGGTTAATAATAAGAACAGCTTTCAGAGTGCAGCGGATATGTACAAAAGATTTAAACCAAATACGAATGCTGGAATATATTAGTCGTATTGCATTTTAACACGCTTTTCCTTCTAAAAGTTAAGTATAAAATAAAGATAAAAATATTACCAAATTACACTAGGATAGTTATCGTGCAAATTAGTGTTTTGATTTTCTACTATTTAGCCACAGAGCTAGGTAATGTCTTATTTATGGAGTTTCTCCTTGTAAATTGTCAGAATGTAAATGGGTTAATCAAATATTTCTTGTCACTTTTGTCATGGTTCAGTCTCCTGGGTCACTTTTAGAATAACGACTTTATGGCATTTAAATTCAAAAACATGAACTTTTTTGGTAGTTATAATCCCATTCCGTGATAGGCCATCTACCAAGCATGTCAGTAGAACATACTACAACGTTTCTTCTAACAAACTGTGCTGCGTTTGTCCTCTGTATTTAAATGTACACAGAACAACAACAATAAATAGTTAATGATCAATTAATAAAGTTACCTGAAACACATTTCTGAGTGATTTTAAGGACTTTATACAAATACAAATAAAAATCATTTATTCGTGGTAGATTTCAATATCAATTATCAATATCATCCTCATTATTTCAACTATGTGGCGTCCTCTGCTTGACACAGACTTTTCCCAGCAAATTCCACAATATACCATCAGTTATATCTACAACCAACGGTTGCTCGTGATCTTGACCATCGGTCGCATAACTTGTATCTTACACAGCGTCACCCGGTACGCGGTTCTCTCTTAATAACCTCACGTATTAACAGAAAGGTATGTACAGACAGATGGTCCTATTTCAACGATCAGCACGATAAAAAAATAACTTTCTATTAAGTAACACCCATCTCTTCATTGTCGGGTAAAACAGACATGAATGCTCGATAATAGGCAGTAAAACGAATATCGAACTATTCTCGAATGGCGGCCGCCGCCGATTGGGGCTTTAACTGAATTAATCTCACTATAATTGAATTTCAAACCTTTCGAATCAGGTGAAATAAAAAATAACTATTGAATATTTAACGTGTAGGCTTAAGCACTAGTTAAAATACCTAACATAAACCCTTAACGATCTTAACCCATTCATCGCTAATCACAACACGTTGTCGCTCAGCCTCTACGTGCCATTTTCGTTACAAAACGGAAAATGTATGTTATCGGTCACAGCGTAGTGCTACGAGAAATCCTGCGGTGAATGAGTTATAAATTGAGTCAACAAAACAGCAGGTTTTACCGCTAATGAGCTCTTCCAGAAAGCATTTAAATCGAACCAGGACGGGATGGGGTGTGATGGGACGATCTGTCAATTTCTATAGAAAGAATTACGTGATAGCTCGGAGCCCTCGGTTGTCACGTGACGTTTTCTATAGAAACTGACAGATCGCCGCGTCCCGTTTTAGTGTGAGTCATCCGTTACTCGCTTTGCTCGGTCGTTCAATAAATGAACCGAATTAATTACTATAAATAAATGATTTAATTCCTTTTGATAATGGTGTAACATTAAAGCCTTTGAAAAATCAGATAACAACAAATCAGGATATAAAATTCTGAATACCGCTCGAGTATCGAGACCAACCAAAAGTGTTGATATTATTAAAATTTTTGTGAGTCACACTGACATTAAATTGCAACGGTTAGATCTCACGTATTTTTACGTAAAAGTGTTTTAAATGGGGTGCAGTATATTTTGGTAAACATGTTCCTATTTCCGCAGTTACTCCAGCGTCAACGCTGAGAGTGTCGTTAGTTGTAATTAACTTTAAATAGCGGTAAGTGACCCAAATTGGCGTCACTCGTAGCGCCGCTACGTGAGCTACGAGCTGCTACGAGCCGCTACGAGAGCTACGCGCTACGATG
Organism: Lathronympha strigana; assembly: GCA_949128165.1. Classification (NCBI taxonomy): domain Eukaryota; kingdom Metazoa; phylum Arthropoda; class Insecta; order Lepidoptera; family Tortricidae; genus Lathronympha; species Lathronympha strigana. Next base: position 25,157,312 of record OX421908.1, read on the forward strand.
CATATTGTATGGGGTGCTATTTTCGCCTGAAATATCTCATTTAAAATTGAACCATAGACTACTAACGGCAGACTCCGCTTTGTTTGCGATAACCACCAAACCGCTACACATTATATTTCAGTAGTTACTTCACTGAAGAGTTGTACAATTGTAAAACACGAAATTAAACACATTAGAACGGATTAATCGCGTTTATTAACACCATGACCCTACGTTTCGAGCCCTTTACAGCACTCGTTTTCACAGGGTTAAGATGATGACTGAGAGAATGCGAATTCTCCCCGTCAATCAAAAAAGTTACTTGTGCAAACTACCTACACACAAAAATATAAAAATGATTAAAAACATAAACGAAGGTTGGTCTACAATGCCCAGAGGGGCTTATAAAGCTAGTAATACATAGCCTGAAGGGCAACGTATAATTAAAATATAAAAAAATTATAATTTGTAACAAAAAACCCTGTAAGGATTAACATACATCCAACTTATGGAGCAGAAAGAAGCGACAAGAAAACTATCCCATTTTGCCTCTCTTATCCGTTATCCGTTTTCAATCTTTTAAACAAAGCATTTCTTTGTTTGTGAGCCTCGGCAGCCCCGGTGTATCTGATGGCGACTGTACTAGGTTGAGCTGATAGAATTGTACAATTTTACAAGTAAAATACTACATATGTGAGGTGACCTCGTTCTCTTTGTTAACGCTTCATTTCATAATGCGGTGGCTGTGTAGTTTTTGTGCGGAGAGGATTGTCGAAGTCCCCTTGCCTCACAGTTGCATAATCTCGGAAACTTAGGTCTGGCTCTGCCATGACCGGAACACGACATTTACTACATTTTTGTTGAGACTAATCAAAGCATTTTTAGCATGGCTGTTAGAATTTTCAACAAATTTTGCAATAAAATTAAGACTTACCTTAAGACTACATGCTATTTTGACGTGAACGAATATTTAAATGACAGGAAACTTTTTTTACCGCATGCATATATTATTAAAATTGCAACGGTTAACACTCACGTAGTTTTATCACGATATCGTTGCAATATTAATGTCAGTTTATAACTCACGAAAGTTTAAATTATACGCATGCATATAGTTATTTTTTATCTATAGTTAATAGTTTAGTTTAAGGAAGGTATTAAATTGAAAATATATGAATGATTTTACTGACCAATCTTAGTTTATGCATGTAATTTATGGATATACATATGGATATATTAAGCAACCATTTGATTTGTTATAATATTATTATTATTGTAGAAATTATGATGTGACATATTATGTAACAAGAACTATTTTGTAATTAAATTAGGTCACTTACACCCGCTCATTGCATATATTTGTATGCCTCATACGGCAAAAAGTGGAGCACTATATTATCTCACCTAACGAACACCTGTTTGTATCATTACCTGCTTTTAGACAAATAAACAATTTAAGTTTGAGTTTGTATCCCAGAATGCAAGGAACCCACGGGCCGCAGATTCCGAGCTATATGAATAAAATTATTGTAATTCTTGGAGTTTATTGAAAGGGCCGAGCAATTCGCCCAATTACCAAAGTTAATGTGGAACAAATGGAACTTTTGGGTCCGGAACTTTATTGACTGAACGGTATAAAAATTAAAAAGATCGCAGATGTTTCAAGGGTTTTGTAATAAAATAAAATTTCCTTATAAATTGAAAGAGATGTCATATACTATCGAAAAAGTGACCAAGGCCCCCGGTGAGCAGCAGAGGGATGGAACCAGCTACCTCCTGCTTCCATGGTAAGTATGTTTAGTTTTTTTTGTTCAGTTTGACCTTTAGTTTAAATGGTTTCTTAAAATTAACTGGTAGCATTTACTTTGAAACGATTTGAGTAACATGTATGGGATAGCTGACATATGGATGAAATTTGTAACACTCTCCTCGCGATATTGAGGTGACAAATGTTCGGCAGCAAAGTTTATTCAAGTCTCGTGCCTTGAAACCATCGCTTAAGATTCCAGTTTTTTAACCATTCGCTACGCTTGTGGTTCAATTTTGGAATCTTTCACTTTCTCGGGTCTCGATATAAGCACGAGAGTTAAGATTTACGACAACGTTACTCTTTGCATAATAAATAACTACTGTTGTTGTTGACTATGACATTTTCATAATCGAACGCTTTAATGTACCAAAGCTAAAGAATTTATTGAAAAAAACATATTTTTCGTCGAGATTATTCTCGTTCAAATGCAGCAGACATGTTATTGGTAATATCTGGGTCATCGTTTACTATTTGTGGCTCAGCGATCGAGCGGAAATAGACATTGTATGAAGACTAACCGGGTTATAAACAAGTCAACATTGCAACTTCTTTGCATAATGATCGAGAAAATGGGACGAAGTGATTACCTACTCAGTGAACTTTTTAATTGTGTGTTTCTGTTAAGAGCGGCATCATTAACCATGTTTTACTTTCTTGTTTTCTCAAAGCAAAATAGAGAGACATGTTGAGTCCCACTTAGGTGTACTCGTACTAATAATAATAAAATATGTGGACTCGACGATCATTGTCCCAATAGTCGTTTCAGCGAACGGTTTCATAGCGAAGGGTCTCGACCAACATCTTGAGAGACTCTCGCTAGGTGTATGTATGAAGGGTCAGATACAGAAGGCGGTAATCCTGGTCACAGCGCTTATAGTCTGGCGGTTCCTTTCTCTGCGGCCCTAACCACCGGCAGCCTGAGCCCTGCTCTGTTGCCGGCGGCACTCAAGGTTAGGTTTTTGTATGGTTTATGTATGTATTTTTGTATTTTACTTTTATTATCATATTATAAAAAAACCCCAACCTAAGAATGAGAGTAAATAAAAAGAATATAATCATTTATTTCAGAACACAATAAAATTTTATTACTAGTGTTAGTACGATATAAAAAGAGAGACAACAACTGCATGCAATGTCTACGAACGACAGAACCTAGGGCCATTTTCGTACATAGCTCTTATTAACATGCAAACTCACGGTCATTAAAAATTACTGTCTACACTTCTCGTATCCTTATATTTATACTCAATTTTCACAAACAAAAGTAGACTATATCCAATCCTCAATTATTTTTAGCTATATTTTCCCATTTAAACACCTTCCTCTGCTTGCAAAACACGCTCATTCCTGCGACGAGCCAGAGAGACGGCAATCCTACGACGCTGCTCAGAGCGAGTACGTAGAATATCGCGAGAATGCAACCATCTCACTAATACAGCTCAGTCGCTGCGACAAGCAACGTTCAGACACATTCTATATTCGTAACGATTCGCAAGGCAGGCATAGTCTTTGAGCTCGTTTCGCTTGTTCTCAACTGACTCGGTCAAAGAATTAAATTCATCAATATAAGTATTCCAATGCTTCCCTTGTTTCGCCAATCATGGAGAAAAAAGCATGACAACTTTTTTTGGTACTTGGGTAAATCCATCTGTCAGATTATGTAATTTTGGTTTTAAGAATATGTAATAAGATAGATATTTGCTGAGGCTCGAATGGATTTACCCGAGTTTGAAGTTACTTAACCTAACACAATAACTCGACACAATTATTATTATTAACTCATTAATAAAATATTGTAAAACGCACAGTATTATTTTAATGAGTAAAAAATAGTTCTTACATAGGTATAATACAATAGATCTATTAAAAGTAGCTATCGTTTTTTCTCCGTGATTGCACATGAATATCGGATATACTAAAATGTCACATGCAATAACTCAAAAGCAATTAATTATTATAAATTATTTATCCAAAACATAAATAACTAAATTAATGTTATTTAGATTCGAAACCATTTCACATTGATTTAATCAACACAAAATTGATCTAAATAAAGCAATAGACGATGCCACTTTAATTGATTTCGATCTGTCTGTCGACGCCAGCCCGAGACAGAGTCTGACGTTCTCATTCAACATTACCAAATAAAATGATACCGAATAAAGCTTGCCTTTATTCAAATTAATGATAGCGATAGTGGATACCAAGCTAAATGACGCTATGCGATGCGTATCGGGCACAATTAAATCAACCCCTCGTCATTGGCTCCCGGTGCTTAGCCATATTGCTCCGCCACGCCAGCGTAGACTGCAAGCGTTAAAGAGAGAAGCGGTGAAAATACAATCACAGCAGCTTCTACCTTGCCACCAGCCTTTTTGCCATCCCCCACCCCAGCGTTTAAAGTCTCGTCAGCCAGCATGTATTACAGCCCAGACGCTTACTGATTTTGATATCGAGGAGAGTTGGAAAAATGAGTGGAGCTCAAATACTGATGGAACTGTCCTGCAATCCATAGATCCCACAGCTAAACCAGACGGCTTCGATCTGCCCCGCAAGCTCTGGTGCCGTGTGAACAGACTAAGGACAGGTCACGGACGCTGTAACTACTTTCGTCACAAGTGGGGTTGGCGGGACTCGGCTCTCTGCGACTGCGGCGAAGAGGTCCAAACCATGGAGCATATTATACGACGTTGCCCACTCCACTCTTTCCCGGGATCCCCTGAAGATCTGTTTAAATTAACACCTGACGCAATCTCGTGGCTCGGGTCCCTGAATGTGGATTTGTAAATTTTTAGCTACTATTTGTTGTAATTGTTTATGTAAGCACGCCATACTGTAACGGGACGCAATTCCCGTTTACATAAATGATTATTACATATTAATTTGTTACAATTCCCCTTAACTTATTTCATATTCTTTATTAGAAACGCGTGTATTTGACGAGTAGTGTATAGCTAGCCTTAAATCTCTAATTTCGTCCATGCTCATAAAGTTTTAATGCTCTATGCTTTTTAAATATGAAATCAATGATATTTGAATTATTTGGAATAATCAGCTGTCAATGCCAAACAAAGCTTCTAAGAAAACATGAATTTCAAATTATATACAATTTTAGTTTCTATAATAAGGAATTAAACGATGTTGATATCAGCGACGAGAAGTTATACTAATTCACATTCTTGGAAGGATACAAGGATTCAAAATAAGACAAAGGATATGTTTTTATCGCAATAAGGAAACCGAAATCGAAAGCTAAGTATACACATCTAGATTTGAAAAATATATTTCCTTTATTCCCCCTATCTGTAGAAACATATTGAATGGATTTAAGATCTCCTCTCTAACTCAAAAGTATCCCTAAATAGTATGTTACATTTATCTACTACATTTATCGTTTTACGAGAACTGACTAGACTCTCAATGACATACATTATGCAGGCAAGACAGTTAAGGAGTTCGGGTTGAGAGTAGATGAGATAACGACATAATTTAGAGTAATATGAGTGATACTACACTGACTGACCCTTCCTACAGCTAGACCTCACTTGACTTTACCTGTCAACTCGTACGTCTTCTACAGTTACAATTCCTTCATGTTAGGTTCCAAATTTAGATGAAAGTACTTAGTGATAGTAGCTCATAGCTTCTTTAAAAATACAGGTGGTAGACAACATTGCAGAAGGCAGAGTAAATAAATAATGGCAACTTTATCGAAAGAAAAGAACCTAGCTTTACTACGCGACACAACGTTTCCCCCTACACGATCACTGGCCAAATTGATATTACAAGGTAAAATTCAGGAACTGTATTTCATTAGGATAGGAAATTTGTAGTATAATACGGGACCGTCACAGTCGGTGCCTTAGTAACCAGGATGTATGTTGCCAAATTCACCAGTTCCTTGAATTTACCTTGATGTGTCAAAGTTGGCTTTTTTCAGCCACAGTTGTTGCTTGTGAAATGGACATCCTTAAGTGCCTGTTAGTTCTCTGCTCTGTGCTCTGTCTAAATATTTCGTTTAAAATCGCTTTTAATTTTATACTCAGATAAGACAATTCATTTAATAAATTACAAGTTCACGCCAACATCATCTTAACACTTTAGGAAGAGATTTCCTCTTTAGGCAAAAATAGCGTAGGTACGTCATAACTCTCTCAGCTCTTTCGACGTGCATATCATGCATGTATCGTAGATACATTGTAATCCTATATTATTCTTCATCCAAAATACTTATTATGATTATTTTTGGTGGGGTAATTTTATTAGTTTAGTTTATTGCAAAACTGTCAGTTCAAAACCAACTCAAAATTATAAGATTGAGGAGAACAGTATAAAATAACTAAATAACAATATGTAGCTTCTTATAAGCGAAAATTTAAAATAACGTTCCTAGTTTCCATAAACAAAACAACTAAGTCATTTTCAAAATTATTAGGCTAGAAAGGTACACTGAGTTCTGAACTATAGGTAATTCAATTTGTCAATAATTGGTTTCTTAAGAAGTAGAAGATTCGGTACCTACACTAAAGCTGCAGTAGCATGTCTTGCCAACAAAACTCCGTAATGATTTAGAGAATGTAGTTCCAAATCATAGAACTAGGGCTTATACTACTACTATTTTTACTAAAGGCTAAACAAACGTAAAAAGGTACCTTTAGCTATTAAATCAAGCAACATGAAATTGTATATTATGTAATTTAATAAGCAATATTTCTTAATTCCACAATAATACTCGTAGGTAGATTTTATGTGTTATTTCTAGCGAATCTTGACAAGAACAACACTTCAACATATCGAATATATAGGGTCGGGGTTTCTTAGCTTGACTCTTGAGATATATCGTTCTCTGATCTGTAAAAAAGATAGCGTTAACATCCTGCTATGTATTCACTTATTATGAGAAACGTAAATACGTACGTTTATTTCTGTATCAAAATTACATGTTTCATACTAACACACTTGCTGATCGTACTTCTAAATTTCATTATATACGATACGACAATATATAAGTTTCTATGTTTAAATAACATTGAAATCTAAAATGAATTTATGAAATTGATGTTTATAAATAAACATTTTCATTTTCTGTCAAACTGATATTTGATTGACGTATACCATGAAAACATAAAAACATTTCAGTCGATTAAAGAGGTTTGATACCTTTATGTTAGGAATATTATAGCGAAACCTTCATGTGTATTTTGAGTAAGTATTTATAGCAAATATGTTTGTCAGTCATTTTCAAAAATACCTTTACGTAAGTTACGAAATTTACCGTCAGACAATAAAATATTTTTATTTTTAAATAAAATAAAATGGTAAATTTAAAGTTAATTAATTTCTTATTCAATAAATTGGTATTTTATGGCATTTTAATTAAACCAAATATATTAAATAAATAATATTTAAATGTTATTTGGATAACATTAGGGTATGTTATATACAGTTTATATCGATACGTGTTGTTCCATTGTCTTGGAATAGTGTAAGAGCGAATGAGGAATGATATCTGGTGATGTCTGCTTCTGTCAATGACTTAGACTCAACAGTATACAGTGTGATGTTTTGCTAACGACTTAGTCCTGACAGTATGCGACAGCCTCTGCAATGGAATCGGACTTAAGATATAAACATTAAAGTTCATTGGCATCTCGACATAACATCACACGGTCCAGGAAACTTTTTGGATATTGCTATTAGTTAGTGTCATTACAAGCTGACAGGTTGCAGGTTTCCAAACTGTTATCCAAAATGAGTTCTACTCCACAAGAAGCTAGGGACCCCATGATTAAATCACACATCCGTCAATTACATGTTGTCTATTTAAGTTTCTTCGGTCATAAATAAATAAATTACTAAGTATATTGTGGACATAGTACAAATAGACTTATTTCACAATAAACTAAATAAAGCTGATACTTAAAAAAAAAATGTCTCAACAAATAATAAAAAAATTAAATCTGGTTACGACCATGAATTGAAATAAGTACTAATATTAAAAAGTATTTTGAGTTTTTTTTTTTGGGCGGTCTTACAAAACGGAGCAGTCCCACAATAGAAGCTAAATAAAGCTGATACTTTAAAAAAATGCCTGAACGAATAATAAGTAACTTAAATCTGGTTACGACCATGAATTGAAATTGTAGGAATGAAAACAAGGCTTCGAGATTACTTTTAAGTATATTTAACTAATAAAGATTAACATAGGTAACATGAACGTTTGACGTAAGTAACGACAGGGGTCGCACCTAGGGTGAGTAGCATCAGCGCCTGTGTGCGATATATTGCGTATAATAAAACGTCAGGCGTCCAAACTCCCAACATCCCCTCCTGGACGCAGATGCTTTAGGCCCAAGCCCATGGCTGCAGAGAAATGTTCGTGCTTCGTTCTTTGGAGGCCTTTTGTCAAAATGTCAGCAACCATGTCTCCAGTACTCTTGTATTTAACTGCCACTTGTCGGCTCGCAATTTTCTCACGCACGAAGTGGAACCGGACATCAATATGTTTACTGCGAGCGTGGTAGACAGCATTCCCTGAAAGACTAATCGCACTTTGATTATCACAATAAAGGGTTATAGGTATACCTTTATTTTCAGGCTGAAACTCTTCCTCTAACTGTTTCAACCAAAGAGCTTCTTGAATAGCTGAAGCTAACGACATATATTCTGCCTCAGTAGTAGATAACGCTATGGTTTGTTGTTTCTTTGAATTCCAGCTGATTGGACCACCCTGAAATAAAAATATATATCCGGTGCAGGATCTTCGATCTTCAATGTCATTTGCCCAATCTGAATCACAGTAACCAGATATTTTCTCAGTTATATTCTTTTTGTAAGTTAGTTTCATATTAATTGTACCTTTGAGGTATCTCATGACACGTTTCAGAGCCATCCAATGTTCCGTTGTAGGTTGACTGTTGTATCGACTCAACGAATTCACTATATAGGTAATGTCTGGTCGAGTTCCTTGTGACAAGTACAGCAAACAGCCAATGATTTCTTGGTATGGAACATCGGTTAATATTTCCTGCTGACCCTCAGCTTTTTTAAGTTTGACATTTGCATCAGTCGGTGTCCATACTGGTTTACAGTTGTTCATACCAAAGCGGGTAAGTATCATTTTTATATAAAGTGATTGATCTAATGAGATTTCATTTTCAACATCTTGAGATATTTTAAAGCCAATACATTGTTTCGCGATTCCCAAGTCCTTCATGCTAAACTTTTCCTTTAGTTTTTCTTTTACCATATGTGAAGTATTTTTATTATTAAAGAAATACAGCAGGTCATCCACGTACACTGCTATAAAAAGCATATCGTTTTCATTTATGATGCGATAGTAAACACATGGGTCTATATTTGAACGAGTCATTCCAATTTCAATCAGGGCAGTATTCAATTTTTTATTCCACTGCCTGCTCGCTTGTTTCAATCCATATATGGACTTGTTCAATCTACAAACTTTGTTTTGTTCTTCATAGCCAGGAGGTAAAGACATATATATTTCTTCTTCTATTTCTCCCTGTAGAAAAGCTGTGACTGCATCCATCTGGTGTATTGCAAGTCTATATTTAGCGGCTAAACCCACTAAGTATCGTATTGAACTATATCTGACCACTGGAGCATATACTTCATTGTAGTCAATGCCCTTAATTTGTTTATATCCTTTGATTACAAGTCTAGCTTTGTAGCGTGATACACTTCCATTAGCGTCTAATTTAGTTTTATATACCCATTTGCTGGGAATTGCTGATTTTCCTTCTGGCAAATTAACTAGTGTCCATGTATTGTTTTCTAATAAAGACTGGTATTCTTCTTTCATGGCTTTCTTCCATTCATCAGCCTTATCACTGCGTAGAGCTTCTTGTAAGCTCAATGGATCACTATTTAATAAACTCATCGTAGACTCACCACTCATGCATATTAGAGAGGCAGGTACTTGATCATTTTCAATATCTCTTCTCCTTTCCATTCGATGTGGAAGTGGTCTCAAATTGACATTAGTTTGCAGTGAAGATTGAAGTGTTTCATCAGGCAAGAATGATTCATCATTAACATCATCAAAGTGTTCGGATTCATCTGAAATTTCTTGCAAATCATCCTCCATTTCTCTAGCCTCATCTTCAGTGTTTCTTCCTTCAGATTCTACGCTTTCTTCAAATGCAGGTAAGTCTATAGTCTTATTTTCTCTTTCCTCATCACAGTTTTTATTTTTCTCAATTACTGTTTCCTTTTTACTAATATATTTTTGTTTTTCAGGTACATCATCAACTTTGTTTCTTTCAATTGAAGCTTCCAAGAAAACTACATCTCTACTAATAATTACTTTTTTGCTTACAGGGTCTATAAAACGGTAGCCCTTCGTACAATCGCTGTAGCCAACAAAAATCAACTTACGTGACTTTGCGTCAAGCTTTGTTCTTTTCTCTTTCGGTATATGCACCATTGCCTCACATCCAAAAATCTTCATATGACTTAAATTAGGTTTCTTTCCAGTCCATATTTCATGCGGGGTCTTGTCTGATAGAACACGGGACGGTGAGCGGTTCACAATGTATGCTGAGGTGGCGACCGCTTCAGCCCAGAATGTTTCCTTGCTCCTCCTAGGGAAACATGCTTCATCGGACCACAGACATCAGAGTGTACGAGCTCTAGCAAGCTGGTTGCCCGGGAGCCCTCATCAGGAAACGGTCTTCGTGTCTGCTTGCCTTCAAGACATGTGATACATGTTGTACCTTCATTACTCGGTGTCAACTTTACCCCTTCAGTACAGTTCGGTATTTTATTAATGCTTGAAAAATTTAAATGAGCCATTCTAAGGTGCCACAGGTAAGGATCATCATCTGTGTTCGTCTTCACTGACATCACTTGCGATTCCTCATTATAACAAGTAATTAATTGATAAGTTTCATTCACCAACTTTGCCCGCGCAACTATATTCTTATGTGAGTCATAAACATCACAGCCAGTTTCATGAAAATCTACTTTGCATCCACTTTTTACTATTTTGCTGACAGACAGCAAGTTTGTTTTCAGATCAGGTACATAATGAACATTTTTTACCTGTATAGTCTCAGTATTGCCATTCACTTTTACTGGGATGTATACAATTCCACGACATTCAATTTTTAATTCCTTGTTGTCAGCTATTGTTATTTTTGATAACGGTGACGGTGTAATATCAGTCAGCCAATCTTTTCGCATTGTAAAGTGTTCTGAAGCTCCACTGTCAATATACCAATTTTCAGAGTCATTTGTCAAGGATACTGAAAATACTGGAAATGCCGCTATATATCCAGTCTTTTTGTCTGTTTTGCCATCATTTGTTTTTTTATACCAACAGTTTTTGCTAAGATGGCCATACTTATTGCAAAAAAAACACCTTGGTCCTTTTTTAACCTTTTGCTGGTTATTTTTTGACACATAACTTTTTGAGTTTGTATAAAGTGCGGTAGTGTCTGACGTTTTAACTTCCTGTAATAACTTATTTTTCACTAAATCAGCACTAATCTTCATACCGGAACTCTCTAAGCCCATAATCATGGGTTGATACATATCGGGAAGACCTGCCAGCATCAAAGTGCCTAGCCATTCTTCGTCAACCTCAAATTTTATGTTTCTCAGTTTGTGTGCCGCTGTCATTATCTTGTTTATATAATCTTCCACAGAGGAACTATTGTCTAGATTAGTATTAATAAGCTCCTTTAATAAACCGACTTTCCGTGTTAATCCACTGTCCTCAAATGCCTTGGTTAAATTTTCCCAAACCTGTTTTGCATTTATAGCATCTTGAATGTGTACATATAATATCGGGTCAACCAATAATATTAATTTTGACTTTGCCCTGGTGTCTTGCTTCACTAACTTCGAATCGGTGGGGTCTGGTGTAGCTTCAATGTACTGATACAAATCCTCGTGTTGTAAGTATGCTTTTACGGCAAAACTCCAGCTTGCCCAATTATCTCGGCCAGTAAGCTTCTCAATCGACATCAAAGAATTCCCGTTAGACATATTTATTGGTTAAATTCGCCCTGAAATTGCTGAAAAGTAGAAACCGGTCGCGTACGCGGTAACTAATTTTAGGTTATGCACGCGATATTTCAACTTTCACTTTTTTACAACTTTATACTAATCGGAATGCAAAGATAACTCTTAACGGCAGGAATGGGACGGCCCATAACCTGTAGGAATGAAAACAAGGCTTCGAGATTACTTTTAAGTATATTTAACTAATAAAGATTAACATAGGTAACATGAACGTTTGACGTAAGTAACGACAGGGGTCGCACCTAGGGTGAGTAGCATCAGCGCCTGTGTGCGATATATTGCGTATAATAAAACGTCAGGCGTCCAAACTCCCAACAGAAATACTAATATTAAAAGTATTTTAAGTTTTTTTTTTGGGTGGTCTTACAAAACGGAGCAGTCCCACAATATAAGCTAAATAAAGCTGATTTGTTAAGGCAAAAATAAAAGCTTTAACAAATAAATAAAAAATACTTAAATCTGGTTACGACCATGAATTTAAATACTACTTAATATTAAAAGGTATTTATTATTTGGGATGGTCATAAAATTAAGATGTATTCTCAACATAAGTTAAATAAAGTTTATGAAGGCTACAATTAAATGCCTTAACATATAATGACCTTTGACATCTGGTTACGATCAGATGGTAGGACAGTGAGTGCCTAATAAAGACTTCATGCAATTGATGAACATGCTCCAAGCCAGAAATCGGCCGTATTTTAGTGAACCCCAGGGTTTAGTGTTGATAGCGGATCTTTAACGGTTGGTCTCATTTAAAAAATTCTCGCCTTTGAAAGGGATGCATTGATTTCCTTTCCCCATCCGATAAGCAAAGCAGGTATGAGGTCGGAAGTGTCCTTGCAGTACGGCTAGAGTTTATCAAGGACTCACGACCCTTGGTACCTTTTTCCAAAAGTGAGAATGTCAGTGGAGATTTGTAAATGTCCATGTCATACATATTTGAGCTTGAGAACTTGACTATTATATGCGTGCGGTTCTTCGCTTGGTTAAATACACACTTCATAAGAGGAAAAAAAAAAAAAATGTCCACATTAAATGGAAAGATGCTAATGAACTTATTACTAATAAATAAAAATACAATTTACGCCTTATGCTACTAATTTTCTTTGTGGTAAAATTTTGCTTTCCATGACCCAAATGTGTCTATGTTCGCAAAATTTGGGGGTAGTGTAGTGGTAGCATAAGCCTTATTTTTCTTTTTATTTCATTTCTATTTTTTAGGAGATAAATGTTATATTTTTTTTTTACATTCAGTCTTCACAAGTGAGTTGCTTTTGTATTCGCAAACTAGGAAGGTAGTATAATGTTATTTCCTTTGTTTGTTTTTAAAATTTTGCTTTCCATGACCCGGATGTGTCTATGTTCGCAAAATTTGGGGGTAGTGTGTAACGGGACGCAATTCCCGTTTACATAAATGATTATTACATATTAATTTGTTACAATTCCCCTTAACTTATTTCATATTCTTTATTAGAAACGCGTGTATTTGACGAGTAGTGTATAGCTAGCCTTAAATCTCTAATTTCGTCCATGCTCATAAAGTTTTAATGCTCTATGCTTTTTAAATATGAAATCAATGATATTTGAATTATTTGGAATAATCAGCTGTCAATGCCAAACAAAGCTTCTAAGAAAACATGAATTTCAAATTATATACAATTTTAGTTTCTATAATAAGGAATTAAACGATGTTGATATCAGCGACGAGAAGTTATACTAATTCACATTCTTGGAAGGATACAAGGATTTAAAATAAGACAAAGGATATGTTTTTATCGCAATAAGGAAACCGAAATCGAAAGCTAAGTATACACATCTAGATTTGAAAAATATATTTCCTTTATTCCCCCTATCTGTAGAAACATATTGAATGGATTTAAGATCTCCTCTCTAACTCAAAAGTATCCCTAAATAGTATGTTACATTTATCTACTACATTTATCGTTTTACGAGAACTGACTAGACTCTCAATGACATACATTATGCAGGCAAGACAGTTAAGGAGTTCGGGTTGAGAGTAGATGAGATAACGACATAATTTAGAGTAATATGAGTGATACTACACTGACTGACCCTTCCTACAGCTAGACCTCACTTGACTTTACCTGTCAACTCGTACGTCTTCTACAGTTACAATTCCTTCATGTTAGGTTCCAAATTTAGATGAAAGTACTTAGTGATAGTAGCTCATAGCTTCTTTAAAAATACAGGTGGTAGACAACATTGCAGAAGGCAGAGTAAATAAATAATGGCAACTTTATCGAAAGAAAAGAACCTAGCTTTACTACGCGACACAACGTTTCCCCCTACACGATCACTGGCCAAATTGATATTACAAGGTAAAATTCAGGAACTGTATTTCATTAGGATAGGAAATTTGTAGTATAATTATGGCCCGTTACAATACGATTAAATAAATAATGATAATAAATTGAAAGAGATGTCATATATTATAAATTTACTAAAACGGGGCTTAATCGTGTACAAAAGATGTCATATACGACAGAAAAAGTGACCAAGACCCCCCAGTGCCTAGCAGAAGGCCTAGTATAAAAGTTGTACGACAATTACTTCTCGATCGCGTTAGCGTATCGAGAGTTCAAATTATGTTTGCCGTTTATTTAAATCATCCGGCAAGTTTCATATTTTGACCCCTCGATACGCTAACGCGGTCGAGAAGTTAATGTCGTAGACTTTTTATACTAGGCCTTCAGGACAGCCCTGGACGTAAGTCTGAGCCGTAAGATGGCGTGAACGCACCTTAAGCATTTCAAAAATAACAAAGGATTGCATATACTAAGAAAATTTCGGACTTTGATCGCCGTGGTCGGGGAGCCTAGTGGTTGGGGCGTCTGCCACGACAGCAGGAGGTCGCTGTTTTGATCCCAGCCCTGGGCTGAGCTTTCAATTTATAATTTATATATGGTAGTGTGACTACTTAAAAAAACATGAATCAAAACATTTATTGTATTTAATAAAAGATTTCAGTCATGCTTTAAAATTGTAAATGATAGTTTTGCGTTTTAAAAACACATTGCCTTAGCATGTATTGTATTTAGACGGCCTCCTAGCCAATTCGGTAGTGACGCTGCCTACGAAGCAGTAGGTCCCGGGTTTAAATCCTGGTCAGAGCATTTATTTGTGTATTTATCACAAATATTTGTTCCAGAGTTATGGTGTTTTCTATATGTTAAAGTATTGATAAGTATCTATCTTTTAAATACACAAATAAATGCGACATGAATGTCTTCAGTATTCCAGTTGACAGTTGGGAGGAACGCGCGGAAATGAGCCCGGAGTGGCGTCGTGACCTGCGGGTGGGCATGGCAAAGCACGATGAGCTCTGGTTTGACCACCTCAAACAAAAGCGGATTCGCAGGGCTGCTGGACCACCTCAGGAATCGGGACATGTTTGTGATCGGTGCGGAAGGAAGTGTCGATCGGCCATCGGTCTCTATAGTCATCGTAACCGATGCAGGCTGTAGATCTCTTCAAAATACCTCCCTAGTCGCTGCAACTATCATCTGAAAAGATGCTGTGGCCAATGATGATCGTTTAAATACATCGTCGTCTATTAGAACCCACATCACAAGCCTTATTGAGCTCACCGCGGGACTAGGTCGATCTATGTAAGATTGTCCCACAATACTTTTTAGTTATTTATTGCCGCAAATAAATAGTTATATTTTATCGAATCTGAGTAATGCACAAAATAGTTATGTTCAGTATTTCGGTAAGCAGTATGAAACGCTCCTCACAATAGCATTTCAGTTATGAGTTTCAACTAAATGCAGGATATGTGACAGAAAATCTCACCGACGCAGCGGAAGCCGACAACCGCAATCCAAAATTCGCTCCGATATTACCGTCGCAAGACACATTGTGATAAATAAATAAAGCAGGAATCTTATATTTCCTACTTGTTCACTTATATTTTCACATGCCATGTTTTAGTCTTTCAATAAAGTTGTTATCAGTTGGTAACCGCACCATGTCTAAGAAGAACTGAGTATAGAGGTACTCAGTTCTCAATCAAGTTTTCATTGTTAATATAGGCACGATGGCCTTCCGATATTTTTTATATGTCGTATAGCGTCGCGTCATTGACAGAATAGAAATAGGTATGTATGTAGCTTCTATCAATATGGATTATGTCGTCTATATTTCATCTAAAAGAACTATTTTTTTTACAAACGGGCAGTCGAGCTGTCTGATAGGAAGCGGTCATCGCCGCCCACGGACATAAGCAACATTGGAAGAGCCACTTATGCGTTGTTGACCTTTGAGCTTGAAATCCCTGAACACTCGTTTCTTGAAGAACCCCATATCATATTGCATTTTTCAAAGCGAGATGCCCGTTTATTCTTGGTGTCCCATGTATCCAGGAAATGTGGGATTCTTAACAGTCATTTTGTCGCAACGTTGAGATGTAAAAGCAAATGTTTACATACAATTGAATTTAACGGCGTACTCAAAACAACAATGAAAACGGGTTTTCGCTGTACCGCCTCGAAAACATGTATTTCCATCCCTTATCGCTTAAACATAAGTATTATGAGCTGGTAAAGTGGGACGCATGACAAGTGGGGGATGTAGGCTTGTCGAGAGGAAGGGAGGGGAGCTAACATCTTTGGAAAAGTGTTATAAATTCACGCTCTTGTACTTAAGTGGTTTTCGCGGCATTAGTATTTTTACTCGACTCGAAGGACAAATAAAATGGCTTTGCCTGTTTTACTTTTATAGTAGGTATATTTGTTAAAATATCGCATGCAGAAAATGGTGAGCTAATGTTTTTTTATTAAATAAAAGCAAGAGAGTTAGAGTCCGTCTACGCTAAGTTTCCTGGATTTTGATAGCACAGACTGTGACAGTGTTAACAACATAATTTCATTAAAATTTGACGTTTAAAATAACATTTTGAAGTTTGACAATTCATGCTCGGCAGGGATAAAGGCGTTTGACTATAGAGTCAAACGCCTTTATCCAATAGTGGATATCAAGTTATCTATTTCTAGCACCTCTTGATGTTATGTTAGACTTGAATTTAAGAACACCAATTGGGGAATCTTAATGAATTTAAAACAATTTTTTACAGATGTATCATGTGAAGTAGTAAATAAGAATAATCTACAACAAATAACATATGTTAAACATAGTTTTTCAGCGTTCATAAAAAACACCACAATTTCGTTCATTTTCTTGTATATACTATATTACCTCTGCAAAATATATGGATTTAATATCAATAGTGAATAGGTGTGGCTGTAAATGGTAAAGCCATCACGCTGTACGTGCCGGTCGGTCACGCGGGCGGTGGCGGCGTCTCCCGCCGCTGCTGGCCGTGCCTGCTGCCCGCACTAAACTGCTGAGGGAAGCCTCGCTAACGAGGGCTATTCGGGTTAAACACAAAACGATGTTGAAGTCTTTCCGGTAGACTTATCAAGCTATAAAGCTTGATTTTCTTATAAGCCTTATCTACATCAAGGGGTACTCCCTTTCCATTGCATTGTATGATAAAAATCATTACTACAGGTTCACAAGCTGTTAACTATTGACTGAAAAGAAAAAGTACGTGTTCAGCTGAACTGTAGAGCCAATCTTTCCTGTGGCCAATAGTTACCCGCTTGTGTACATGTGGTCATGATTTTTATGATACAATTCAATAGAAAAGAAGTATTTTTTAATGTGGATAAGGTTACAATAAGAAATCCAACTTCATAGCCCTTAACTTTTAAAAAGTCGTTTTGTGTTTGACCCATTTGCACTGTTAACAAAGTTGCGCTTGGACATAGTTACGAGTTTATTGAATGAACTCACAAAGGCCATGTTTGTATTAGGTTAAGCAATTATTAGTTTTACTGAGTAAGTACTGTATTGTTTGTGATCTTGCTTACTATGTTTATTTGTTATCGCTTATTTATCGCATTAGGTTTAACCTGTAATGGTACATTTAAGTTTTCCTAAACAATAAATAAATAAATAGTGTAATTTACGCGATGAATCCGCTTTAAAGTGTTTCTTTTTAATGAATAATCGTGCTAATTATAGACCATATTTTAGAAGCTTTACCGTAAAATTTTTACTAAGCTAATCAAATAACAACGTATATGAATTATATATCTTTTAATCAAATTCATTATCAGAATTTTTGATGTGACGAAACCCAGGAAGAAGGTTTCCGTTGCGATAATTAATAAGGTAATTAACGAGCGTCGCGGAAGTGTCACATCCAATTTGGGGCAAATGAAAGCTTTTTAATTTGCGACGCCGATAAGTAATAGAACTCGCGCGAGTCGGCTCGGGGCGAAATTAAAACGCGGTTTCGAGTGTCAAGGTGAGATTAATGAAAGTAATGAATTTAATCAAGTCTCAGTCAAAAATGTGTCATTTGGTCACAATTATAAAAATTCTTATGTCACAGTTTTCCAATCAATTTGATGACTGATAGTGATATTAAAAAAAGTTTACGTTACGTTGTTTATGGTATTCCATTAGAACATCACTAAGCGATGCTCTTATAGATTTTCATACAATATATTAGTGCTGTTGTTTTTTTTCTCGCCCACCGAGGGTTCCGCACAAAGGATGCCAAACTAAAACTTCAAAATACTGTTGGCACGGAACTCTCAGAGTGCGGCAATTATACGGTTTTCGGATTTTCTCCTGTACTAGTACTACAAGATCTTACTTTTTGCCAAATTTTGTGATTCTAGGTCAACTGAAAGTACCCTATACATTTTGATTCCCTTGGCAGATGTATGGGAGATGCGACATAAACGGCTGTATCTCTTGATTGCTTTGACGTAGAGGTTTGGTTACGAGTATCTCACATCTTCAAGGGACCGCAGACTTGTGTATCATCATCATCATCATTATTTCAGCCGAAAGACGTCCACTGCTGGACATAGGCCTCCCCCAAAGATTTCCACAATGACCGGTCCTGCGCCACCCGCATCCAGCGGACTTGTGTATGTGGTATTATTTTCAACTTGCTATTTACCTTTACGCGTTTTTGAGATAAAGGGTTTTGACAGACATACGAATGGACGGACGGATAACAAAGTGCCAATCCAATAAGGGTTCCGTTTTTTCCTTTTGAGATACGAAACCTTAAAAACAGATTTGTCTCTTCATTAAGCAAGCTCAGCTGACAATCTTTTACATCAGTTGAACTTTTAAGCCAAAATCAGAAAACTAAATCTAAATTACGGCTCTCTAGATACTTCAAAGCTAAGTACTCGCCATCAAAGTTAACTCGCCGTTAGTAAACTTTATTACAGTGAGATAAGGACTAGATCTGGTCAGTAAAATGTCGTCTCAGGCGCCCGAAACTGTCATTATGATGAAGCGCCGCAGCCGGAGCTACAGCTAATGTAATAACGATTCATTCACATTTTAAAGCTGCAATTTCCCGAGTGGAATAGCCAATAAATTGGCGGTCTGTGACAAAGGGGAGATTACCTCCCACTCGGGTTCGTTCAACATTTAAAAGCTTATATTGCCATTATAACATGGCGCTAAGTCCGTTTTCCGTGTACCACCATTGATAGTGAGACTATTTTAGATAGTTGGCATAAATAAAATATAATTGTTATATTGTCTTCTGTTACCGCGATTGTTATTCATTGAAATTAAACACTTTAAAACGGATTAATCGCGTTTATTAACACCATGATCCTACGTTTCGAGCTATTTACAGCACTCGTTTTCACAGGGTTAAGACGATGACTGAGAGAATGCGAATTCTCCCCGTCAATCAAAAAAGTTACTTGTGCAAACTACCTACATACAAAAATATAAAAATAATTTAAAAAATAAAAACAAAGGTTGGTCTACAATGCCCAGAGGGGCTCATAAAGCTAGTAATACATAGCCTGAAGGGCATTCTATAATTAAAATAAAAAATGTTTAATTATTATGCGTTATAATTGATATGTTATATGTTAGCATTAAATCGACAGTGAAAGAAAATCGACTTTGTACTTTCATTCAAACCAAGCTTAGGGGTTCTGGTATGGGAGGGAGAGAGATGGCGCTATCATCAATACAACCAAAGGAATTCACCAGCATTCGTTGATACCAGGTGGCCTAGTGGTTATGGCGTTAACCGCGTCAGCTGAAGACCCGAGTTTGATCCTCAGCTTGCCCTCCGATGGTTACCGATGTTATTATTTAGCTATAATAACATTTTCACAGATAAGAAATTTGTTGTAGCAGAAAAAATCATTATGGGGTCTTAACATTCCGTTTATTAACGCATCATAGAGGGTTGATGGTATGTCGATTTATGTCAATACCAATTATCGTTATATTTTACTAAAAGGTAATCCCCGATTAACATG
Source organism: Lathronympha strigana (assembly GCA_949128165.1). NCBI lineage: Eukaryota > Metazoa > Arthropoda > Insecta > Lepidoptera > Tortricidae > Lathronympha > Lathronympha strigana. The sequence goes on from OX421908.1 coordinate 25,177,493, forward strand.
TTTCGTTATAGCAGGGATTCGTGTAACTTGGGAAGGATTAGTCGGTTTTAAGAGAATCTCTAACAAACTTGAAACTCTAAAATGACGTGCACTTAATTAGACGTAATCTGTGACTGCCATATTCAGAGGCCGACATACTATATATGACCTAATAAGGATTGTACGTTATCAGTTTTTAACCCACAGCTCAACTGGCAAAATAAGAATATGACCTTCTTTGCCTAAATGCTCAAATCTTATGTAATCAGTTTATCGTATAACTTCGAGCCTAAGTGACGCTTCTGTAAGTAATTTATTAACATTCTGTGACATACCTACTCATAATTATTCAAGCCCAGGTGAAACAAAACAATAATTACGGCATTAAGCACTTCACCCGCGACCGCGACAAAGTGACCCCACATTAGCTTTGTTTTGTCCACTGTAACACAAAGGACATGCCGTAACTCAGCGGACAATTGCGCCGTGATTTGCGAGGAGGTGTGCTCGGAATGGAGAGCGGACATTACTTTACGAGACAACGCTTGTAAATTGTATGTTGTCAAATAAAAACTGATGCTTGTACTCGTAGTGCGTGCGTGCCGGCGCAATGTGAGGCCAACCGAAAAAAGTCCAGATTTTTGCCGGCCATACGCTCGGGAATAATTATCATTGACTTACTAAAAGAAATGGACGCACAAAACCAAACAAAAACGTCAAAAAATGTGGCTCCGAGTGACATTAGCGAACAATTTCGTATTGATGTAGATACCAACGATAAATATTTCGAACGAAAAAAAAGCATTAAGAGACAAAATTATACATAGCATTAAGAGTCAATACCAATACTGTTATAATTTTATAGGCTGTTGGAACTTAACAAAACGCCACGTTCCAAAGAAGGCTATTATGAAAAAGTACTACAACTGCAGCACGGCGTAATTTTTTTCAGCAGATTGGTTATCCAGTTCTTTTGTTTTATATCTGCGATAGCGATTGGCGTCTTGGCTATACTGAGGTACGGCGGTTCCTATCTATGGGGCCTCCACACTCGACAGCCTGGGCCTAGGGAATTCAACCGGTAAATATTTTATATGAAAATTACCAATAATCTACCGGTTACACGGTAATTCCTTTATGTATTTTTACCGGTTTGCATTCCCCACCCGAGTCCAATTTTGTTGCTGCTGGTTGCTACCCTAGGTTTTTTTATAATCTGTATTGTTTTTCACCCTTTTTTCTATTTTTATGGTGTCGTACCTCAAAAAGATTTGTCCGTCCGTCCGTCCGTCTGTCTGTCAAGACCCTTTATCTCAAGAACGTGTAAAGGTAGGAAGTAGAAATTAATACTACATAAGTACACAAGTCTGCGGTCCCTTGAAGCTGCGAAAAAACCAAACCTCTACGACAACCCAATCAAAAGATACGGCCGTTAATGTCAAAATTTCGTGATTACAAAACTTGGCAAATAGTAAGAGCTTGTGGCACAAGTACAGAAGAAAATCCGAAAACCGTATAATTGCCACACACTGAGAGTTCCGTGCCACCTTTGTGCGGAACCCTCGGTGGGCGAGTCCGACTCGCACTTGGCCGGTCTATTTACTTCAAGTGGCGATCTTGTTTAAAAAATTAATATAAATTAGGCTTTACATAAATGATTAATAGTTTTTCATAATTGCTGTAGTATTACCTATAATGAGGCTAATTTATATGCGTGTGCTAATTAACTTCAACTGAAAACAAATGAGATAGCCATGACTAATTGGAGGTCGAATACTCGTAAATAAACAAAACAGCTGCCGCTACAAAATAGACTCGTTTGGGAGGATTATGTTTCTTTGAGATTGAGGATTAGGTTCACAGATAATGACGTAGTTACCAAATTATATTGTTAACAACGAAAATAATGTTACTTTGCTATTCTGCCGAACGTGCTCGTCAATTAGTGCTAACCCGATCATCAATCTCAAAGTTCAATCGTTTTTAATATGGAATTCCGCAAAGTAACGCCTGATTTTATAAATTAATTGTATTGTTACCTATTTAGATGAAGGTGAGTGGTGTGGTACTTGAGTAAATTTATTTTTTGTTTAATTTTATACCTTGGTTTCACCGCTGTTTACAGCTTAGCTGTCGGGCACATCTGCAAGCTTAAGAAACTTTTAATTTCATCGCTTTTCTCTTTACAAATTTTTCTAGAATTTGGCCGGTACAAATCAATTGTTGTTTAGGCTTGTCAACTATAATCTCTGGATTTCCTAGAGGGACAAGTCCTTTCAAAAGCCACAGCCTACTGACTTTCCAACCTAGGGGGAAAAGCAGAGGCATGAATATTTTTTTGTTAGGACAAATTGAATTATTCAATTAATGTTTTAATTTATGTCATAAAATAGTAATAATAAACTAGCTGACTCAAATAAATTCAACATTTCACTTTCACTGGGAAGGCCAAATGAAGTCGGTTTTTTTTCTTTAAAATTATTTAAACATTAGACAAGTCATATTGCTTAGAAACCCTCGGAATTCCATGTATATGGTACATTGCCACATTCAAATAGTAGTTACCTCCCGGGGTACTCTGGGACCTTAAATATTACGAGAATAGTACCTAATGATAAAAATAATGGATGCACGCAATAAAAATAACAGAAAATGAAGCAGGTGCTGCGGCTGATAACGCAAACGCAAAGTTTCGCCATTCGCCGTCGGCGCGCAACCTGCAGATTTATCTTCACAATTGTGGAGGAAACAATAACTAAGGCTATTGTAGAAGTTTTCGTTTATGTATATTGTTACGTTTGTGAATGTAGTCCTTCACTATCACTACATACTATAAAACAAAGTCGCTTTCTCTGTCCCTATATCCCTATGTATGCTTTAATCTTTAAAACTTCGCAACGGATTTTGATGCGGTTTTTTTAATAGATAGGAAGGTTTATATGTATAATAATAACCCGTGCGAAGCCGGGGCGGGTCGCTGGTTTAGGATATAAGACAAGTCATAATTTTAGAAACCCTCGGATATCAATCAAAATTATACACATCCAAGTTTTTAGTAAATAGTAGTAACCTACCGGGCTACTCACGTTTTAGAACCTTGAATGTTACGAGAATAGTAATGATACGAATAATGGATGCTCACAATAAATATAAACACACAGTAAAGCAGGTGCATCTGATAATTTGAACGCAAAGTTTCGCCATTTGCCGCACGCAACCAGCAGATTTATTTTCACAAATGTGGAGGAAGCAATGACTACGACTGTGGCACAAGTTTTTCATTTATGAACATCGTTGCGTATCGTTATGGGCTGCAGATTATTAGGTTTTTCGTGTCATTAAACTCACAATTTTTAAAAGTTTAGAACTAATACAATAGAATGAACAAAATGTACTTTGTGTCACGCAGAGAACTCGCTCCACCTTAAAACAGATTAAATTCCCGTCGTGGGTAAATAAAATAAGATCTCAATATCTTCAGCCAAGCATCTTCAACCCTATCGCCGCCAGTGGCATGTGGGTGAAACCAATTCCTTATGCAACATTGCCTATACAACTTGACGAATCAATTTCTGGGGACGACAACCACTCAGAACAACAGTTACTTCAAAGGAAGGCGACTTTTACCAGTGTCTAGAATTTTCACTTGCAATACAGAGCATATTTATCCAAGACGGCTTTTATGAAAACACTGAAAACATGTTCACGATTATTTTACTTTATTTTATAATGTTTTCACGTTCACGATTATTTTACTTTATTTTATAGTGACCATGAGATGGAAAAAACACAAAACTTTCCTCCTAAACCCGTAAGAAATGTATAAGGTGTAAAGTCTAATTGCTAATACTTTAACGTAGAGAACCAACTCAAGATGGTCATTTCATTATTTTGTTTCTACAAAAAAACATGGTTGCTGGTATTGAAACAAACAAATGCTTCATTTTTGCTTTAACAAATCGAATATGAGTATGAAACTTAATTCTTAATTTCTTCTTAACTGTCGATTGTAACCAGCTACAAATTCGAAAAGGAAGATAATACGAAATAGCATGCAGGTGTCCCAGGTGGTATACAATCACTTCCTAAACAACATTTCATAAATATGCTACAGTATGGGGGTCATCAAAAAAGGAGTGTTAAAGTTTTTAAAGGGTCGGCAACGCGCATGTAACACCCCTGGAGTTGCAGGCGTTCATAGGCTACGGTGACCGCTTACCACCAGGCGGGCCGTATGCTTGTTTGTCACCGTCGTAGTATAAAAAAAATGCATATCCTATATTTTGAAATATTTTAATAGGTTGTGATATCACTGATATTTAAATATTATCTAATGCTGCTGTAATGATTGTAATTTTGGCTACTAACAGAAACGATGGTATTTCATTATCACGTGCATTGTTAAATTTAAAAAAAGCTTTTAAAACGTAACACATCCGGTCTAGGTGGGCAAATGTCGTCGGGATCCATTGTCGGGGAAATCCAATTTGAACCGAGCACGAGCACTCGTTGCACCTATCTCGCAGACGACATTGGCACTGCATGTGCAGCATTTGAAAAGAGAATGAAGTCACCACGCATATGCACAGGTTCAGTAAGAATGTATACGATTCTATGAGTATAACCGACTACCACCCCACATCATTTTATGCTTTGGTTCATCCTTAAACACAGTTGTAAATCTTTTTCCCCTCAATAGCTCGAAAAGCGCTCTATCCTTAAAATTAGCGAGTAAAAGTAATTTGACTTTGAATTTTAAATGGGTTCTGCAAACTAACTGATAGCATTAACATTTAAATGTGTCGTTTAACTTCAAACTCGAGTAAATACATTCGACCCTCTCAGCAAATATCTACCTTATTACCTTTCTGTAATACCAAAATCGCATAATCTGTCAGATAGAATTACCAGATTTTGAAATTAAGCGACTCAAATGATAATTTTGAGTAATAAATATCGGATGGACATTTGGATGAAGTTAGTAATCGTTCATAATATGTACTTTTAAAATGTAAAAAACTTTTATATTTCACAAGAACACATCTTAAACGTGGGTACAAATGAAATAAGCAGCGCTTCCATATTAAATTAGTAAGGGACTGCTTATGTGCGGTGACCGGGAGTTGTCTTGTATGCTCTGTCTAGTAGTTGAGGTAGTCTGTGACGTGTCTTTACCCACTGACACTATCAAGGTAGCGTTCTAGATCAAACGACATTTCTGGGTCCACATGCCTTCTGCATTATCGTGGGGTATGGGTAAAAGTTACCACCCCAACGGTATTGCATCACCAATTTATTTATTTGTATTAACTCATTGACTTATAAAAAAATTAACACACAAAGCAAAACAAAACGTCTAAAAATGTAGATCAGAATGACTTTAACGAACGGAAATGAGCAGTAAGTGTAATTCATACACAGAACTAGTAATACTGTTAAAACGTTATAGGCTTTGTGCACTAATAGAAACTTTACTTTCCAAACCAAACAAGACTTTATAAAAAGTGCTGCATTTGCAGCACTTTAATGGCGTAATTTTTTCCGGGTGATTATCGTTTTTTTTCCATCTTTCCAAACAAATGAAGTGAATCCATAGATATAGAATAAAAGCTATCCAGTCCCTTTACTCTATGTCTATGGATTCAGTTTTATTGTTTGGATGGATGGGGAAAAAACAAACACTTTTTTTTTCTTAAATACGAACAGCAATCCAGAATACGGCAGTCATAATATCATATGTAACATGAACTACTACTACCCACGTGATATACCCAATTAAATAGAGTTAAAAACTAGACTTCCAAATTCCAAATGCCGGCGATATAATACGTTCGGGCACTCCGTCAGATCTTCATAGTGGCTCAGCATCTGCCAGACAAATATTCATGGGCAGATCCGGCAGATTTGCCTGATTGTATATGGCCAGCTAAAGAGTTTACGATGCGTCACATTGGCACATCCAAAATTATAATAATTATTTTCTACTCCAGCACTTCTATCCGTCAATTAGATGACTGACAGCGATATTAAAAACGTATACATTATAACGTTATCTGTGGTATTCCATAAGAACACTGCTCCTGTGGATTTTCATACAATATATGAGCACTGTGGTTGTTTTTTTTTCTATAGTAAGCAAAACCTCTTTTCTATATATTTCTATATTTCTGCCATGTTTCTAGATTTAGCTTTTTACGGTATTTTAGCTGTCACATCCTGATTAGAGGGTTACCGTTACAAAACGAAACGAAGTCGAGTTTTATAATAATAGACCCTTATTATATCACTGTTGTATAAACTCATTGAAATTGCCTGAAGTATAAACCGGAATCAACCTCACAGATCACAGGGCACCGAACACACGAACTGTAAAGCAGCGCCAACCGATCACACACTCGCGAGAGTGATTGCTTTTTGGAGAAAGATTCTAGTTACTTAGTAGTAGAAGTGGAACCATTCTACTATTCAATAATAGAATTGAAGGCTAGTCTTCAACAGTATCATTTATGCATTGTCTATCACCTTTGTATATGGGCTGTTTTGTAAATAATATATTAAAGCTTCTAACGACTGAATAGGAAAAACGGATTTTTTTGTAAACATAAATAGTAGTTTATGCAACAGTGATATAAAAAGGGATCTTTAAATTCAAGGTTCCCTGTTACATAACGAGACGTAATCGAGTTTTGTAATTATAGACCCGAGAATTTTAAGAACCAATTATGAGCTGCTGCATACACTTGTTTTTATACTATAGACACAGAAGGTGGAAGATGTCGTACTTATGCCACTTCAGAAATGAAAAAAATAACAACAGTGTTAATATACTGTATGAAAATGCATAGGAGCATCGTTTAACAATGTTCTTATGAAATACCATAGCCATACCTTACGTTATAATTTATATTTTTTTACTTGTGCTGGAGTACAAAAAATAGCATTTTCGAATCATTCTATTTACATTTTAGAATTATTATCCGACTTACTGAATTCATAAAAGTCTTACTCATATTTTCTGCATGTATTAATAAAACAAATACCTGGCATAAAATTATAAAGCCGTTTTAATTTAATTTATCCCATTTAGCTCACGTTTCCTTTACATTTTAAATGGAAGAAATGCATAAAACGGGACAAGAGAGCATAAACCATGCAGCACTAAACTATGGAACGAGGGCAGACCGTGCTTTAAATGGAAGTGTCCCGACGAGTCACTGACTAGTTGTGAAACTTACTGCGCGGTGATAAGGTCGTCTATTAGTCGCTTGTAGGTCCTCGCCGGGCGCGGGCGACGGCCACCTGTTGCTTGTAGCTTCAAGTAGAGGCTTTGGAGGAATGGCGCATACAATGCTTTGACATGGAAACTAAACGAACTGCCTATTGTAAGTGTGCTTTAACTTGGCATTCAAACCTTTTCTTATTTATGTTGTATTATGAATACTCTTTATAATTCCATTCAATTTGACAAGTTCTCGTTCGACATTTACAATTATTACATTAAACTAGGTAATATAAACACGTAGAACCGATGGCCGTTGGGGCGGAAAGGTTCTCGAGTGGCGACCGCGTACCGGAAGGCGCAGCGTGGGTAGGCCCCCCGCAAGGTGGACTGATGACCTGGTGAAGGTTGCAGGAGTCCGCTGGATGCGGGTGGCGCAGGACCGGTCATTGTGGAAATCTTTGGGGGAGGCCTATGTCCAGCAGTGGACGTCTTTCGGCTGAAATTATGATGATGATGATGACGTAATATAAAATTAAAGGTAAATAGCACTAGAAACTACAAAATAAATAACTGGGCCCGCATTATGTACCTACAACATTTATAGAACCTGTATATGCATATACGAATATGTATTACATAAGTACCTACTTATTTAAGTATTACATAATTGGGTAGTGATAAATGCAAATAGTAGGACTACTCACAGGACACAACACACTAAACAAACATTTACACAAAATGGGCATAGCAAATATTCCTATATCCAGAGCATGCATGAAAGAAGAAGAAACAACAAAACATAATGTACACTGGCAGAAGTACACAGGACCAAATATTTAAGGATTCCAAGCTAACTAAAGGAAGCAGTTTGCAACCTTAAAATGATGATAGGGTCGTGGAGGAATTAGGATGGTTGGATTAGGACTACCTCGTAATCACGCAAAAAAGGCACAATGTATGTCGAGTTGCGGAAAAGCCCAGAAGAACTAACTATGGTAGTGATACAATGTCCGACATTAATATTGAGTTCAACAGTAAGAGTCCGACATAGCTCAGGCACTGCCCCTGCAGTAGATAAGTATCCATAACTCTCTAACTATGTGCGTGACCCCATCCGTCACAATAAACCCATTCGATGGTACGAAACACACTTTAAATTCAGAAACACGACACAAACAGCAATAAACAGAATGTAACGCGGACTCCGATTCGATTACTCAACTCCCTCCCGACGCATAAATACGAATCAAACGCTGAAGAATTGCACAATTGCGCTCTTTAAAAATATACATACGGTGTGGGCTCATTCTGCGTATTTCACACAAATATGAACTTTTTGTGATGGTAATAAGAGCGTATCCCTCGGGAGGAGTGAGTGTCCGAATCGTTAGCGGCGGCATTTCGCATTCATATTCGCGTTATTGGTTTATCGCCCGCGGCGGACGGACCGCGTCGCCATTTCATTGTGGTTAGCATATCAACGATCTCGGGCTTAAAATATGTGGTTTATTATTGCTCTGTCCATTGGATGTTTACACACTCGGTTTGATGTTCCAGGACTTGACAATTTTGTAATAAGAGAAATTCGGCATAACATAACTCATAATTAATCGCGTTTGTTACGCAAATATGTTTGCAAAACAAATGACTGTCATGAATAGGAGATTTTTGATACGTAAGTATAATTTACAGTATTTTTTGTTGTCTACTCATACTATTATAGAATTTTTGTGCAATTCAATTACTCACATCAGATTCGTCAAAAAGATTTACGACGCAATACACTCAGGCTTCCATCATATTTGTGCAAATGGAGCAAGTTTCAATAAACTATACACTGGCGGCATAACATTGGCGGGCCGTAAACACGCGCACAACTTTTTTAATATAGTCGTGAGCACGTGCTGCCCCCTACCTCCCCCCTTTCCGTGCCCCCCACTACGAGCACATCACGAGTAGTGCAGCCAATATACGCAACTGTAAAACTACGAGTAAGTAGGCACCTACTTCTGCTACGGTGTGGTGTGATGACTGGTGAGAGATAGAAATCCCGTTTCGTCTTGAACAAGTTTCTACCATAAAAAAGACAACTAAAACATAAATTCAGCATTATTTTTGAGACCAATACTCAATTAGTTTAGATATACGACGATAGGTATTATCAAACCGTCAGAAGTCGATTCAAAAGTACCGTCTATTAGCACAACAGTAGACATAAAGAATAAATATAATTATTAAGTAAATCTAGTATAAATTCATAGTTTAAGTGCAGACACTTATAGATAATAGATTTACAACTCTTATGTTAGTGAATGCTGTGTCATTTGTTTTATAAAAATATTTAAATTAAGTCAAGTACCTGCTTGACAATTCTCTCATAATGTTTTCCACTATTTTCATTTCATTGAAGCTCGATTGAATCGGGATTTTGTTGAGTATAGGTACTATATGAAAATATTAAACGGTCGGTGCCGAGAAATTGTCTTCAATGTGTTAACATATATATATATATATATATATTTTTTTATAATGAAAATGATAAGACAAAAGTTCTTCTGAAAACTTTAATGGCCATTCTAAGTGTAAATATAATAATTACATCAAGTACCTATTAAATAGGTACCTATCAGGTACCTATATGTATTTCATTTAATTTGGTAATTAAACTTTTTTTTCCAAGTTTTAGTGATAATGTCATTTCATGTATTTTTCATAAATGACGTATGTGTTCAATCGTAGTCTGATCGCGGTTTGATAATATTTACACCAGTGTTCAAAAGTGCATAGGCAATTTATTAATGAATTCATTCATAAAGTGACCATGGAATTTTGAACGCGATAGTACAATGATAAATTTGAAAAATGAGTACGACAAAACTGAAATGCGCGTCTGCCCAGGATGAAGAAAAGAATATACTAGAGAAAGCAACGACCTTTTCACTTTCCCACTGCTCTTAAAATATAACACCTAACTACTGCTTTAAAAACTAAAGACCATTGTCTTAAAAAGTATACACATTTTTATTGCGAAGAGAATATTCGCAATGACACGCATTCATTTTAAAATTATTAAATTATTCCCTTCATGCTATGCTAGGCAATCTAGGCATCATGAAAATTTAAGAGCTTAAGAATGGATTAGAAAATTAGATTGAATTTCTAAAGATAGGATTTGAAAATTATAATGCCGGTTCTAAATAATTGAACAGAAGCTTTGTTCTCAGCAAGAAGATTATTATTTTAGTACATTTTAGGCTTCTTTGTTTTATAATCCTGTTTAAATATAATTCTGGATTATAAACATGTAGGTAAGTTACATTGAACGCACTTATTACACTCACAAAGAAATAGATAAATAAATAGTTTTTTATTTCACGAATATAAAGTACACTACAATAGGCTATATGCATTTGAATATTTTTTTTCGCTGAAACTATGTCGCAGCATTTTATATCTATCAGTATTTCTTAATTTCATTTAGTTTTTGCTGTGAAAATAATTATTAGGATTAAAACGCAATATCAATGTCATTGGTTGAGTGTGACGTCAAAGTGTAAGGCCGGCTTTACACCAAACGATTTCTTTCCATTCAATTGCGAATGAACAGGGGCTCTGTACACTCGCGTCTCGTCTTATCGAATGTTTGGTGTACAGCCGCTCTCCGACAATGACGTCACGGCCTAGCTTGCCAGAAGCGTTTAAAACGCCCGAATCTGTTTGACATTTTAGTATTTTTGCACTGAAAAATATTTTACAGTATTATATTTATTAAAGCTATCATTTAACAGTATAAAAACAATGAGTAAATATTACCTGTTGCATCAATGCAAAACTATACCAATAGGTAGGTATGTAACACTTTAATCCTATCATGATCGTCAAATACACTTTACAATAAAAAATAATATATGAAAATGTCTTGCTATCAGGATATGTCCCACTATAAGGATCGTCATGTATTGATAGTAAAAATACTAAAGTTTTCTATTTTCTCGTGTTGCATAATAACTTCCCGCACCTATAAATTTTGATTTCTGTTTAGCCAAAAGGTTAGCTGGTAGAGAATGCCTTCTGCATTAAGTTCGCCTTTTGTACATTATTTACTGTGCATTAAAGTTTAATTTTTTTTTTTAACATTTATTTTCGAAATATATACAGTAAGTGTAACTTAGCTAACTTTCTACCTCTACCTACCTTAAATCTAAAGTAGGTCCTTGAGGCATTGTACCTAGGATGCTGGCGGCATTTCCTCGTTGTATCGCAATGCTGATACGTTGTGCGAGGAAGCCACCAGCTCTTCGGTCACCAGTAACATCAACATAAATTGACATCATTTTTAAATAAATAAATAAAAAGTATCACAATACAATATTAAATAAAAAATCAAGAGTAATATCTTGGGTGCAATTCAAAAATTGAGTGAAACATGTGTACGAGTACGATCAATCGATTTCGGTTCTGAACTTTGTGTCTGTCACATGAACGATTAATATGGAAGCCAAAAGAATTTCATAATAATGAATAAGTAACTTCGCCAATGTTCATGGCACCCACGGGCCCTATTCCGCTCGTCAGTCTGACAGCAGTCTGTTCTTATGTAATTCGTTAAAATATTTATGGCACTTTTGATAAATTTCGTTGGAACGCCTCGCACGGCTTGTCTTTATGTCGAGGCAATAACCTAATACAGCCAAGGTGTCACAAGACAATATTAATAAGCTAATATTTACAGTTCAATTCAAATCTGGATACGTTTTAACCTGAAAATGGGTGTCATATACAAATGACCATGAAATATTTTTATAACACCTTTCGTACCACTTTTCAAAACTTAAGCTTAGCTTCAATAATTATTAATTTATAGACAACAGCCGCGTTGTAACTAAATGAATTGAAGTGTTCTAACCTCTACCATCCGCTACTAATAGAAGCAGCTCGTCTCAACGAGTACACTTATCAAACAGCGGATCCCAGAACGTCTCTCGAGGACGGTCCGGACTGTACAATCATAGGACTGCAGGGGAAGAAGGTCGTAAGGCTGCGGTTATCAGACATTCTTGTTTTCTGTTTTTTTCCTTGATATTGCGCTCCGATTGTGAATAGCACCGGAAATCCTTTAGCGTTCCATTAAATCTTTCTAAAATTGCGTGTTACTCAATCAACTTATACAGGGTGATCTGAGCCGTTGTACAAACCCTGATATTCTACATAAGGCTACTTCTTAGCAATGCCCTAACAAAATAATCAACAACAAAAGAAACTCTTTAATCGTTGGCATACTGCCAAACAATAGCATATTTGTGACATTGAAAATTTTCTTTAATGATGACATTTGTCAACAATCAAAATGTTATAAGTGGCATAAATAAAAACAACAATCACAAATAATTTTTTGAATTACTTTGCGTAATTCCATATTTACAACGAAAATAATGTTACTTGGCTATTCCGCCAAACGTGTTAGTCAATCACTAGTACTGCCAACCCGTTATACCTACTTGCATATTTTTTGCATGAAAAAAACAAAAGCGAAGAAGGTTTCATTCTATTCCATGAGGATTTATTACCTCATGAGTTTTAGTTGCATACAGGCTGTTTCAAAGTAACGTTTTGACTATGTCCAATGCCTAAGGACACCCTGTATTGTAGAGCTAAGTTTTCCTAATCGAACCATCCAGTGCGGGGTCAGTTATGATTGTTTGCAAAACACTAAAACAAACTTGGTCCTAAACCTGCTCACCCCACACACACTCACACATTTTGCTATTCATAACAAGGTTACGGTGACATTCGCTCAATAGAGTAGAGTGTTTGCTTCAGTAAACTATAGTATCAACCTACATTGTCCTTACCACGAGTTTGAAATTTACTGTAGAATACTATACCTTAAGTAGGTATAGTATTCTACTTCTAGATCATAACTTCATCATCATCATTTCAGCCGAAAGACGTCCACTGCTGGACATAGGCCTCCCCCAAAGATTTCCACAATGACCGGTCCTGCGCCACCTGCATCCAGCGGACTCCTGCGACCTTCACCAGGTCATCAGTCCACCTTGCGGGGGGCCTACCCACGCTGCGCCTTCCGGTACGCGGACCATAACTTAGATCTTTTTAAATCGATAGTGAATAGACATCTTTTAGGCAAGCACACTCTATCCTAGACTTCATAGTACCATCAGAGACTGTAGTTAAATGCTTACCTTTACCTAAAAAAATACTACGTCAACTCACTCTCAGTGCATCTTGCTTGCAGTTGCTGGTAAGAGCGAGATGCAACAGCAGATAAACGAAACTACAGAAACTTGTGGTAAGCAGACAGGTTATGTGATCATTTGTGTGAGCGCCTGCGAGTTTACTTCTCTTTTCAACTAGTGTTTGATGATCTTCAGATCTTCAACCACTTGCGTTGTACTCAGAGCACGCTAATATTATAACTGTTTGTTAAGAACTGGATGCCTACGCATGGTAGGAGACGCGCGGGCGGCGGGCGGCACGACGTCACCGCGGCGGAGCGCGGCGCGGCAGAGCGCGGCGCGGCGGAGCGCGGGCGACCCGCGAACGACACTCGGCTTCACCTATTCCACCGTCAACGGACGATACCGACATTTAATTTTCTTTTCTGTAAGACCGGGTTCAAAGCTGTAAATAAAGTGGAATAAACTAGCCTACTTTAATACAGTTGCCTTTTAATGTCTACGTCCCAGTAGGACCCTAACACTGTTCAATCTGCCGGACATTCAGACAAACATTCCTCGGGTGCCGACGTTGCAGCTGCGGTGGAAAAATTGAGTGACGATGCCAACCCCAACACCGCTCCTATTTATCAAGGAAATATCACATGGCTAGTTGCACGTCGCAATATGCGGTAGAATCCGACTAAACTAAGTTTGCATCAATTTTGCTATCACACACTGTGAAGTGTTTAGTAAACCACTTATTTAAATTTTCACGATTCTTACACGTTAAGTTACGTTACGCAATTAAGTCCCGTTATAGCAAATTTTAAAATATTTAGTAAACCTCGTAATTTCATAAATATTTGACATTTAAAATAACACTTCACCAGCCTGTGATATCAAAATCGGTGAAACTTTGTTCGGTCTGATTCTATGTGGGGACACATCTAATCCGTCGGTAAAGTCTGTAGGCGTCCTAACAATGCACTTTACGACCATTCCTCCTCAACTGCGGTTCCAACTCCAATGACTCGCGAGGACTTTATTGCCGATTCTCTGTTATATCGCCCATTAAAAGTTGTTTTAGATTTAGCTTGTAAACTTTCTAACTCGCGTCATATTGCTGAAAGTTTGTTAGATAAATAAAATTGTTATAACGCTTAACTGAGGGGCGTGAGGTAATATGCCCAGAATGATTTGGCTTAGATGCCAATTTAAATTATAAGAAAAAAAGAAAGGCCGCAATCAAAGCCTCATACAATTATTTCATATTTTAGTACTTTTTTTGCGCGTAGCTCAAGGAGACGAAATGCCACCGCGCACGCCAGATTATCAAATATACATCCACATATCGCTTGTTCGGCCTCCGAGACCACTGCCCTTATGTTCGTGTAATGCCATATAGTACAAACCGAAAATAAAAAATAACGGACTAGTCAAGTCATACCTAAGCATAAGTTTACCAATTATCATTTTTTAACTATTTTGTTATGATACTACATGAGTTTGGTCTGTATTAAAGTATTTTTAGTACACTTGCCTTCTAGGACTGACAGTTGTGTCAGCGTGTGTTGAAAAAAATCTATAATAAATAAATGTGGTTTATTGACGTGAAAGGCAAAGGTTTTTTGAAAAACAACCCATAATTTAAAAATCCTTCATCTCCATCGAAAATTGCAACGCAGACACCCGGGTGGAAGCATGTGCATTCAGCAACAAGGAACTGAGCTGTTGAGGTGTTCAAAATGATCTTAGATTCTTTTTTTAAGCAGAAACGGCTCCGAATGATTCTACATTTCTAAGAAAAAAAATTCAAATTAGAAAAAGATTTCAAATTTCGGTGGATTAGCCACATCTTCCGTAAGAAACTTGAAATCTTCCTCGTATGCGCCCCCTAAGGGGCTTACGGTGTGCCACCACGCGGGTGGTCTCGGTAGCTCAGTTGGCAGAGCGATGAGCGCGTATCCCAAAGATGCGGCAACACGATATAGCATATTCGGCAAAGATACACTGCAGGAAACCGAACTAAGGGATGTCGAACTGAGAGATGCCCTTCTGTTCTGCAGGAAAACGAGATTTGAAAAAGAATGTATAATGGGAAGGCAGCCGGGACGGTAACCTGCAGCTCAAACTCCAGGGAAATGGGCTGAATGAACGCGAGAAGTGCTCGATACTCCGCCTGTATCCGGCCGGGCGTCCCTACAATATTCATATTCATATTCATTTATTCATAAAATTATACAATTTTACATGTCAAAATAAATTTAAAATGAAATAATAATGTCAAATAAATCATGTAAATTACAATTAAAGATTAAAATAACACATTATATAAAATTAAAATTTAAGATTAGGCATAAATTTGCATTCAATTTAATTAAATAATTGTCATATTCTATTATGTCATAAAATGCTTCTTTTGTTAGCCATTTTTTTAATTTCGTGTAAAATACCGTGTCATCTTTAATATTTTTTAAATTGTCGGGTAGTTTATTATAAATACCTGTACATCTACATCTACATCCCTAAGTCGCGGGTTCATGCTCCACCCAATGTCATTAATTTTTTCCATTTTAAGTACCTTTCTTTCTAAGAGATCTGAGTCTCATCTCATCATAATCTGCTACTGTAACAGAAGTACGAGTAGTACGTACTAAAACTAAGTCCAAAATTTCAGCTAAAGCGGCGGTGGTTATTAATTTACAAACAAACATGAACGACATGGAGCAAACGACGGGGTCTGTTCTACACGTAGTTAGCCGTGTTTTACAGTTCATTAAACTCGAGCCGCCGACATTTGCCAAACTTAATCTCGGCTCTAACAACCCGTTCTAAATAGGGAAGGTGCATTTTTTTAAGGTGCCTACTATTGGAGGTAGCATATGCGTGCCTATGCTAGCAGTATGTAATCTATACTACGTATCTGACAACTGTTTGAACCTAGCGTAGAAACGGTTTGTTAAATTTTTGCAGGTACAAATGTTTATGTGTCACTCTAACTATAGCATTCACCACGAAACGTAGTGTTTATATTTTTTATATATCGCTATTAGACCACTAGGCTCACTCTATATTTTGAGTTCAATGCATGAAACGTATACCATACAGGAAATAATTTATAAGCCACCTTTATAAAATTGTATTTACTCTATTCACCGCCAAAAACAGAAAACGCGACAAAACACACGCCGCTCGACAATTACAAGAAAGTATTTTGCAACTGTACACAACACATCACCCTTGTTACACAGACTTTAAGGCCGCAAATCCCGTAAACCGGCCGCAAGTTAAACTTGGCTAATAATCCCAACCGTGCAACCTCATATCTGCGAAAATATGACGATGGAAAAACAACTTTGCCGCGTCCACCTAAAGTCTTATTAAGGTTACTCTGCGAAAATATTAGACACTATGAGGGTAGTTTCAACCAAGTTGCGTTGAGCTCTGTCTTGGAGGTTTGTAGTAGAGGAGAGGGCTCAAGTTTCGCTGGCCCATAAGGCACACTCGTGTCATAGTTGTGGTAATTAAGGCTGTTTAACGGCTGCCGGGTCCGGTACCTGCTTGGTGTTGAGATAATTCGCTATTTCCGTGGCAATTTCGACAATGTGTGGGATGGTGTGTAAAATAAGATTTAGGTTAGGTCTTTCAGAGAAAATCAGTTCAGCGACTGCCGTTGAATCCACAAGTGCAATAAAATGGTCTGAAATGTCATATTCACTGTTAACGTGTCATTTACCTACTCGCCAAATACTGTGAACGTGAATTTGCTATTGGCTGGGTGCGCGATGACAGCACCAACTAGCGGTTACAATTACGGCAGACTTTGAAATTTCATACGGCTGGGTGTCCTTAGAAAGAGAAAGTAAACAAACAAATCATTTCAATTGAATATCGCAATTCACATATATTCTATTAGAAAATGTAAATTTATAGTGTCGATAATAACGTAGAAATTTTTCATCTTCCGTGTAAAATAGCACGATCAATCAATTTCAGGTATTATACACAGAAACTATCGATTTATAATGACTGTCTTCATGAGAAGTAAGTAAATAATTAAACAAATTTAATCGAATAAAGTATTTCATATATATTGCAGATGATTATATATTGCAGAAGATAACTTCAAGTAAGACTTTTTCTGTATTTTCAGTTAACCATGGCCAAATTAATTATCACACACGAAATCGTTTTCCAACCACAAACAACACAAAAAGGAAAACAATTTCAGGTACGAAGGTAATCCATCGACACTGAAATAAAACAACAAATAAATTATAGTAACCTAACCATTGTAATGTGCTACTTTCTACATTAAAAAAAATATAATTAGAAATGTTTGCTTTATATCAAGCAACGATTATCTATTTCATTCGTTGTTTTCGTTTCCATCTTGCTTTTGGAAATTTATAGAATTTAAAATAACTGTTCTTGCCATTGTTTATGCAGTTAACTACGCAGCAGGTTTTGAAACGCATATTTATTTATTTTTGCTTAAGTAAATAATGCACGGGTTCGTAAATTTCATTAGTAAATTGTGACAGTTAGTCTGCCAAAAGTTCCTTGTTTGGCCGCGACGCGCGCTGCGATCGAATAATAGTTGCATCACCTCCTACATCGCACCTAGTGAATACTACCACGAATGAATACGCAGGTTCGATCCCTAGTGATATTCACTAGAGACCTAGATTGACTTGTGATTTTTCAAAATGCAACCCCTAAGGAAGTTAAAAGTCACATGCTAGAGTAGTATATTTGAGATCTTCCTTATAGGTATTCATGCTAAACACTGGGATGGGAACCATCGGGTTTAAAATTTCAAATCATTAAAACTATTAAAAGTATCATTGTATCATAGTATTAAGAGAGCAAGGCACTTTCATTTCTAGCCCAAAGTGAAACAATACTAACCAAAAATGTTCGCCAAATGCCAGTCGTTTGGGGATGACCGATGATTGAAATAGACCTTTGTTCTTCACAAAGCCCGAATCTTTTGGTCGGTGTTTTGCTTCATTCTTAGCGGATAACAGAGACAAGTGGAAAATATGAACTGTAGAGTTCCATAAGATTTGCATTTCTTCTCCTCATCACTCTACTGTAATACCTAGCCCTTATATAAGAGTATCCCGACAGTATCTCGAGTAAAATTGGATAACTATAATCTAAAACGGGATATTTACCATGTGTTTGTTTCCTTCCTTAAGTTAGCTCATTTTATTTAAAGGAAACATTCCATTAATTTTATAAAGAAAAAAAACTGCATTTGTGTCAATCAGGAATCTGACTTACAAAAAAATAATTAAAAATATTATATTGCAGCGTCGTTTCTTTTTTAAAATAGAAGAATGTTTCCTTTTAATAGAATTAAAGAGGTAACTTACCTAAGTATTAAAGGTACTTTCACTCAAAGGCCCAATATTATTATTTTTCCACGCCGATACAATGTTTTTGATATACTGAACGAGTGACGAGTTTCAGTGTGTCTTGGAATTTTTTTATCTTTGACATTGACTTTATCGTTAAGTGAAATAGAAACACAAGGTTTTTTTTATTTACCTGCTTTGAATCCCGGATGAGATAAGACAAGCAAAATTTATATAAAATTTGAATACAGTTAATGGAAATTTTTCCTTTAAGTAAAATGAGATAACTTTAGGATTTAAGGTACTTTTTCTCCAGGGCCCATCAAAACTTTCTTCGCAGTAAAGTAATGACCATACCCATGTTAGATTAGAAACGTGTATCGCAAAGTTTATGATCAGTTTATATAATAAACCTGTCTCTGGTGAATAGATTATGTTTTTGCTCTGAAGGGATAAGCCCTGATATTGCGCTGATCGCGGCATATTGATGTCGCGATATTGAAGAAGGAACCGCCATTATTGTGCCTATCGGCGTGCGTGACGCAAAAAATCGTACGTCACGGATCAGATGAACTAGTATGTGCAGTTAAAACGGCAGGATCTAAGTCCGATTTTTTTTCCAAATCCATTAATAGTTTATTAGCCATATGTACACCCTGCAATATAACAGCGCGACCTCATCTCAAAGACCAGAAATTGACTGTTTGATTTAAAAAAACGAGCCAGTGTACAAGAACACCTATCAAATAATAAGATTTTTCGATGAATTAATTCCCAACAAGCTAGAAATTGTTTTAATACTTACATTTGGTCCTTAATGCATGTAATTCAAGTTTTCATTATTCTAGAAGCTGAGCTTAACTTTTTAAAGCGAAGTAACTACCAAATCTTTGGTTACTTGGCTCTTAAAACTTATGCTTAGCTCCTGGGATTGTGCAGAAAGGTAGCAAATATAATGCCTCAAAATTATTTTATAGATATTATTTGCTTGGCCTATAGATATAGAAAAAAAGAACTGGATAACCAATCGGCCGTTAAAAATGACGCCATAAAAGTGCAGCAGTTGCGACTCCTTTTTATAAATTCTTGTTTGGAATGTGATATTCTGTAAGTGCCAACAGCCTATATACTTTTAACAGTGTTGGTAGTTCTGTGTATGAATTTGACACTTAATGCTAACGTCAGTAAGCTCTTTTTCGTACTAAACATTTACGGATTTGTATCATCAACAATGCAAGTTTGCTAATGTCATTCTGACCCACATTTTTTGACTTTTTTGTTCTGATTTGTGTGTGTATTTTTTTCAATACGTCAATGGTATGGCCTATTAACCTAAGTTTATATTATAGTAACTCTTTCGGCGTCCCGTATTGTTTTATTTTTTATTTTATTTTTATTTTATTTTTTTATACTACGACGGTGACAAACAAGCATACGGCCCGCCTGATGGTAAGCGGTCACCGTAGCCTATGGACGCCTGCAACTCCAGGGGAGTTACACGCGCGTTGTCGACCCTTTAAAAAAGGAGGATTCGCTGTGTTGACAGCTAAAGGGGCAAGCTTAGCTCCGTGGGTACACCCCACTCCCCAGCTGTCAACACAGCGAATCCTCTTGGAGCTCTGGCAACCTTACTCACCGACAGAAACACAACACTATGAGTAGGGTCTAGTGTTATTTAACTGCGGTTTTCTGTAAGGTGGAGGTACTTCCCCAGATGGGCTCTGCTCCAGATTTGAGCGAAACAACATTCGTTGTGCTGTGCCCTACCACACTAAACGATATGCATCCGCTGTGCCCATACCTCTCTTAACACAACCTCCTCCTCCTCTGTTTACATGGAAACAAACAAAAAACATCCAGTGATATAGAGAACTATTGTATTATTTTATATAGGTATTGTGAGAGCTGGCAGCTGTATAACGTGTCAACACAGCTATAACAACGTCTCTCCTCGTTGTCTCAGATACATATTTAATACAATGTTTCTTTTACTCTCCAAAAGTAACTCCTTCGCGTTCTCCGTAACAATTTGTATTCCACGTAAACACAGTACTCTACAAATGAAAACACATGACTATTTTATGCCTTAACTCAATGCGGTAAGGTTTACAATTAAATAAATATTAATAATAATGATGACACATCACTTACAGTCAAGAACATCAAGCGCGTCAAGCAAATTGCAAGTCATCCAAAATAAACAAATCTCTTATGCTCGTCAACAGCCTCTTTCCTTCAAAGGCAAATGCATCTACATAAATTTGGCTGAAATTGACATATATCTTGGTTGAGCGAAATCTTATGTTCTAGAACGGAAGGTGGAATCGTACTGAAGTATTCTTCGCGCCGTCTACATTATCATTTACTCTGAACAACCTCATTCTCTTTTAATTTCCATAATGAGAATGGCGTACTTTGTTTTAGGACATATATTGTGAGATAAGACAGGCATAAGGACGCCCTTATGGCACGGCAATAAGGTCGCAGTTCGCGCAGCAGGCCAGGTAATAAGACGCGGCGAGGCGCGACCCCCTAGATAATTTTCACAATATTTCGTAGCGGGCTACGGGGCTACGGCGTAGCGTGCCACGAGCCCGTAGCGCAGAAAATTAATGTAATGGTGGATGTTAATACTGCGAAGTCCTATTTATTCCGTGGGTACTCATTTTCTGATCAGGTGCAAGATTAAAATCCAATTTATAAATAACATGTTATACATGTATTTATGTTTTACATAAGCCTGTTTTAATTTAAAATGGTAGGATTAATATTGGTTAAGAAAAGATTCTAAATTAAACCTTTCCGACTTGCAATATAAAAATTACGATATACTGCAAGGTGCTAGCAAATTAGCTATCGATATTTTAACAGATGATAGTACTCAGTTCCTGGATCTTTAATTTTGAAACATTATAGGTTGTACGATTTTTTTTTGTAGAAAACTGAAATAGTACATTACAATACAAGGGCGGTCAAACGGGACCCTATTACTGAGGATCCGCCATCGTCTGTCCGTCCGTCCGTCTGTCCGTCCGTCCGTCTGTCACCAGGCTGTATTTAAATATTTACATTTCTATTGCCGCTATAACAACAAATACTAAAAAGCAGAATAAAATAAATATTTAAGGGGGCGCCCATACGACAAACGTGTTTATTTTTGCCATTTTTTAAAATAATGGTAAGGAACCCTTCGTGCGCTAGTCCGACACGCACTTGGCCGGTTTTTTAAAGCAAACACTGGTAGGCATGTAGTGAAAAGAAAAATATGCAAGTTCAAGCACAAACCGAGAACAAGCACAAAAATGCAAAAATATGCAACAACCCAGTACCTTTTGTCGTTGCAACAAACATTTTCCTCGTATTTTTTCCTTCAACAAGAATGTACAGAAGTAGGGCTTGTTTAGTATTTTTATCTATTCACCTAAGTACCTATCAAACCAAATAAACCGGGAAAGTAGTTTTATCATCTTGTACGATTTCAAATTTGATTGAATTATTTTTAAATAATAATAACATCACTTGTCCGCCGTTCCTACATTCGCTAGACCAAGCGCCGCGTTTACAGCAGTTACAACGACTTTTAATCTTTAAGATAGCGCGGTCTACAAGCAGGGTCTTTGATCGTTTCAAATAACTCCCACATTTTACTAGACCGACTCGTTGGAATTTTAACGACCGTAAGCTCCAGTACCAATAGTCCGAGCGACGCCGGTTGAGTCCATAGGCCGAGCGCCGGATTAGTGCCGGAGCACCCCACCGAACAAAACACTACCAACGCGCGACCAACTCGCGGAAAATGCAATTTGCCGAAGCCGCATTATAACTTAATAACCTTTTTTCGCACATGACCACGCTCATGCGCTAAATGCTGGTTTACTCCCAAATCTTAATAACGCAATTATAAAATAACATAGCGGCCATAAAATATACACGGGTTTAAACTGAACTCCCAATTTTAAAGCAATTATAGATGAGCCGCATTGTTGAAATCACGATTATAGTTTTTTTTTGCCTGGTATTTTTACCTTTTTTTTCCCCTTGCCGGAACTGGATCGTTGGGTGGACTTATTTACTAAAAGCGAACATATATTTATCCCACGGTAAAACTAAAATGTTTATGTTACTACATTATTAAATACTCAAGTCTTATTTTTAAGCAGAAATCGTTATTATTTTTTTAGTCTAAAAAAATTCTATGAGAGGTATGGGCACAGCGGATGCATATCGTTTAGTGTGGTAGGGCACAGCACAACGAATGTCGTTTCGCTCAAATCTGGAGCAGAGCCCATCTGGGGAAGTACCTCCACCTTACAGAAAACCGCAGTTAAATAACACTAGACCCTACTCATAGTGTTGTGTTTCTGTCGGTGAGTAAGGTTGCCAGAGCTCCAAGAGGATTCTCTGTGTTGACAGCTGGGGAGTGGGGTGTACCCACGGAGCTAAGCTTGCCCCTTTAGCTGTCAACACAGCGAATCCTCCTTTTTTAAAGGGTCGACAACGCGCGTGTAACTCCCCTGGAGTTGCAGGCGTCCATAGGCTACGGTGACCGCTTACCATCAGGCGGGCCGTATGCTTGTTTGTCACCGTCGTAGTATTAAAAAAAAAAAAAAAATTCTGTCCATTTAGGAGCCAATATCTCGGTAATTATCAAGTTTAGAGAAAAGTTGCCTAAAACATGCTTATTTTAGCGTCCTCTATACGATAGCATCATAAAAAATAAGTAAATATATAATAGCATCATAAGGTGTCATAGTCATAGGCATACATACATTAGTCGCCGTGAAACGTAAGCCATCAGGAGTGCGTACACGCACGCGGGTACTTGTGTGTAATGTGGGTATAATACAGTATGCGGCGGTATGCGGCGGCATGCCGGCGCCCGCGTGTTGTCGACAAATGGCATTTATATTGCGGTACCTGCCCGACAGTTCCCTCAGCTCAACAAGTGTACACGAGTCGAAAACATAGGCTTAACTATTATACTCGAGGCTAAACTACTAACTATTGTACTCGAGATTTTGGAAACTGCAGCTACCCATTAGTAAGTCGACCATTTTCGCCAACGATCCGCAAGAGTTACTACTCTGCTGCAATATGAAGTCTATCTATATATAATGTATAACACTTTAAACTTTCTCGTTTTATACACATTATTATAAACACAGAACGGGTCTTTCTATCGCGGGTGAGTGTTGTGTGTCGTGCCGATAACATTTAGTAAAAGGGTAGGCCTAACTTTTTCTACCTACCCACGCGTTTAATGTGACTTTCCGCCGGATACGTGAACATTTCTAGCAAGATCACCGTTGACACTTCGCTGATTCATCAGTCAAGCGGAGACCATAACACATGAAATTGTGTCGAAACGTCGGTATATTAACGTAAAAAACTATATTAGTGATAAACCCATTATATGTTCATAATAACTAATGTATAATGTGTTCCTTACTTTAGTAGTAGTAAGCAAGTTTACCGAGCGCAACGGCCACGTAGGGATCCTAATAACAAAACAAAAATCTATTTTTGAGTCGAATTCTACTTTGTGAGTGGTACTCGGTAATTGGTTCTCTGACAGTCCGACTCGCGCCAGACATGTCAAGGGAATCAGACCAGCGCAGCACCCCTGTCGGGACCGCTGCCTCGAGGGATTTTTAACTTAGCCTACTCATTATATGTATAAGATTATTTATAGCATTCACTCTACAACGGGTGTGAAGTATAATTATAGACAGCGCACAAAATTCACCTCAGCTGCAATTCACAGCAGTGCAATGACACAGGAAAGGCTAGAGAGAGAGAGTTAATTAATTATGTAACCCACGCAGAACTCCTACCTACGAGTATATGAAATAACAACACTTCAATTGGTCACTCTTTAAGTTACAAACTATTACAACGCGGTAACGACCTACCGATTGTTGTCGCCGCGAAGTCAGTGATCTAAATAATATGTACATAATATTCTACATAATATTTAGATCACTGACTTCGCGGCGACAACAACCGGTATAAAATATATCAGGTATATTATGTATGTAGTTACTTATGTTTTATATCACAGTGTAAAAAATGCGTCAAATATTACTCGTACCTCTTATGTACCGCAACCTTAATAACTGCCGTTTATAAACGGTTTTGTGCAACCATCTCCCAATATATTATTGTACAAGTGTACATTTTGATAGGCCACACAGGAGGCAATTAGCTCGATGTGTACTTAACGAAGAAAAGGCACCCGGTCGTATCGTTTTTGCGTTCCTTTTCACGGGCGCGGGCATCAATCACAGCACATCTGCCTTTGTGCAGCTCCAGCGCCGAAATTGCCAGCGATATTCATATTTTTAAAGCTAGTGAAATAGGTCACAGGGTGAATACTGAATAGGTAACATACAGGTAGCATATTTTTCCTGCTCGACATCCTTACTAAAGAAGCATATAAACACATAAATACTTTTATTTACATACCATAAAGCATTCGTCTAAATTGACAAATGTTTACTGCCATGGGGTGTCAGAAAGCAACGCAGATGTGCTTTATCTTGTTGTCACAAGATGACGGCAGCTTTGCATATGTACAGTTGCTGTCACCTTATCGCAACTGTTGCGTCCAATACTGAATTATTTGACGTAGATATAAAACAAAATTACTTGGAATGCGAGGATTTCCGTTTGATACTAAAGATAGCGAGGACGCCTCAGGAATACTTTTTTTGTTTTTTGTTCGTTAAAGTTGTTTAGTTGGTAATATTGTTGGCTTATCAGCTAATGAAGAATTAATCCTGTAACCTGTCTTACCACTATTTGGATCAAAACCCGGTTGTCCGGGCCACGTGTTAATTAAAATCAGCTGCCATTTTAAATAACAAGGCTTCTCACCGTACAAAGTCACGCTCAAAGAGACAATTTAATTATTAGACCCTACACTTGCTAATACAAACCTGGACAGTTGCGAAATTGTCCCACTGGACAGAATCCATTTATTAAAAAAAACTGAACTACTTGAATGGGTCACATTTCCGCTTAAAGGTAAAATTACACAAATTGCAAAGTTGCGGTTGGATCGGGAAACATTGACTTTTTTTTATAAATTTGCTACATTTTTAGTAGTTGGCTTCATTATTCAAGTCCTCAAGATTGACCAATGAACGTAACGTCGGTTCAACGTCGCGTTGAAATCACATGATATAGGATAGTATTATTTTTAGATCAAATTACATTTGGCTGTTTCTAGAGGGCCTTGCTTTGTAAAATATTTCCAGTCTGTGTACGAGTATGACCTATTTAGAGCATTATTCAAACAGCCATTGTTAGCTTATAGTCACAGAAAATTCTTGTAAAAGCAAAATGTAAATGTAGTGCAATTCTTTTCAGCATTTGACTTTCCGCCGAGCAGTGTTTTATGGTGTAAATAAGTGCTCATACGGGTATAGATAAAAAAATATGACGTAATAAATGTATACAGATGCATGTAGTCCTAAAACCTTGAAGATGGGTTTTCAGCAAATAAATTAATTCTAATTCAGATTCTGGGTATAATATGCATAATAAACTATTTACCGAACTCTTTTAGCCTAACGAAACGAATAAATTCGACTATGGTAATTTGGCGCCTATCATTTTAACTTAAAAATTATACCCTTTCATAAACTATGTTACCCTTTTTCGGTAATTGGTCAAATATTAAAGAGCTGTACATATATGCACGCAAACCAATCCCATTCCCCTTCAAGCAAACAGCTTTCCGTGGTTCATACACCTAAGTTAAAAACAGTGTCTAAAACACTTTCATTCTTTATCCAAGTTTACGTGTAAAATTGATGTAAGTACCCATCTTAAATTCACAACCAACTTTACCTGATAACAATCAACAGAATACAGAAACTAAGCACAGCTCAAAGTTAATTACCAACTGCACCTGCTAAAAACAGCAGTGAGATTGCTTTAACCACGCCTGCACGGAGGAGTAATGTCTTTGAGCTCCGGGGTAAAGTTTAATAATTACCTGGCGCCTGGTGTGCGTTGTATTATCATCTCACATGATAAGGAGCGTAGTGCCGCGGTGTCGCGGCTCGCCGAGTCCACTGCAACCAGCTTAAGACTAACCGTAGAGGCAACCGTGTAAGACCATATTGATTCCTATTAACACTTCTTGTTTATATTTTTTAGGGAAGCTTTAAAGAAAAGGAAATTAGTAAATTCCTATACATAAGCGAGTTAAATCTAAAATCTTAAACCTGCTGGATATAGACTACATATTTGATATATGTAAAATATAACAAAATATAAATACTACCTAATACTTACGTGAACAATTTAAAATGTATAATACAAACATGCCTACATACATACCTACATTATATTTCGTCAGAAAGCCATATTTTTTCAAAATTAGCTTTTAGAGATGCAACCGATTGACACGGACAGAAATAAGACGCCACCATATTCCATAATTTAACTGAATAAACCGTAAACAATTTGCCATAGGATAGGATCGATGTGTGTAAGGCGCAATGGAAAGCGACTGGACCGTAACCGGAGGCTGCTGCTGTGAGACGCGAGTCAAACGGTGAAGTCTCTGATCGATTTTTCGTGTCTTTTAATCGATCATTTCATTTTGACAACCCTAGTCGCTTCCTCAGCACTCTGCAAGTGACAGGAACACACTATGCAGCCCAAGTTAAGTAACTGATTGCAAGTAGAATGCAACACGGAAGTTTGTCTCGTTCGTTTGCAGGCGGCGGAGCGGGAGCGAGTTCCTAACATCGTTGTGGACGGTTCAACAAGTCGTGTTATATTATGGCTGCAGTCAGGGTATCACAGCATTCAGCCCCGGTGTGGAGAGAGTCTGCGATATGAACTTAGCTTACAAGAAGGGTCAAAATTATAGAGCCAGCGTTAATGTATACTAAATAGGTACTAAAATAGTGGGTCTTTTATCAAATGCTGTAAACAAATCATTTTAAAATGAAAGCACAAAATATTAATAATATACTCGCCTGCACCAACGTAATCATTAAATTTTGCTGCAATGAAATACAAATTAAATTGGTTGCCGCTGAATGCAGGCTAATGAGGGTTATGAATTCTACGTCGGAAGTGAATTAGCCCGGTCCTCAGTTGGCAGAGATCGACGAAAGGTAAACAAAAACAATTGTGTTTGTTTTAGTTTCTGCCCATTATGACAACTCCAGTCCCTGGTGGCTGGAATAGATAATAACTGTTCCTACAGCTCGTAGTGTACAGTCGAGATCATTATATGTGTACACTTTTTCACCTCATTTCAAGGGATTAAGGTAATACGTACGTACATATTAATGAACTCGACTGTAGGTACGTCACGTCATGATGACTGGACATGAGAATTACAAAATTGGCACTTTGCTACTAAGCAACCTCTATTTACTAATATTATATGATTGATATGAGTTATAACAGATATGCTTTATACCAATATTACTTACATCATTTACTGTACAAATTAATACATTTTAAACATTAATGAGGTTGCCAAACATACTTCGGCCAGCCACCCTGACGTGCACAATTCACTCGTAGAGTTCGAATAAAGGATGATTCACACTAGAACGGGCTGGAACGGGGTGAGACGGGAAGATCTGTCAATTTCTATCGAAAGAATCACGTGATATCTCGGAGCCCTCGGAGGCCACGTGACGTTTTCTATAGACACTGATACATCGGTCAGACCTGGTCACGTCGCGCCCATTCTAGTGTGAGTAATTCTTAACACGTTTGATAACTGGATCGAGTGCGCGAGTGAAGAATTGGTAGGAGAGGCTGATGCTGTCGCGTGTCGCGTTATCAGGGCGACAGTGACAGCGACGCGGGGTCGAGTGTGGGCAGAGTAGGCCAGGAGCCGGCTGCGAGAGTGACAGGGACATTAGCTACATCAATACCAGCGCTCTTGTAAAGACGGTCGTGTATCGCTTTATTAAAGTAACGTGATGAATATGTATATGAGGTTATCACGAACCCGCTGTATGAGTGTCATTAGTTAGGTCAGGAGTTTGATTGCAGGTGTAGCAAGCATCCTACACACATAATTAGAACGACAAATAACCCCCGGGTTATGCGGTGCATGCCATCAGCTACTACGTATTTTAAATTTGCCTTAAGGTAAACTTACCAACCATGCAGAAATTTTGTAAACATGTAATCTATAGAACAAGCGTAACAATTTTTCAAATGGTTTAATCTATGCAGTATTAGAGATATTTATATAACGGCGACCACATTGAAACAAAATTCAAAAATAATATAATATTGTCTTCTGTTAACGCGATTGTTATTCATTGAAATTAAACACTCGTTTTCACAGGGTTGGGTGAAAACGAGTGTTGTAAAGGACTCGAAACGTAGGGTCATGGTGTTAATAAACGCGATTAATCCGTTCTAAAGTGTTTAATTTCAATCAAAAATAATAGTCGAAATAAAAAATTAAATTCAATAACTATTTTCTATATCTCGCTGTATGTATGTCATAAGCCATATTGCTTAGGAAATCTATCGAGATATACCTAACTATCTATACAGCATTACGGCAGCTCTCGTACTACACGATCCGATTTAAATGTAGAATGGAATCCTTTTGAAGTCCCTCATGAATATGCCGGCACCATTTCGCTATCGTGACCAAAGGTGAGCCGAGGATAGCTGAGTTTCCCATGTTATCTTAGCATAGTCATATACAAAAGATTGACTGAGCGCAGCCGAAAACAAGTGACAATAAAGTTAAAATAAAGGAGATTGCCATTTAATGTATGGAGTCTCGTGTCCTAAATTTTCTGCAAATAATTGATCATCAACTGCAAATGACATAATATCCTAAATATTATGAAAGTCGTACGTACGAATACGTAGAAAATTTATTTCGTGGTTTTTAGGTTAGTTTTTCAGTGTTTTGGTAATTACATTTGATCCAAAGAGACTCATGCCATACTCATGCCATTCTATATAATATGTGTCAATGAACTACCTGGTAAAAAATGGACTTACAAATATTTCACGTATTCAAGACATATATTAGGCATTTATGAAAGTAGTAGCTTAATTGAGTTAAAACAATCTGCACACTTTGCATTATTCAAAGACGTCTGCTATTGAAATTATTAATTTAATCGTATGCACACCGCATGCGATTATATATCAATTATATATTATATACCTCGTAATGGTGACAACTCCCCGATTCCATTCGTACCAGAGGCGCTGGCAAGGTGGTCAGCAGCAGTCCTGAATGACGCACGTCCTGACGATCCCACCGTGCAGAGGCAATGGGATGACATTTGGAGCAGGGGCATCCACAACATGTTATTGTCTGGCGCTTCGGGAGTCGATTTGGCGCGCCTTAAGGCCCTCACACAGCCAGAGTCAGGGGCCTGGCTACACGCACTGCCTTCGCCCCAGCTGGGTACACTGCTAGACAACGACTCGTTGAGGATAGCAGTGGCACTCCGGTTGGGGACTAAGGTTTGCGAAGCTCATCGCTGCAGATGCGGGGCAATGGTTGCCGAAAATGGTCACCATGGTTTAAGCTGCCAAAGATGCGCTGGTCGACTCCCGAGGCACCAGTCCTTAAACGAAATTATTCGGCGGGCTATGGTTTCGGCTGGTGTGCCGTGCGTCCTGGAACCGCCGGGCTTGAGTCGCACGGACGGCAAACGACCTGATGGGCTTACCCTGGTTCCATGGCGGAGAGGACGCTGCCTCTTGTGGGATGCAACCTGTGTTAGCACATTTGCGACGTCCCATTTGAGGCGGACCATACGGTGTGCTGGCTCAGCAGCCGAATTCGCTGCGAAAAGTAAGCACACCAAATACTCTGCCCTGGAATCAGGGTATGACTTTGTACCGGTGGCGGTGGAGACGGCGGGGCCCTGGGGTTTGGAGGCTCGTCGTCTTATAAAGGAGCTTGGGCGACGCCTCCGAGAAAGGGGTTGCGACCCTCGCTCAGGGTCGTACCTGGTTCAACAGGTTTCCATTGCTGTGCAGCGGGGGAATGCTGCAGGCATTATGGGAACCTTTGAGCCGGGTACTATGCAGTGTGGGTTGTTTTAGAGGTAGGTATTAGTTTTTTTTTTTTTTAATTTAAATGTATTTTCTTTGTTTATTTAATTTTATTTTTAGTCATTATTTTCTTGTTATTTAATTTGTATGTAAATAAATATAGAATTATATACAATACATAGTCAGCTAAAACATTAACATTTGCAAAACTTATTTAAATCTAGATATATGGACCTATACATGCTGCCTACTCTCTGCTGTATATGTACTATATCTACTGCAAATAAAGATTTATGATTAATGAACAACTAGTGACATTATTTCATTAAGTCAGCAGCTCTGAGTTATGTCTCGATGCGCTCTGGCACCTACTCTAGTTACTGAGTTTACTCGCGCTGTTCTCTTTGTATAATGTAGTTCCAGAGTGCAACCAGCGCAAGCTATGGCTTTTACAACTTTTCGCGCAATTTGCTGTTTTTCGCAAAACCTGGTTAAAAAGCTGGATTAAAGTTGTAAAACTAGCACTTTAATAAATATGCTGGCAACTCGCACGGCGGAGCGGCGGGCTTCAACAAATACTCGCTTTATGTGACGATTTCAATGGAGTCGGTTGGACATTCATTTTGGATGCAGACTTTAAATTAAAATATATGTGTGTGTATTGTCTTCCGTTTCTGCGATTATGATTAGGTATTTAAAATTGTACAGGCCGTTTGAAATATCGATATCATTTTCCGAATATGCATGGTGCCCGTAACAGCGTATTCCTGAGGCTAAAAAAAACAAAAAATGACATATTATTTTTGGTCACTTCGATCAAAAAAAAAACCTTTTTTTCTTTACTCTACATATAAAATTCAGAGTGTTTTTATCGACTCCATATTATTACGCAATTAAAAACAGACGTTACCTAATCGATCGGTAGCGGCAGTGATTACGAGACTTAAGCGTCCGTGTATGTTGACTCGAAACTTGATTGGAACTACCCCAAAGGAAACTATACACTCCTCTGCCAACTGATCTCTGAAGTGTCTTGGGAAGAAGTTCTTGAAAGTCGCGATGTCAGCACTGCTTTGGTGCGCTTTTATAATACAATATACAAGCTGTTCGATATTTGCATACCTAGGAAACTAAGATCTGATAAAGTACGCAGACGTTATCCAATATGGTTTACAGCCGATTTAATAAAGGACATCAGGCATAAAGCTCATCTTCATCGTGAATGGAAACGAACAGGTGACAGTGCGATATATGACGATTTTTCTAGGCTAAGGGCAGCTGTAAAATCGAAAACCACAGTATCCTATGAGAATTATGTGCGGCATATCCAAAGCAAGATAGCTTGCGAACCTAGGGCGTTTTGGCAACATGTGAGCAGTCTAAAATCCAAAGGAGGATTTGAACCGCAGGTCAATTATGAGGGGAAAATGCACGAAGGGGTTGAAGCAGCTCAGGCCTTCTCAAACTTTTTTTCTAGCGTTTTTCTTCCGTCTGAACCTCTCCTTGACTTTGATAGCATCATCCGTAACGACTCAACTTGTAATGCAAACTACATAAATGTACATGAGATATCCCTTGCTGATTTAAAAATTGGTATAGCTCATTTAAAACCTCAGAGCTCCCCTGGCCCTGATGGCATACCTGCATTTGTTATCAAGGGATGTAAGGAATGGCTAACTGGCCCACTACTTCACATCTTCAACTTGGTTCTTGGTTCTGGCGAGTATCCGTGTCAATGGAAGATTACGCGAGTACGCCCCATCCCAAAATCGAGTGAAACGTCCGAGGTCGAGAATTACCGCCCTATAGCCATTCTATCTTCAATTGCAAAAGTGTTTGAGTCAATCGTAAATAGACTTGTCGCATCCCAAGTAAAACCTTACCTTTGTGATTCTCAGCACGGTTTCAGGCCTAAGAGATCTGTCGAGACGAACCTATTAACTCTGGTTGACTCCGTCTCTGAGCATTTAGATAAGGGAATACAAGTTGACGTGCTGTACTTTGACTTTAAGAAGGCTTTCGATCGCGTGGATAATGACATACTGTTGAGCAAACTATGTAGCGTTGGCTTCTCGCCGAAGCTGCTCCGGTTGTTTGCCAGTTATCTGCGCGATCGACAGCAGTACGTGCAGCACGGTTGCTTCGTATCGAAGCCCTACCACACACGTTCCGGAGTCAGTCAGGGTTCGATTTTAGGTCCGTTTCTCTTTGGCCTAATGATATCTGACTTAGCTGCAGTCCCGAAGCACGCCAGGTGTTTATTATATGCCGACGACCTAAAGCTCATTTATGGAGTGCAGCAGTTGTCCGACTGTGCGTCTTTGCAGGAGGATATTGATCGCCTTTATCAGTGGAGCTTTAAAAACAAGCTTCTTTTCAACAATTTGAAGTGCTCCGTGATGACTTTTAGCCGTGCCAATAGTCCCATATTCGCTCAATACCTGCTAGGTCCTGATCCCATAACTCGGGTACAGTCTATACGAGATTTGGGTGTCATCCTCGATACGCAGCTCAACTTTCATGAGCATATTAAAGCCTTGGCAAAAAATTGCTATCGGAGGTTGGGTTTTGTAGTTCGGAATGCGCAAGATTTCGATAACGTCAGGGCTATTAAATTAGTGTACACTGCGTTAGTCCGGAGTAAACTCGAATCCGCATCGGTCATTTGGAACCCGCATGAGGACAAGTACATCTTGCTTCTGGAAAAAATCCAGAAAGCCTTTCTGCGATTCTTATACAAAAAGACTCACGGGTATTACCCATATTTGTACCCGACAAAGTTCCTGCTTGGCGTTTTAGGGTTTAATTCCTTAGAGGTGAGGCGCAACTATGGGCTCTTAACTATTGCTTGTAATATTCTACGGGGGAACTCGGATTGCCCAGAACTGGTTACACAGCTCGTACGCCTGTTCGTTCCATCTATAGCTAAGGCCCAATTTAATTTTCGACCACGAAGTCGTCACCTATTAGATGTGCCTAAAACACGCACTGTGTCCCATGGCAAATCACCACTTGTCCGCGCTCTACGATATACTAATGCGCTCCTCGCATCAGCACCGGAATGTGATGTATTTGCAAGTAGTTGGATGGATCTGTGTAAAGAATGTATGAAGTTCTGTGAGGCGATGGATAAGCGTGAATCTACTGTCTTGTATTAGTTTTGTTCTCACATTTGTTCTGTTTTGTGTTTTCTTGACTGTATTATGTACCTAGTTGTATAAATAATGCATGTACATCATAAATTTCGCAGTGTATTAGTTCGCTGTAATGCTGTGTAAATTTTTTGAAACAATAAAAAAAAAAAAAAAAATGTTCGACTGGAAGCCGCTAAATCAGGCGCAGTCCATTAGTGGGCCTCCGTTGGCCGTACGCACGGACAGACGTAACTAATCACGCCGCGCCTGGAGTTGCCAGGCGTCCGGCTGTAGCTGGACATGTCCGTCTTTCTACAACCCGGTTACAAGACGTTAGAGCCCGTATATTCGACTGGATGCCGCTAAATCAGGCGCGGTCCATTAGTGGGCCCCGTTAGACATACGCACGGACAGACTAATCACGCCGCGGCTGGTGTTGCCAAGTTATTGGGTTTAGCTGGATACTTCTCCTTTTACGGTCTTGCTCGGGTATTTTTATATGCCCATCCTATCAGCTTTGTCCTTGCTATACTATGCCGCGCCCGAGTTTAATAAATCCTGGTTGAAGCGAAAGAAGGTAATGAATGATTCAAGCGTTAACGGACAAGAAGAAAATAATCATGATAAGATGAACATGAAAATAAGCCTATTCAAAAATGTCTTACTATTTTCAGGGATATGTCCGTTTTTTTTTAGTTTACGACCTGGCAACCCCAGCCGCGCCTCCGCCCAGGCACTAGGGTCCAGTGGCGAGTGATTGCTTTCGGCTTATTGACAGCACTTCAGCCTATTTACACTACATTTTACTCTCGGCTGGTGCTTATTGCCCGACTGTGAAGGAAGGTTTTGTTTATCAAGCGTACTCTATGTATGTATTTATGTACATTGGTAGGTACATTGGTAGGTAGTTAGGTAAGTTACACTTACTGTATATATTTCGAAAATAAATGTTAAGAAAAAAATTATGTACGATATTTGTCTAATTATTTGGTACGTCAGATTATTTGACGGATTTGACACATTTGGGAATGAGACGAAACTTATGACGCCCTACATAGGTGTACGGTGTCATAAGATTCGTCTCATTTGAGGGTATTATGGATATATTATATATAAACAATTGTAAAGCACGAGTCAAATCATTTATTTAAAAAAATGTTTTTATTCATGTTTTTTTTTAGTAGTCACACTAGTTTATATAAATTATAAATTGAAAGAGATATTGTAAACTGAAAGTTAGGGCGTCTGCCGCGAAAGCAGGCAGGAGGTCGCTGGTTCGATCCAAGCCCTGCTCACCGGGGGCCTTGGTCACTTTTGCTCGTAGTATATGACATCTCTTTCAATTTATAATGATATATTATAAATTAAAAAAAAATCTAAATGGTTGATTTTTTGTACCAAATGCCCTTAGCCGGATTTGTTTATCATTTTCAATCGTCTTATTTTATGTACAACTTTACCCTCGGATTCGTCAATTTTCACGGTATTCTGAAAATAACAGTTTTGTCGGCTCTTTGAGTGTCACGATGCACTTCATACCTATTCGCAAATGTATGGGGTGTCCAAGTGCTGGTACAAAGGTATAGATTTATTCTGCTGTGTAACCACCAAGTTGTATTTTTCGAAATCATTTAACCGTGTACCATGTACCTAATACCTACATACTGAATGTTTACGTCCTGAAAGCCGTCATTCCGAATTAACGTCACTTTGTGGGTTAAGCGCACAAACAAACATAGCGGCTTATGCTAATCGTATTAAGGTGACCAAATCTAGATACAGCCAACTGCATCACAGGTAGCATTTTCCGGTCAATGCTCCAATAATAATTTGATTTTTCTTGGCTGGCCTAGAAAAACAAGTTGGCTAAGTTAATTATAATGGTGGATGGCGCTGGCGCCCCGCCAGCCGCCACCCGCCAGCGGCAGCGTCTCAACACCTGTAATAATAAATGCCATCCCGAACTACTCAGCTTTTTTGTTGCTTCTAACTTAGTTTTCTACTTAGAGGTTAATTTATGTTGACTAGGAAAGAACAAAGTAAAACCGTGAGACTGTAAAACTAATTATTTTTGTACTAATGGTTCTCCGATACTGAAGTCGAGCGGTTTAGGTTTAATTAAGCTTTTTTATTTCGTTGGCTGTTAATAAAAAGAGTAACTAATACCTTTAATACGTAGGTACTACGTTACGTAGGTGTTGAAGTACTGTACGCTCGAGATAGACAAATGTGTTGATAACATTGCACATGGTTATGTAAACTTCTCTTATCAAAACCTAGATTTTGTTTCAGGCGTTCGGAAACTCTATGTTCGTAAGTTTACATTTAGATTGCTAATCCAGCAGTGCGAATCACGGTCCGTCAAACGTTCAAAAGAAAATAAATATGTCAACAGACTCGTATGTAAATAGTGCAGTGTCCATTAAATAGCCGTGGCGGGAGATCCGTGATATGTTCGATCATTAAGAGCCCACCACAGTCTGGTGATGTTGCCTTTGCTCACAGAACACTCGTCAAAAGCAAATCACTCTAGGTTTTTGTTGAGATAATCGCATATTTTACTCACAACAATTCTATTTTTAACGTCTGTGTAACGTTTGTTTTATTACATAGATAACCCCATACACCACACGCCAGTAAAACAAGATCCAAAGATGAAACACAGAAGGTTGGTTGAAGAATTCTTACTTTCAAATTAGGACTCATGTAAAAAAAAATCAAGAACAAAAGTTGAGAACCTCTGGCGTTATAGGCGGAGACCCAATAGCCGTAGCAATGGCATACTGTGACAGTATTTGACAGTCGAGAAAGACACCTGTCTTTTTCTAACTGTTCGGATTAGACAATGAGAGTTGTCTATCTCAACCGCAAGATACTGTCGCGGGACCCTTATGCTAGGGCGACTGTCAAGGGAAGACCAGCGTTGGACACAACATGACTTTAAACGAAATACCTAATTTCGTCTTAAATTGGTTTGGTGGAGGTGGGTAACATACAAGTAAGAATAGCAGTCTTGTTCGCGGCGAACTTCGGCCGCGAACATATATAACCTCGCGGGCTCGGCGATTACCACGGACCGTATTCACGATGTTACACAATTATTACTCCACGTGATAACCAGTATAAAACTGACCTACGATTGTTTACATTTGTTGTAAACTAAGAGTTCAAAAGATACTAGATCATAGCAGCCAGACACAAAATGTTTAGGGGAGTAGGTTAGCAGGACGGAGAGTAATGTTCCGTTTAGCGCCCGCTTAAATGCATGCTGCAGTATGCTTTAACAAATGAACCCTCTGCTTCACCTCGTGATGGATGGACACCCTGTATGAGCGTTTTTCAGCGTCTGTCATTGCGTTTAGAGAAACACGAGCTATCGTTTAGTCGCTGTTCACCATTAACCATTTAGGAACAGAAAACTAGGGTAAAATGTGATGTTTGAAAGACAAATGTGAGAGCGCGATTAAGTTACTAACATAATGATAACTGTAACTTTTCCCACGTAGCATATCTAAATACACAAATTATCATCACTATTTATGACAACAACAATTAAATAAAAATATGACACTATATAGTACACACCCTGAACCGTCTGGTCCTAATCTCGCCGTCTGTCGTGTACAGTCCTCGTCAGATATTTGTCGTGTCTTGTCACTTTTGTAAAGTCGGTCCTTCGAAACATGTCTGCCAGTATTGCCAGTCAGTTAACCAGTCAGTGCGCCAGTCTGGTTGGTCCATACCAACCATCCAACTTCCAAAGGTTTGAAGCCCCAGCCCCAGTTACATGCTAAGTAATTACACGTGCTCGTAGCGAAAGTTTTAACGAATATTAGTGTCGGTCGTGTAAGAAGTCAAGTTAGCCGCTAAGTAGACACGTAATGTATCGGGGCAGTGTTAATCCGGTTACCGTCTTCCACCGACTCTGGCTGACTATTCATGAGTCTTAATACGACGAGGTAAGGTCTAGTATTGACTAGTGTTGGTTACAGGCGAGCCTCGAGGGGCCAGCTGCCACGATAAATAACCAATCAGCTCTGTCCGTTCTTTGTTATGAGAGAGTCGCTAGTGATCGGTAAAATTGGTTCATTTCAGCATAATAAAGTAAAAGGGATGCAGCCTCGTGCAAAGATTAATTGCCTCACTAGTTCGCTCACTGTTTTGATGTAGATAGAGTGTAAATAATAGGTACCTAAATAACAAATAATAGGTACGTAAAGAACATGTACTGCGCATGTGTAATATTAAGCAATCACTGCAGTCAGTTTTTGTTTGATTACTGATGCAATGTTTCCCTGCAAAATATAGTATGTAGTAAAGGTTGTTTGGCACTCAGTTTGTTTCTAGGGGTCCACTAATCTTTAAAAAGAGCTACATAAAAAAAAATTTTGAAATGTCAGTGCAGGACAATGAGAGCCTCTTAAAATGCCATAATTATATTAACAAGTAACAAAATAATTATTGTGTCGGGATCGTGACTTTCTACTATAATACATCAAGTAGCCGTTTTCAATGTCTTAGAGATAGGTTGCGATAATTGTTGCAAACTGGCTGATACCGCCGTGACGTATCGTGCCGCGCCGATGTAACTGCTCGTAAAATCATTATCACGCGGAGAGAGGAGATATAGTAGCGTAATTATTGTACTTACATCTAATTAATTGTTAGCAGTAAAGCCTCCACAAACCTATAGATTTTATTTTTGCTTTAAGATACTATGCTTCGATTCCCGCTGCGATGATGGGATACGAGTAGATACTATTCCGCTGTTCCATACAAACTTTAAGTTGCAACTGCACCTAGAAGTAGAAATTTAACGTCGTCCCATGTATCGACAGATTGGGTCACTCGTTTGCAGTAGGCGTCACGTGACATCCGAGGGATCCAAGCTATTGATTATTTCTATAAAAATTGACAGATTTTCCCGTCCCGCCCCGTCCCGTCCCGTGCTATTGTGAGTAGTTCTTAAAGCGTTCCATCATTATCTTTGAATGTGCAAAAACAGCGTGAGTATACTTAGTCAAGTTCATAAAATTAAATATACATAGACAAAACACAACAGAAAATAAGGGGACAAAAGTGTCTACAAACCTATCTGTCTTGGCAGCTACAGACAATACAGTTAGTTAAAGGCTGACTGTCCAGTCGCCATCAAACATTTCTGGATGATCGGTGCAGCGCCAGCGGCAGTGCACTCTAACGTATACAACAAAGTGTTTTCCGATAAGTTAGATAGGTCGCGCGATAACTGCCGGCACACGATTCTATATAGAACTATTGTTGTGCGTCTTGTATCGATTGTTACAGTGAATTGCCGACCACCATATACTCGGACCATTATATCTGCCGGATATGTCACTATGGAGACGGTTTACCCGAACGTATGTGGCCGGCTAATGTGCTCCCTCTTACAGTAGACGTAGCAAAACGAGATACCAACTCATAGTTAACTAATCAAGAGATCATTATTACCTTCTACAATAAAACGTTAATCAACTTTTAATCAATCGTTGAACATTTTCATTACCTGAATGCAAATAAGACTGAACAATGCAGGATACATTCAACAAAGCATGTATGCTGTTGTATCATATGTTTGCTAAAATATAACCTTAATTTCGCTATTTTTCAAACATAAGATTATGAGGCACCATTATCATGACGTACTGTTTGGAAAAATCGCTGTTTCTCAATTCCGTCCACTGGAAATTCGGCAGAACATATTTAAAGCAGAAAGCTTTTATTTTATACTTTCATATGTCAGCTGCAGAGAAAAAGTTGCGACTTTTCGACAACAAAATACCCCTCGTCAGGGCAGTTTGTATGCAGGGGAGTACTTTATTCCTGAAGCTGACTATAGGTCAGGCTAGACTATAGGGACATCTTTAAACTCATTTTTTACCTATTTATGTGTTAAACAATTTGCATTACTTTATTTGTCTAAAAGTATAAATTGAAAGAGATGTCATATATTACAGAAAAAAATTACCATGGCCCCAAGTGCCCAGGGCTGAAATCGAACCTGCGACCTCCTGCTTTTGCAGCAGTAAACAGGAAAACAGGAGGTTGCTGGTTTGATTCCAGCCCTGGGCACTAGGGGCCCTGGTCACTTTTTCTGTAGTATATGACATCTCTTTCAATTTATAATTTAGTAGTGTAATAGTGTGACTACATAAAACAAGAATCAAAACATTGATTTTACCTAGATAGTATGAAACAAAGTCGCTTCCCGCTGTCTGTTTGATACGATTTTTGTAATAAATAGAGGGATTCAAAAGGAAGGTTTATATGTATAATACGTATGAAGGTTTATAAGTATAGTACATAATTAATAAATAAATGACTTGATTCGTGCTTTGTTGTCTAAAAGTAATGATCAAACATACAGCGTGTTACAAAAATGCTGGAGATCCAAGAGCCTTATTACAATGTGATAAAACTGATAAGGTACACGGATCACCAGCATTTTCATTTTACACGCAGTATTTTTACAGTCTCTTCGACCTATTACTACAGGACTACTATTCATCACCGGACAAGCAAACGCTAACAGAACCCCTGCACCCCGCACCCCGCGAAGCGGGCCATTGCGACGAACCTTAATTACCGCCAAAGGACATAGCGGAAATGAACCGCCGATCGCCGCTTATCAATTAATAGGTCGAGGGAGGGCGGCCTTATCACGCGATTGATAGCACTAACCCTCTGCTCGTTAAGGCGAGCGCAGATGGACACCGATTTATTTCACTCATCAGTTCCTTACTACCTTTTATCAAAGCCCGTGCCATTCATTGACGATAACTTATGCTTTTGTTTCCATTGTTGTGGATTTTGCGGTTGATTTGGTATTTAATTTTAATTTAATCGGGATGAGGTCAATGCGGAACATTTGCCGTTATATTTATGAGGAAATAGTCCTAATCTGTCGTCAGTCTAGATATGTATAATGGAGATTGCAAATCGTAATTCAAATAAACTGTTGTGGTTATTTTCTAAATCGCAGCAGACTGTAAAGGTACTGCTACACATGCTCATTACTAGCATGCTTATTAGCAAGCAGGGAAGTGGGAGGGGCCCCGCTCCCAACCCCTATTGCTAATAAGCAAGCTTATTAGCATTGTAATAAACACGAAACATACTAGTAATGAGCATATGTAACAGTACCTTAACTTAGTTAATTCTATAACATTTTACCTCACGTGATGGAAGAGTGTTACAACACGCGGGTCTAATATGGATTGATTAATAGACATACCATTCCACTCTCATGACTTTTAGTCGCATTTTACACCTTATCTCAAAGGAATAAGGTTAGCCTGGAAAGTTGGCGACGCCGAGAAGCGCGCTCGCACGCAATTTATTATGAAGGAATGTGTGAATTGATTTATCTACGAAGCGTCTCGTGTCGCGAGTGTTCGTAATTTCAGTGTCTCGCCTAGATTTAGGGCTCAGCAATTTTGTGCCGTCTCGGCTTGTCTTCAAATAACATATATCACAGTCGGAGACATTGCACACGGCTTTTCGTGCGATTCGGGCGTTAGTCGCATTTAGACGCAGCACCGAGTCATCATTTCTTCTCTGAAATTATATCGTTGAAACTTTCGCAATGCAGAATTGTGGTAGGTATTTTCTCGATTGGTTAGGTGATATACTCTGAATTTGTCTACTTCGTAGCGTTTTCCCAGCATATGTCACGGCTTAGGGAGCTAGTTTTACGAAAGCGATTGCCATCTGAACTTCCAACCCAGAGGGTAAACTAGGCCGTATTGGGATTAGTCCGGTTTTCTCACGTTTTCCTTCACCGTAAAAGGACTGGTAAATATCAAATGATATTTCCGAGAAACTCATTGATACGAGCCGTGATCCCAACCGGCAACATTCGATTTGAAAGTCGCACCCTCTTACCACCAGTCCACCAACACTTCGCATATACATAGTTACGATGCGACAAAAAAAGGTACTTAGAAATAAAAAAGTGGCAAAATTGTAGTGACGTCTTGTTTTCTTACATATAGTGACTTTTTTTATTTCTATCGCACTGTAATTCTAAACTTTATCCTTTTCGACGCCTTGTTAAAGGGCTGACAACGGTCAAGTCATCGCACACTGTCTATTCTATTTGAAGTTAACGAGATTGCACTATCACCGGCCGGCCTGGTTTTTGGAAAAAAAAAACGAAACCTGTTAAAATAAATAAAATCGTGGACTATTTGTGAACTACGCACTTGTTAGTGGTTTAAATATGAGTTTAATTAAATTATGGTTTTAATTACAAACACTCAAGTCAAAAAAATAAAGAAATAGTACTATTTAAAAATTAGCTCCGTCTAGGACCTTTGAAATGTGATATGATAGTGTTAAAATAAATAGTGTTTTCTTTAAAAAACTGCTTTTAAACATGAATTAGGAGTTGTCAGGTCTATTCAATACAAACGCTTTCACTCAGACACCAGGACACCGCAGTATCAAACCTTAAGTTCAACTTTATGAATGTTCATTGAAGTATATGTTGATCTGTGGTCTGTCACCGATTAATCCGCATTTA
Organism: Lathronympha strigana; assembly: GCA_949128165.1. Classification (NCBI taxonomy): domain Eukaryota; kingdom Metazoa; phylum Arthropoda; class Insecta; order Lepidoptera; family Tortricidae; genus Lathronympha; species Lathronympha strigana. Next base: position 25,219,939 of record OX421908.1, read on the forward strand.
GTGTTGAACGTGCGGTGCGAATATATAAGTCTTCGGCGTCGAAAAGGTATCTGTAGTAGGGGCTACGTGCTAGATTAAAATGCAAAGAGCATCGGCGAGCATTAGGCCACACTATCCTATCAATCGACCACGACGGCGAAGTCTGGCGAACGCGGTGTGGCTATGTGATAATAGCAATAAGTACTAGTGATATCAAATAAATAATGTTAGCACAACTTGATGTTTTCAATGTGGCAATAGTATGCCGTAACAGTCTTTTAGTGTTCCTAAAAATAATACAGGACATAGAAGCTTCCTATGTCCCATTGTATTTGTAACTTTATTAACTGTTTTGTTACAGCGCACGTTCCACCTCAAATAATGAACAAAGAGACACAAGCCCCGGATTTAACAAGAAACAATTGTCAGGGAATTAAATCGTAATGAAAGTAGGTGCGATGCGGCGCTCAAACCAGCGCTACAGTAATCCGAGCTTCTTTACATAAAAGCTATGCGTATTAGTGGAGGTAGTTTACGAAATTAACCAGCAGATTAACATATCAGTACATTACTCCAGTCTTTAGAACTCCGGTTACAAGCATTTTTTAAGCATGTATAGCTCAAATAATACTTGGGCGTTTTTGCAACGAGTTTATAATTGTTTTGAGAATAAGAGAGCAGATATGGTAATTGCGAGAACATTAGGAGGCTGTTTTAAAGAATGTAATATTGCTGTGAAGACACTACGCTTGTTCAAGATGGAATTAGCTGGCATGTGCCAGCTAATTCCATACGTACGTACTTATTGGTTAAGTGAAAAAGTTTGGGATTTATTAAAGGGGAAAACAATTGTAAATTTTTCCACCCCATGCTACCGCAAAAATCCTCACGTAGCAACCTCTTACGGCTAGTGGTTCGACCCGAACGTAAAGAGGCTCCAGTAGCAGTTCCAGCAGACTCGGAGTACTCACTCCCTTCGGTCGTTTGTTTAAATAAATTAGTAGATATCTAAGTAATAGTTCAAAGTAACTTATCTACATTCTACATCAGGTACAATCTGTGTGTTGTGATGGCAGCGGAAGTGGTGAACACTGTCGGATGCGTCTCCGCGGATACTCCCGAGATTCATCTCCGGACGGATGCTGTTGTAAGCCACCGCTGATAAAGGCTGTACAGCACAGGCTCCAGAATGTAGGTATCTATAATACGTGTAGTCACACTATAGTGCTAGCATTACCTTGCATCGCTCGACAGATGATCGCCAGATGAGCAAAAGTGTTTGTGTAACACAATTTTATCTATGACAAAAATCGACCACCAAAGACAGCTGTTTTGTCTGAGTTACGAGTAACAAAACTCCACAAGTTTTAATGACAATTTACGACAACTATTTGGAGGATATTTCGGGGATATCTCAAGCTACGGAGCCACTCTGGGCTGCATGCAGACAAGCTATCAATTAGGCTTGCAGTGAATACTCCAGCCCGCTGGAGACCAGCGGTCCGGCCGCAGGTGGCCCGCTTGTGACAAATTGTGCGAGACGGATATGTCTTGGGGAGTAACACATTTGTACCAGCTCTTTGTGATGAATGGTACAAAGCGTCGTTTGTCGACGACTGCATCCGACTATACTTAGAACAAAATAATGACTATCTATTTGTTGTTCACTGTGTGCAAGTGATCCCATCTTCGAAAGAATTTGATTAAATATACTAACTGTGGGTCATACAGATACTAACATTACCACGGTATTGTACGCGTCGCGGGCGTGAAAGCACTCTGCCCCATGATGATTGCTAGACGCAATCCAAACATGTTACGCCTATTGTGATAAAACTAACTACATGAGATTTAACCGTTGTTTTAATATTCCTATTTTGGTGGAACGAATATTATACTAACATATTGCGAATAGGCAAGGCATGTGACAGCATATTGAGCCATGTAGGAATTGTAAGTACGAGTACATCACAAAATATCTCTCTCATAGCCCTTCTCAAACGTTAACTGCTAAAGGGTCGGAAATATATCCTTATCCCGTGTGTTCTTCCTGATACAATATTAAAAAGCTAGGGGTAATAGTATGTTTTATACGAGCCATTAAGTGGAGTGTACCCTTTCCCACGAGGTCGAGCGGACACTCATCCATCAATTAGATAGTGCCGCGTCACGCGCCGGCCGAATGTGGTACTAATAGTGGAACTACCGAATATGGTGTAGTATAGGTGCGTTTGGTGAACCAGTAGAGTAGGGGATATTGTGTAAGGTTAGTTACTAGTAGTCTACCACTGATGTCGTGTAGTGTAGGTCCCGTATGTGCGGTGGGTTGCCATTGGTAAAGTGTCAGAACTTATGTAACTTAGTGCAGTACCACGTTACACGCTTCATACATTGAGAAAGGAGTTGCTCAATAAGTATTTTTCATTGGTATAGTGCAGAACAGATAAGTGCCGTTTACAAACTATCAAATAGCCTTACATATGTAACGTGCAATTCATTAACATAAGTCACACCCCGCGGCGCGGTTATGTTACACAAATTTCTACTTACCATGAGTTGTACGTGGGTTTCGGGGAATGTCCGTCTCGCTCCTGCCAGATTAACGGTAGGAGCGAGACGGGCATACTTTCGAGCGCCGCAGTCGCTGTCGAATACATTTGTCTGCAACTCATGGTAAGCACACTTGTGTGACGCTCATTAAATCCTGGCCGAGATAAAATTAGGCTACTTACTGTCGGCTTACGGCACTATTCCATGTTTTTATTTATAACAGCCTTTCATTTGCCGCTGCCAATTCTCCGACAGCTTCAAAGCCTTTTTTATATGACAAAGTAGGCGATGTTCTACTTTGATATCTAACATCTATAACAGATGAATCGATTTCTTCGATTTCGGCGAAATGTTCGTCGCCGTCAGTCGCCGATTGACGCTGTGCGCTGCGTAATTACTGCGTCACACACATGGTGTAGAAGTATACCAAAAATTCTACAAACCGTGAGACGCTTGAGAGTTTAAAGGATGACTCACACCAATCCTACCAGTTTCTATAGAAAAAATCACGTGATAGCTCGGAGCTCCCAGAAGTCACGTGACGCTTTCTATAGAAACTGACAGATCGTCCCAGATTGGATCGGATTGGTGGAGTCAAAGGTTGTTGAAGTGGACTTTTATCAGATTCTGTTTATAGCTGATACCAAAGATACCGGCAAGCGTGACCTAAATGATAGATTAAGACAGACAACCGTTCCGGACACAAAGCGGGCCATTCCGCGCGAGCCGGGAAATTCAACAAAGCGGCGCCTTTGTGCACTCCTCGATTAACTGCTGCCAGCAGCCGGCAATAAATGTTTGCCTCGAGACTGGAGATTCCCGCCCCGATATATAGCGGACAATACTTCTAATATACGTAAATGGTAGTGGTGTAGGACATGTAACAACGAGTAGATACGTCATATCTATTAATAACTTCCAACTAAAGAGGCGTGTTATTATAAAAGTTTAACTTGTGTAATTGTATTTGTATCTGTGTGTCTGTCTGTAGCGTCTCACTGTAGCGTCCGAACGTTTGAACCGGTCCAATGCGTTTTATTAAAGGATAACTCACACTAGAACGATGCGACAGGAGGGGACTTGACAGGACTGGGCGGGACGGGACAATCTGTCAGTTTCTATAGAAAACGTCATGTGACATCCTAGGGCTCTGAGCTATCAAGAGAATATTTCTATAGAAATTGACAGATCGTCCCATCCCGCCCCATTCCGTCCCATCCCGTCCCGTCTTGTCTTAGTGTGAGTCATCCTTTAATCGACATCTTTATTTGTCAGTATGATTCTTACTGTTCTTTATGTTTGATGGTCATAAAAGCAATTGTCTCCTGAGGACGCGTGCGCACTAGCGATTTTAACGCGGCTTGCATGCAGAAAGCGTACGCAGGCGGCGAATAAGAAAGATACTGTCGCGTTCAGAAACGCTGGCAAAAACTGTAGTGTGCACACGCCCTAAATGTTCAGCTTAGACTGTATCTGGAACTAGTTACACAATCAGTTCACCAATATCGAAAATATGTAAAAAAAAAATCAGTAGCCATTTATATTCCATTGTTATCGGAGGGTTACAAAAATTTGAAAATACTATTTGTTAACAATACTAAAGTGCATGCAGCTAATTAATTTGTGGTTTAATTTAGTCACGAATGCACGTTGTGAACGCGTCCGTTTGTTGCTACTAATCATATCAAGCTCCAATCAGCACTCGCTAATCACCGGCGGAGGCGGGATCACACGCGCACAACTCACCCCAGTTGCATCTGACTAGTTATATGCATACACAGAGACAAAGACTAATTGAATCTTATCATGTCTTACAAGTTGTGCAGGAGGTTTATCGCGAACATCAAAAATCTAGAACGTGCTTCTATTGCAGTTGCTTAATCCAGCATAAAATTCAATTTAGGCTGAGTTGATTAGTGTAATTTGTAGCAATGATGTGGCTATAATGAGAAAAAAATATAGGGGTGGAAAAATAGCCTTGGAAGGGTCCGTGTAGGGAGTCGGCCGGATACACTGCTATTCCAACGAAATTTTGCAACCCTAGCCTTCGTACAGTGTAGGAACTCAAAGTATTATATCAAATATAACAGAGTATCAATCTTACCTAATTTTCCTTATCTTTGTTTCTCACACCATGTGTTTTTTTTACCTCCATGACCCACAAAGTGTATCTTTTCAATGAATCATAATCGCAGTAACAGAAAACAATATTATGTTATTGTTAACATTCATATACATAATTAGGAAGACACGTCTTCGAATTTCAAGCTCTGTGGCATTGTCACTACATAGTAATCTTACCGGAGAGATGCATCTCTAAGGAAATACAAATTAGGTCGTGCAGTGTAACTATCTACCTAAAATCAGAGGCTTTCTGTGACATTATCATGCATAACAAAACGCGGAAACACATGATGCTCATATCTCTATGAAGTCTAGAAGCAATAAGATTGAATCTTACATTTTTATGCGCTTGTACAATAATATATTCTCGTACGGAGCGTTTTTTAACCATTAGCCATATTATTCGAGGTGTATAAAAAATAGCAGATAATACTGAACAGGTTTAAGGATAACTTCACACTAGGACGGGACGGGACGATCTGTCAATTTCTATAGAAAGAATATTCGTGATAGCTCGGAGCCCTCGGATGTCATGTGGCGTTTTCTACAGAAACTGACATATCGTCACGTCCCGCACCGTCCAAAATATTGTCTTTGCCATAAAAAACACAAATATGTGACATTCAAATCAGAATATTGCGAAGGGTTGAAAATTCCCTCTAAAATAATTAAGAATACCTACTTTGAAATCGCTTCACCTCCATGAATAAGCTGCCAAGCGTCTAATGAAAACGTAATATCCAATTATTAGCGAGAAGGCCGGATGCAAAAAATGATTCAGGAGTTAATCATTTGATAAGAATCTTTTAAACCGGGCACTCGTGATATGTGGGGCACATCCCGGCGGGGGTGGACGAGCAGGGGGCAGGGGGTAAGTAGAGGGGGAGTGGTAATAAATGTGGTCCGGTAATTGAAGAGCAGTCTCGCGGCGCGGGAGCAGCCAGCCTGGAGACGGTGGGATCATAGTCGCGTTAATCACACAATGAGGACAATAAATACCCTTGCCTTGCCTTGAGAGAGAAGCTTACGAACGAGAACGTGACTAGCCATGATTTTTGAATGGTAGGTGATGTACAAATTAATTTACAATGAAATACACGGAATGAAAATATTAAGGGCTTTAATATTATTATACACACGCGTTCAAGAATGCATGAGAAATTTATAAAGGATTCATAAATTGCCGATGCAATTTTGAACGCGATAGTACATCATCATCATCATTTCAGCCGAAAGACGTCCACTGCTGGAATAGGCCTCCCCCAAAGATTTCCACAATGACCGGTCCTGCGCCACCCGCATCCAGCGGACTCCTGCGACCTTCACCAGGTCATCAGTCCTCCTTGCGGGGGGCCTACCCACGCTGCGCCTTCCACAATAGTAAATAGTTAAGCCTTATTTAATTGATGATTGAAGTTAACTAAATAATATTCATTGTGTTACGACAATAGGTTACTAGACTCATATCAAATTCGACACAATAAATGATTAATTTCTATAGTATTAGACTTAAGAACCCAATATTAGTTGATTTCGAGAATTAAATGTACGACGACTATTTATTTTCAAATAAAAATTTGTAAATCTCAATGCACAAACTACTGAAATGTAATATAATTTATATATAAAAAATTTATAATTCCTAAAACTTACCTATATTTTTTTCTACATTAACCTTTTCCCTGAAAATTAAAATCCCTGAATATACAAGTAGGGGCTTCGATAAAGAGAAAGCTTGGTGGAATTATTTCAGATACACTGTAAAGGATGTCTCTCAACAGAACGGGACGGGACGGGACGGGACAGGCGACGATCTGTACATTTCTAAAGAAATAATCACGTGATAGCGGTCACGTGATGTTTTCTATAGAAACTGACAATCGGCTCGGCCCGGTCACGTCCCGGCCTGTTCGAGTGTGAGTCATCCTTTAAAGCTGTAATAAACGTGACAAAACAAGATTGGGTGGCACATTCGAACAATAAAATCAGATCATGATTTTGTTTTAATATTGATCTCGTAAATACCCGTCAAATGTGGCATTTCACTGATTAAGATCATTATTTTTTGACATGATATTTTTATCAAGTTAATAACAAATAAACGACAGGTAATGAACGATCTGAATAAGACAGTGCCATACACACACACACACACACACACACACACACACACACAGTCACTTTCCTGTTCAAATCCAAACCCAAATCAATAACTAATCTCATTTTTCGAATATGCTCCTAGCTTGTGAAAATCCCATATCAAGTTTACAACCAATCGAACGAGTAACGACCCTCGAATCGAGTCGCATTAGGATTGTTCGCGAATCGTAAAAGAATCGAGTTGCCATAACGCGAATATGAGCGGCCATAAAACACGCGGGCCGGGGCTCGTGACGTCACCTAGTTAAACGACTAATGAGCCATCGTTCATGGAGTTTTACTCTAGGTAGCAACATCACTCTGTCCCACGATGAGTACCCCAAGCAGTCGAAACATATCTCGCCAATTGTAATAAAAATACGTGAGTTCTAATCGAATTTTCAATATTAAATACTGTTCTTATTTATTATTAATCTTCAACCGCGAGTGAATACGAGCGGCCACAAAACACGGGACCCGTGACGTGACGACGTGCCGTGGCGATGTTCAGCGACTATAAATTAAATTAAATTAAATTAAATTAAATGTTTATTTCAGATCTCTAGAATCCATATAGTTGAAACGAAACAGTTAAGAATAATAGACACTTAGCCATATTTTAGAATACTTTATTAACAGTATTAAGTGATTTATTAAGGTGAGATTAGATCTCCATCGGTTTAGTGCATATTTTAATATTCACTGTGAATCGCGAACGCGCGGGATCACTTTTCCATATTTCAACCGAACGGAAATTGGATTAGGTTCTAAAATAAACTGAGCTCCCTGTAAACTAGTTATAGGTTAAATTAAAACTGACAGATCGCGTGCCGCCAGATTCATTTCTGTTTACCAGTGTTTGCCTCTTAATAAAAATTACCTACTAATAAAAAATAACTCTTAACTCCTACTAAGGTAATCTCAGGATTAGAGCTTTTAAGAATACTCCCGACAAAACGCTTAGATGATGGAAGGACTATTTTAAGTCGTTTAGCCGCTTCAGACCGTTGAACAGCAGCCGGCCTTATTATCGTCCTATTTTGTAGGCTGAAATTCCATCAGCAGATTGGATGCCCTAAACATCGGCTTGGACGAGTAAGCCTTTGTTGGTTTTGGCTTATTCGCTAATGTTCTACAATTAGAAGGCACTCTGCTGGCATTATGTGTTCACGGTGCCGTGCCAACTTTTGACTTTAAGCGTTATTCCACAAAAAAAACAAGCCACTTAAGTACTTAGTAGCATTGTACAAACTTTAAAAGGCATTGTCACTTAATGCTTACAGTCTTAGTGAAATGTGATGCTATTTGTCGAAAGTGCTTAAACGTGATTTAAAAATATGTTATCTATTTTAAATAATCTAAAAGAGCAATATTATTGAGTTAACTCAAAACCACCTACTCGCCATACCTACTTAAAAAATTAACATTTTGGTTCAGGTATTCGTAACGCTGCGCTGGTAACGGAGCGTCCGCGCGTGATCGTGGCCAAGACGTGGAAGAGACGTGGGCGGGACGTGGCGCTAATATTATGCTAATGCCTCACGTGTCTGCTCGCGGCACGACGCAGCACTGTCACACTGCTAGGTGGCTGGTGTGAACCTTACAAGTACAAGTGCTTAAGCAATGTGATGACCTGATTGCCTAAGTTAGTCGCCATGTTTGATAGATGGGGATATCATTATCATATCCTCTAGGTACGTTTGGGAAATAAATAATCAGTGAAAATTCACTCGCATGCGTCAGTTTTGATACATCGATCGCATCGTACTCCTGGTATCGCGCTTCGGTCAGCGGTAGAAGTGCTTAACACACGAATAACTAACGAAAAAACCGAACCATACACCTTTGATTTAAGTTCAATACCTATTAAATAATTTAACTCCTTTCCGTCTCGTATCGTCAAAGACAGAAATTTTAATTTGCATTGTCAAATGTCTACGAGATGTATGACGACCGGTCTCTAGCTGGTAACTAGCACTATCTCCTAAACCTTCCATATTGTTAAGCGCTACACCCTTCATCAATTGTTGACACTTGCTTCGTCTTGCAGACACGCAGCACTACAGGGCGCCCGGTGACGCGAGTGTAATGTTGTGTCTATCGCGGCACGATCAAAAGCTTTGTTTGCGTCGCCCGCGGAAGGGGTCGAGGGCGGGGGGAGGTTACAATCTTCCAATAAGGGAGCGCTTTATCTTCACGTTTCGTCGCGCGGCACATATGCCTCATCGTCTCAGGTGTGACTGATGTGTCTTTGAGTCATTATTGATACCTATATCTCCGTGTGAACAGCTGCGACGCACCAGGGTTGAGGGAGCTACCTAAGTAACGCAATGGTGGCTGAGAAATTTAAGCATATTTAATCTATCTAAACTTAATACCGCATATTGTTACGGATGGGATAAAACTGGCCATGGACAGTTTTGCTTACAGTTTGGATTTGTTGTATTTTAGAACACACATCGGAGGACATAAAACAAGATTAAATTTAAATTCGAAAACTAACATCATTACTGTGGTCGTAAATAGTCTGCGCCATTGCCGCGGGAAAAGTCAATGTCCTGATACTCTTGATAAATTGAATTACAAAAACTGCATTACTAGGAAATTGACTGCCACGACAATATCGATAGCTTTCGAACGTCACTTTTAAAGTGCGAGCCATAATCATATGCAGAAGCGAGCGAGAAAACGAGGTAAGTATGTACATGCATATTATATGATAATAAATGGGTGTGAAAGAACTGCATTCATTCCCAGCAGCCGGTCTCCGATACTCGGTTCACTATGATTTAGAGTAGCACGTGCCGCCAGTTGCCAGCATTCGCATTTCCAAGTTCGCAGATGTGAATTGTAGGAGCGATGCTCGCGCACGTTGTCGCTTTCAGAGCGATTTGCCAAAATCATTCGCGCGCCGATTGACCCTAATAGCTCAAATCATCCTGCCTTAATTACTACTCCATACCTATCCGATTCGATTATGCATAGTCAAAAATATCCTGTAACAGTGTGCAATAAAGTGCAAAGTCGGGTGCATGAGCAGCGCACAGTGAATCAATTTGTAGTCGTTATCAGAGGCGCCGGAACATGGCGCTGCAAAGTGGCGCATCACACACGCGGGCGAGCGGGAAATTTCGTTATATCCAACAAAGACTGAGAAAATCATAATGCGCTGCAGCTACAGCTCTTGTTAGCTACGCGAATAATTTGTTTGTGAGGAAATAAAGTTAAATTCTTGAGGAAGTTTATACATCAAATCTTGGCTGTAAGGTCGAGCACGTGGACGGTTATTATTGAGTTTGCCGAACCGGGCCTGCCCGTGATCAATACAGATTTACTAAAGTTGGCTTCTACGCGTGCAAATTCGCTGTGGATTCTTCGGATAAATTTTGTTATTTCCAATAAAAACTGGTACTTACTTATTTCCAGGATTCCGTGGTCGCATTCCACCTCGCCTGTATCTAAATTAATTTCTAAAAATTACTAGGTATTCTAAGTCACAGTGCCGGAAAACGGTGTGTTCCCTGCTGCGCGCAGATTTAAAATGGACAAGCTGGCGTGCACAAAAACTTAACGAGTGAACGAATGAATGACTTATATTATAATGATCCGATTGACTTACTTATTAATTTGTTATTTTACTGTGTTGATATTTAAATTTCTGCTGATATTGTTATATTTCAATTTTATTTTAATTTTTTGACATGTTTACTGGAATTAAGTGTTACTTTTGTAAATTATTTTAAATAAATCTGACGTTGAAAAGTGCTGAATTTTGGGCTACTTCATTAGAGGCTTTTGTGTTGGAGTTTGAGTCTACCATAGTAAGTAAACAACTGAAACGAATTAAACTTAAAAGTCAATAATAAAAAATAGAAATAAGGGTGTTAAGTAATATTATTCGTAAGTAGTGATGAAAATAAATCTTTACGAGGGACGTGATTATTTTTGATGTTTTTCTTCGCATCATAAAGGAACCTAGAACCATCCATTGGGCGTAGGTCTATAAAAGTAAACGGCAGGTCCATTGAATTTCTATTTCATTTATAATGACAATGGAGGACAACAATGTAGAGGTACTAAAAACAAAAAGAAAATTATTTGTTTATGCAGCCTGACGTACCTATAAAAGGCAATTGAAAATATATCAAAATATCACGTTGATGGAGTATTTATAATATGAAGAATTTAATTAATACATTGAATACATTATAGAAAGATAGTATGTCGAGCAATGCTCAGTGTAGGGGTTCCGTAGTTTACCGTCCGCCACAATAGGCGAAATTAAAAAGGATTTTAATAGATACCATACTCATAACAATAAAACTGGACAAAAGCATGTCGGGCAATGCTCAGTGTAGGGTCCCATAGTTTACCGTCCGACACACAATAGGCGTACTTAATAAGGGTTTTAATAGATACCATGCTCATAACAATAAAAACCCTTTAAAGGAGGAATGTTTTCATATTTTTAGGGCTTGCGGTTCAATAGCTAGAACGGGGACATTTTTTTTTTACTTCAGGAGCGATTTTTTCCAAAAATACTGACTATCACAAAATGTTTCTATTAAACCCCTATTATTTTTTAAATACCTATCCAACGATACCTCACACGTTAGGGTTGAAACGAAAAACAAATACTTTCGTATAAAAAGTAAATCGACTTTTTATTTTAACACTTTGACGACATGATTGATATGTATGTTCATACTAAATCACAGCTTTCTAGTACTAACGGTCACTGAGCTGAGCCGCAGACGGTCGGACGTACAGTCAGACATGGCGAAACTATAAGGGTTCCTAATTGACTACGCAACCATAAGGGCCTACGCGGCGGGTGGATTTAGTATGGCGCACCCGCTCCGTGCGCCCGCTTCACTTAGCGCTGTTCATACAATTTCTTATTAGAAGGGCGTCCGTTCCGGGTAATCCGCATCAGCTAGCGTAGGCCCTAAAAGTGAACATAGGTATACAAACAAATTATTAAACGTGTATTTAAAAAAACAATTAACAAAAATAACAACCCGTTCAACAATAGGTCTGTCTACGAAATCGATTCCATTATTTCCATTATTCATCGACATCGATTACACTGGCAGCGTTACCTCGTAGTACGGCTTTGAATAAAAATCAATATGGTTGTATATGTTAACAAAATCATAAAATGACCTTAGCATATGGCACATTATTAGATACACTAGTAAATTACAGTAGTCTGTCCTCAATGATGTAAGTGTCCGGTGCGGGTTTACGGCCGCGGCAGACGCTGTCGAGGTCGAGCGTTTCATTTGCGTGTGTTTTACGACGCGCCGACTGCCGCCACCTGCTCCTACACTCTGCACTCAACTTTCACTTAACTATGAGCACCAGACTCTAGTAGGTTCGGAAGTAGTATTCCTTATAATTGTTTATGAGCAAAGCAAAGTCGCTACTTTTCATGATCAGCTTTTCAGGACCCACTGTTCTGTGATACCATCAAAACACAAAATATGAAAGCGTGCTAAGTTACTAAATGGATTTGTTAATTCATCCAAGTGAAACGTTTATAAAAAAGTTATTTCTAAGCGCCTTAGATCACCCAATTATGCTTTATGTATTAAAACATTTATTTTTGAAATATATACAGTAAGTGTAACTTACCTAACTATCTACCTCTACCTACCTTAAATCTAAATAATTTTTAAGAAAAAAAAACCGACTTCATTTGGTTCCCGGTAAAAGTGAAATTAAGAATTTGTTTGAGTTAGCCAGTTTACTTCACAAATATCCAATACACCGCACGTATACGATCGAAAATTGAGGAGCTTTCTTAATGTCCTAGGGCTTCCATCATTACATTTGAAGTATAATCAAACGGAACTCCCTTGTAGGCCTTTAAACAAACAAAATAACAATGTGTTAAATTGGATGACAGACTGTAAATTAACGAGCATATTCATCATGCCATCCCTGATTATCAACATCAGGTCCACTCCAGCAAAATGATGGCCATAGTAAGAAAATGCCTAAGCTAATTATGAACACCCTCTAATCACAATTAACCTGCCGTTCAAATTTGAAGAGTTCTCTGAATTCTTCTAGAACTCCATCATCAGAATATAAATCAAATCAAAAAGATGAATGTCACAACTAGGATAATAAGTAGAGCTAGGTTTATTAACCAGTTCCACTTTGCGATCCCTGGTCTTCATCATCAGATCAAGTTCATCAAAATTTTGGCTCCGCCAAAACACTGTTTTAGTTACTTAAGGAAACCCTCAAATCAGAATGCATGTGCCGTTAAAATTTGAGGAGTTCTCTCAATCCCTCATGAAGCCCATCATCAAAATAGAACTATAATCAAATAGGACTATCTTGAAGGTATTTCTTTACAAAGAAAAGATGAATGTCTCAAATCGGATGATAGAGCTGGGAATTAACAAGCAGTTCCACTTTGCCATCCCTGGTCTTCATCATCAGGTCCACTCCACCAAATTGATGATGTTCGTAAAGAAATGCTCGAGTGTCTTAAGAAACTACACAAATCATCATGCATGTGCCTTTCAAATTTGAGGAGTTCCCTCAGTTCCTCATGGATCCCATCATCAGAAATTGATTTTGAAAAAAACGGAACAAATCTGGAACCATCTATTTTCAGAAAAAAAAATATTTTTTTAAATCGGACGATAGTCCTGGGAATTACCAAGCAGTTCCACTTTGACATCCCTGGTCTTCATCATCAGGTCCACTCCACCAAATTGATGATATTCGTAAAGAAATGCTCGAGTGTCTTAAGAAACTACCCAAATCATCATGCATGTGCCTTTCAAATTTGAGGAGTTCCCTCAGATCCTCATGGATCCCATCATCAGAAATTGATTTTGAAAAAAACGAGACAATCCTGAAACCATCTATATACAGACAAAAAAATATTTTTTAAAATCGGATCATAGTCCTGAGAATTACGAAGCAGTTCCACTTTGCCATCCCTGGTCTTCATCATCAGGTCCACTCCACCAAATTGATGATTTTCGTAAAGAAATGCTCGAGTTTCTTAAGAAATCACCCAAATCAGCATGCATGTGCCTTTCAAATTTGAGGAGTTCCCTCAGTTCCTCATGGATCCCATCATCAGAAATGGATTTTGAAAAAAACGGGACCAACCAGGAACCGTCTACTTTTAGAAAACAAAAAAAAAATTTAAATCGGTTCAGTAATGACGGAGTTATGAGTGAACATCCATTAAAAAAAAAAATAAAAAAAAAAATTCAGTCGAATTGAGAACCTCCTCCTTTTGTGAAATATTGAAGTCGGTTGAATAGGTCCTTGAGGCATTGTACCTAGGATGCTGGCGGCATTTCCTCGTTGTATCGCAATGCGTTGTGCGAGGAAGCCACCAGCTCTTCAGTCACCATATTATTTCTATCTGAATTTGTCAAAATACTGAAGGTAAGTACAACAGGAAATTCAAGCCGACGAAGTCATTTTTGAATCGGGTCCAGATTTATAGACGAGACGACATCCGCAGGGCAGTGCGGGGCGGTCCGGGGCGGGGTGGGGCGGGGACTGAAATAAAGTTATCTCATGGATCCGAATCAGTGCATAACGTATACACAATCTATAGGATATTTGTGTAAGATTGTCCCAGTTCTTTAGCAGTACACTGATTTTTAAACGTTCACGATTTTCACACATTGTAAAAATACTAAAACGGGGGGCTTAATTGCGTAACACTGAAAACTTATCTCAGACGTTTCGAGCAACCTCGGCAATGTCGCCCCTTTTATTACTAGTGGCTCTGTGAGCTGTAGACCTCGCGACCATCTGCTCTTAAGCGCCATTGGCATGTGCGGCGCTTAATCTATTTGTCCCAATTTACATCAATTCTAATATTTTTCAAAAAACTAAATGACAAAAAGATCCTACAAACCTATAAAACCTGATCACTCAACTTTCACGAGAATTCGTAGGTAAAAACGACCTGTATAGGAGAACAGCCGGTGACATGAAAGCATTTTTGACTAAGCTGAAACGTAGACCTTCGCTTACGCTAGGTCAAATCTAGAGCCATAAAAGTCATATTTAGCGATTAGGTATATATTTACCAGACAAACATCTAAGTTACTCTTAAAGAATCCTCAAAACGATTTGGTAGGCAGGCACTAAAAATAATTAGGGTGGATGCTCCGGTTCCAATTTTTTTTTTACATTTTTTTTATTAATGATCGTAAGCGCCATAGACTCTCCGTAAAATCTTCGGCCCTACGCAGAGACCCGGTGGCAGCTGGAGAATCCGTAAGAACGCCGAAGTGGAAGAACTTTTCGCTGAACCAAACGTCATTGGGGTGACAAAGGCGCAAAGACTTCGGTGGCTCGGTCACCTAGAGAGAATGGGAGGCGATCGAGCGGTAAAAAGAGCCTTTGAGGGGAAACCGACAGCACGCCGCCCGGTCGGCCGACCTAGGTACAGATGGGCGGATGTTGTGGATGTGGATTTGCGCGAACTCCAGGTTGTCGACTGGCGACAAAGTGCGCAGGACCGGAGTCAGTGGAGGGCAGTCGTGGAGGCCAAGACTCACTTTGGGTGGTTGCGCCAGAGGAGTAAGTAAGTAAGTAAGCGCCATAGACTCAGAAGGCGCTTAGACCCTTTATGCCAATTCCCGCCATTATAATAATTTCCAAAAACCGAATCGACAAATAAAATGTAATGAACGAACTTGCTTACAAAATTTTACAAGAATTGGTTGAAATGCGACCTGTAGAGGAGAACAAATGGACAGACACCTAAAAGCATTTTTCTCCAAGCTGAAGCGGAGACGCTTCGCTCGCTCGGTCAATAAAAATAAGAATTACTTCCTTTACCGTTTGATTATCACAACGAACTCTCAATGGTACTGGTATTGGCGCAAAGGTCCTAAGCGCCTTTGATTTCTATGGCGCTTAGGACCTTTGTGCCAATTCCCGCCATTTTTAAAATTTCCAAAAACTGAATCGACAAAAAAAAATTATGTAATTAACAAACTCGTTTACAAAATTTCACAAGAATTGGTTGATAAATGCGACCTGTAGAGGAGAACAAATGGACAGACACCTAAAAGCATTTTTGTCCAAGCTGAAGCAGAGACGCTTCGCTCGCTTCGCTCGCTCGGTCAATTAATCGGGGCTTCGCTATTCTACAAATAATAATTTGGTTATTCTTCGTACATATGTTAGTCTATAAGGTATTTCTAATATTAGTTTGTTGCCTAAACCATTTTTATAAACAAATAAATATGTTAAACAATTTCTAATTGTATTATTTCCACTCCTCAGGGCTCTCGTGCAACTATCGCCGCATATTGAAGCACATATTCGAACATTTCAAACGAATACCAATTAAACTGCCAACATTGTTACTGATATCGCACAATATTGTATAGAAATAGCCATACAAAGTGATATATTCCCTTAGCTTTCGAATGTATTTATTGTGTTCCTAGTTTTCTTTTGTTTAACATACTCGTAGTCACTAAGCTCACTACGGCGCTTGTAGAGATTCAAACTATGGAGATTGCATACCGCTACTGGCTACAGTTCTATACATAATCATATTTATTCTGTGACATAATGGTAGCCTGTTTTTTCTCCGAATTTTATTTTTCCGAATATTACTTGCCAACCAACTTTTCGCCGATGATTCACTTGGCGTTTACCAAATTATTATATGCTTTCATTTGGTCAAATTTTAATTTGCCAACTAGGTTAGGTCAGGTTCGATTATGATGATAATATGCGAAAGAAGTCTGCGAAACGTTACAATATCAAATCAAATCAAAAGTGTTTAGAGAACCAATACTGTAAAGCGAGATTGTAGTTTGTGTATTGTACCATACACATACAATTATATTTGTTGTTTTAAAACCCCTCACAATGCAAATATTCGGAATTTTACGTGGAAGTACGTTTAGTAATAAACCCACCGTCAATTATTTTGGCAGGTTTGTTATAAAAAGGCGCTTGAGCCCTCGTGACGACTTGACGAGGGCCGCATAATAACGTAATGAGGGCGTAAACCCTGCTTCAAATTCACGGGTCGCCGGCCGCCGCGGCGGAGCGCGGGGACCGCTAGGCAACTGTTTTGATGGAACGAGTTTTGTGCCCACATTTGTGACATGATGGTGGTGTCAGCGAAATGACGATGAGTTCCGAATGCCAAGGAATCAGTTCCTTAACTCTGAAGAGTTAAAGAGTTAAATTATTTAACTCTTTATACTAGTGGCTCTGTGAGCTGTAGACCTCGCGACCATCTGCTCTTAAGCCCCATAGGCCTGTGCGGCGCTTAATCTCTTTGTGCCAATTTCCATCAATTCTAATATTTTTCAAAAAACTAAATGACAAAAAGATCCTACAAAACTATAAAATCAGATCGCTCAACTTTCACGAGAATTCGTAGATAAAAACGACCTGTAGAGGAGAACAGCCGGAGATATGAAAGCATTTTTGACTAAGCTGAAACGTAGACCTTCGCTTACGCTAGGTCAAATCAAGAGCCATAAAAGCATGTCACATGTCATATTTAGCGATTAGGTATATATTTACCAGACAAACATCTAAGTTACTCTTTAAGAATCCTGAAAACGATTTGGTAGGTAGGCACTAAAAAATAATTTATTTATAAAAAATAAATAAAATCTTTATGGAAAAAAAAACAACTTCCCGGTCAAATTTAAAGTTTGAGTTAGTTTGAGTATAAAATACCGAAATCGCCATAAGGATCTTTCTTACCGTCTCATGGATCCCATCATTAGATTTGAAGTAAAATGAAACAAAACTACTTTGGAGTTTGGAGGAAACAAAATAACAATGCTTCAAATCGATTGAAAGATTTGGAAATATAAATTATAAACACTTCCTTGTTTCATTATCACAACGAACGTTCAATGGTCCTAAGCGCCATAGACACCAAAGGCGCTTAAGAACTTCGTACCAATTCCCACCATTTTTAAAATTTCCAAAAACTGAATCAACAAAAAATTTTTATGTAATTAACGAACTCGTTTACAAAATTTTACAAGAATTGGTTGATTTATGCGACCTGTAGAGGAGAACAAATGGACAGACACCTAAAAGCATTTTTCTCCAAGCTGAAGCAGAAAAACTCCGCTCGCTTTGCTCGCTCGGTCAATAAAAATAAGAATTACTTCTTTTACCGTTTCATTATCACAACGAACTCTCAATGGTACTGGTATTGGCGCAAAGGTCCTAAGCGCCTTTGATTTCTATGGCGCTTAGGACCTTTGTGCCAATTCCCGCCATTTTTTAAATTTCCAAAAACTGAATCGACAAAAATTTTTTATGTAATTAACGAACTCGTTTACAAAATTTTACAAGAATTGGTTGATAAATGCGACCTGTAGAGGAGAACAAATGGACAGACACCTAAAAGCATTTTTGTCCAAGCTGAAGCAGAGACGCTTCGCTCGCTTCGCTCGCTCGGTCAATTATATATGTATTAATGTTTGGATCAATATCAACGTTCTCGTGCATTCCACAGTTTTATGAAACAAATGCGTGATCCACTATCTATATACTCAGACATTAAGAAAAATAGTTAAATAGTTAGTACATTTCTAGATTTTAAGTTCCTAATAATACATGTTTCTTTAGAATTAAGCTTAATATTTAATCAAGATATGAGTGTAACTTACTCGAAATAAATGATTTATTATATTATATATCTTGTACGACCCCCGCCAGCTATCGGACCGATATTTTTGTTTGTTGACACAGTAGTCACAGTACCTATTTATTTGTGCGTGCCTATAGGTTTACTACTTATGCTGTTTTTTTTGTTTCTGATAGGCAACGAGGCAATGGCAATCCTTTTAAGCCAATTCAATAAAATCTGATTTAGTAAAATATAATGTCACACGTGTGTTTATAAAATTCAATTATATATCTAATTTAGTATTAAAACATCATTGTTTTTTATTTCACGTGCTTTATATGAGAATCAAAACTCTTTGGAGCTCGATGTCGGACTGATATTATCGGATGTATAAATTTGAATATCGAATATATCCGATATCGGATTGGATCGTGTGAAAACGCTCTCATGCCGCTGCAGTAGGGATTACAAATGACCAGGGTGCGTAGCCAAGATGCCAATCGCTCACGCTCAGTCGCTAACGAAACGCAACTGTCATTGTCACACTAATAAGGAAGAGTGATAGAGAGAGGTAGCTGCGATACGTTATAAAGCGTGAGCGATTGGCATCTTGGCTACGCACGCAGTTAAGCGTGTTGGCGATGACCACTCTGGGCGTCAGGTAAGGAACTACAGTGCAATTACAAGTCTATCATTTCAAATATAGGTATCCAGTTAAAGCTCTAACAATTTAATGTAGAATAGCACTTTTGCGACGTGCCTAGATTGGCAGACAATGGGCATATTCCACAATATAAAACCATCACGTTTTAACTGTCATGGAGATTCGGTAACGACGGTCAGAAGGGACGGAGAGAATTAGGAGCCAATTATGGCGTCACCGCCGTTACGTTTTTAACCCGGCCTCCGCGGCTAATTGTGACTTGTTTTATTGCCGGTGAGTCCCGGGATTCCGTGACCCGTAACTCTGGCTACTGAGGGTACTATACTCACTTCTTGCTTTCTCTGACACTTTTACCTTTCTCACTCCTTAACATCATCATCGCGCGGTTTAAAATAGAGATACCTCTGCTGAGACTAGACCGTTACATTCACAATTTTAATATGCTCTTATACTGCGAGCATTATTACATTTCATTAACACGCACATTGTCGTTAATGAACTGTTCTAAAAGGTGTTTAAATTATCTTAATAAGCTATTATTCAGAAACATGGATAAGGATAAACAAAGTGGCTTTTGTTTAACTTACTCGTAGGCGAGTACCTACCTGAGCCGGGCGAGTGTGGCCAACCGCAGGTGAAGGCGTTGCGGCACGCGGAGCTGGAGCAGGCGCGGGCGCAGGCGCGGAAGCGGGAGCGGGCGCGGACACTGCCGCCGAAGCGGAAATGCGAGCGCATGGCGTGCGGCTACGCCGTGGCGGCGCTGGCTCTGCGCATAAGACAGTATTGCTTTCGTAATTTACATACAGACTGGTTTTTTATTACGTTAACTTAGTCATATTGTTACGTACGTTTAAGGAAACAGAATAGCATTCGTTGTGTTTTTTCATACAAATTAATTAAAAGCGATCCTTGCGAAGGATCCTAGAATTCATTCCTAGATCTCTTACCGGGGGAAAAAGGAGGAATTTAATGTGTTTCATCATCGCTAATTTAAAACGGACATTAAGAACCATTAACTCCGCTTACTCAGTAAGTAAACCAGGATAACAAATAAGGATACCAGTGCTGCAGTGTCTTTGAAAAATGTATATTTCATAGACACATAACATAACTAGCTTTTTAAGTTTTGACTTATAAAATGCACGCGTGTACCTTGGATAATATATGGCCTATATATTGCTTAGCCAAGCTTACCCAAGTGCATAGGGGACAATTTGTCTAAGAGTGCACGCCGACATCCACTTCAAACTGAATCGCCTGTTAGAATTGCTTCCTGTGGTAAACGTGAGGATCAAGAAGTAGTACCTGGACTCTCGGTGGGCCTGGGGTCGGGCGTGCGCGCGCGGCGCGGCGCGGGCAGCGCCAGCAGCTGCCGGTACAACTCCAGCTCGTGGTAGAACTCCAGCGAGTCCGGCGAGCCCTGTCCGCCGCCGCCCGCCCCCGCCACTTCCACCCCCTCGCCCACCCCCTCCACCTCCGCCGTGAGCCCGTTAAGCACCAGCCGCCGCGCCGCCATCGCCGCCTGCGCCGCATACACTCACACGCACAAACACGCACACCTCACTTCACTTCTCAATAACACTCAAGACGTCCTCGTGACACTCATGGCGAAAATAGTTAGATTAGCCAATCTCACACCGTCTACAAACTCGGCAGTTGGGATAACGAATAATACGACTTGAAACTTAATTTAGCTATCACACAATGATCTATTTACTGTGCATGAAAGTATTTAGTTATTTAATAAGCTTTGCCGCATATTATTGACTCTCACTTATGTGTAATGATATAGGTACTATTTAGGTCGATTCACTGCCCTCGAGTCTTCTTGTAAATTTGCTTATTTCCATAAGATTTATCTTATGGCATTTATTCTTATGGCATACTGATCTGGGGAGAACCTATTTAAATATGTGTGTATACAGGTAAGTAGCACGAATAACAGCCGACTGATTGCATTAACGCACTAGGTTTACCTTACTCAGGTTATGCATGATTGGCGCGAGCTAATTATCATGCATGTTTACACGGTTGTATATTATATACCGACAGAGCACTGAACTAGAAGCGATTCATTCTGTGACTATTGTAGACACAACAAAGTTAGCTGAGAAACCACAAAACACGTATAAATCCTATTGTTTACCCAACAGCTAACCGACCACCAAAACATAACCCTTTATCTTTCAAGAGTTTCACTTCACTTTCGCAAACTTGCCGAAAGTCGTCTTAACAGCCATAACCACGCTTCAACCGGCAAACCGGCGGACTAGGGTGGCCGTTGACGAAGTTTATAAAAGTTTGGTGTTTCGAGCCGAGTCGCGAAGCGTGAAGAGTCGGATGAGGCGTGAGGCGTGGACACGACCGTCGCGCGACGCCGCGCCGCCAGACTGACTGCCGAGCTGGGACGGGCCCGCTTCGGGATACTGCTCCTCAGACCTTACTTCGCTACAGGTATCATATATATTTAGTTGATACGAATCTAACAGTCGCGAACAAGTACCTACATACTCGTAGTTACTAACTAAACAGCATCATCAAACTCTTAAAAATAAATGTGAGAGATTATGGCGGTATCCTAGCTTCTTCCCGCTGAGGAATTCTTGCAGCGCTACGCCGCAGTCGCTAGCATGGGGTTCCCGTTATGTAACGAATATGACTCGTACTGGTCAGGTGTAACTACAAAGTACTTATGTCATTTTTTGAATATGATATACTGTGCGGAATTTCATAGTAGGTACCTAATTACGACAAGAACATTACTGACGTACCTAATAGGTAGGTATTAATTATTTACGCTACAGATTCATATGACAGTTGTATTATTATCATCATCATCATCATCATTTCAACCGAAAGACGTCCACTGCTGGACACAGGCCTCCCCCAAAGATTTCCACAATGACCGGTCCTGCCCTACCCGCATCCAGCGGACTCCTGCGACCTTCACCAGGTCATCAGTCCACCTTGGGGGGGGGGCCTACTCACGCTGCGCCTTCCGGTACGCGGATATTATTATAGTACCTACCTAATTAAAACTTAAAACACGTGTTTCAAAAAAAAACTTGCATTGCATTATGTATGAGTAGGTTGCAGTAGGTACCTACTAACGCGTACACCAAATCTTGGTATTAGTTGCCATAGCGGACCCCAGGCTCTCTGGGCCTAAGCCGTGTTCACGTGCAGTGAACATGCGACAGCACGTGCAACCTTGGGTCCAGCAAATGGGGAGCAGACGACGTCTTGCTAAACACTTTAGAACGTCAAAATAAGACTTTATAATGCAAATAATCTTACACACCTCTCATATTTGTGTCTTTCTCAATTTATTTTCTACATTTGAAGCGTTATTATTTTTTCGTAAATATGAAAAATTAGACTCAATGTCAGTTTAATTTTCTAAGTTAACAGAAAAAAGGTTTCTTCGGCAGCGTAGTGCTGCAGTAAACTGTAAATGTTTTTTTTTTTTAGTTTAGTAGGTATTAATTTGTTTCACTACTTTCACTCGCTTGAGCATTTCCTCTCCTGTGGTTAAGACACTTCAAACTGTGGTGCAGACGATCGGTTACCTGAGTCTGAGCGCCGGCAGGAGAAAACGTGGTGCAGATATCCTTGACTTAGTGTAAGATTGTCCCATAATATTTATTTATTTATTATATATACCGGGTGTTTCCTGTAATAGGAGCAATAAATTTAGTCGTAGCTAGTACTCCCCAAACTAAACAACGTTTGTTCAGCGACTTTTAAAAATAACGTGTGTTTTGATTTTTATTACACTTTTAAGTTTGTTATAAGACGCAATGTACCTACTGCGAATTTTGTCATATTTGAATTGAACTATGTCAAGAGACGTCAATTAGAATACTATTTAGGTAGTTTGTATGAAAAAGTGAAAACCTACAGAATACATAATTTTTAAAAGTCGTTGTACAAAAGTTGTTAGGTTTGAGGAGAACTACCTACGATTAAATTTATTGCTCCTGTTACAGGAAACACCTGGTATAATATGTATTACCTATGGTTAGGGCTAGGGCTGTAGGGCACTAATAGGATATTAGGGTGTCTGTCTACAGTAGGGAAAAGCTCCTCCCGTGGGTAACATTTTTTTAAAGCCAGCTCTTGGGTTTACACGCCGGGAAAACGTGAGGAAGGTTATGATATGCCAGGAGGTGCTTTAAGTAGGTACTGACAGCATGGATGAGATTGATTTATTAGGTAGGTACTGTCACGGTATCCATGCAACATGTAGACAATTTGTCGCGATATCACGGAGTCGCGTAATATTGCGACTTAGGTATTAAGTAGTTGCGCGGCTTGGTCGCAGAATGTTACCTTTACTGTAAGTAGATATCTAAATAAAGTAAGATTTTAAGCTATCATTATAATTACTATTTAAAACGAGATTATTTACCATGCATATTTGTTTTTGTCAGCTCCCGATTTTTCGGCATTCGTACCAGCGCCTTGTTCACGGCGCTTGAAATAGTAATTACAAGGTATGTGATCTACATATACCTACATTTATATAAAGTAGGTATAGTTACTTGAATGTTTTTAAAGTAGGTATTAATTTAAATTGCATGATTAATTTAAGCTTCTGAAGTAATCCACCAAACCTGGCTTTACCCTTGTCGCTTATGTCCGGCGTTAGCCGCGCACTGCATGTGTTAAACTTACTTTATGGTTAAACATTGGATGTTGTTTGTTGCGGGGGGCGCATACCTGATATGAGATATGATATGAGATATGAGATCTTTATTCATAAAATTATAAATAATTTTACATGTCATCTTTATACATTTTGAATAATTTTACATGTCATCTTTTACTGTAGGGTAACGATACAATTTTGTTAGCTCTTAATTTACTAATTCTAATTTTTTGGTACAATATTTCTAAATAATTCTTTCTCTTAATATAAAGTCATTTATTGTATAACACGCTAGGTCAATTAACATTTTTTTGAGTTTGTTAGCAAATATTTTGTCAGATGCAGAGTTAAGGATGTCTTTAGGAAGGGTATTATAAATCTTTACTCCCATGACACTGAGTGCCTTCCGAGCCTTTGCCAGGCGGCAGTGAGGGACGAGCAGGAGGTGCTCTCCGCGCGTGTTGCGGCCGTGGTTTTGTCCACGGGTTTTGTGTAGTGTTAGATTAGATCTTACATAATTACAAGCCGTTAGTATGTAGACACTAGGCAGCGTGAGAATATTATGCTCTTTAAATAAAGACTGTGCTGGATAGTCATAGGGTTTACTAGAAATTATCCTAAGGGCACGATTTTGTAATTTAAACAGTCTATCACATTCAGCTGCTGTAGCCCACAACTCCACACCCTGAGTCAGTATTGAGTGGAAATACCCATAGTAGGCTACTCTGATATTTTGAGGGGTAAGAGATGGTACAAGTCTAGAAAGGGCATAACACGCAGACGCAAGCCTATCTGAAACCGCGTTAATATGGGGAGTCCAGGTAAGGCCAGAGTCAATAGTAAAACCCAAATATTTAACCTGCTCAACTTGTGGAAGTTCCGTGTTGTTAACAACTATTTCCAGAGGACACGTATCGCTTTTTCTCAACTGAAAATGCATGATATTTGTCTTATCAATGTTAAGAAGCATACCATTAGCCGAGAACCACTTGGAAATATTATGTATTACTATATTAGCATTTATTTTTAAATTGACAAAGTTATCAGCGCTAACTATAATGCACGTGTCATCAGCAAACATTATATATTCAGGCTCAGAGCACGCCGTCATAATGTCATTAACAAGTACCAAGAACAGGTTATTTCCCATCGAAGATCCTTGGGGCACCGCAGAGGTACCTATTTGTTCCATATTTGACTTGGCACCAAGAACGTATGTGCTTTGTTGTCGATTTCTCAGAAATGACGCAATCGTCGTAGCGTGCCAATATAGCGAGGAGCAGTGAGTGGTCAATCATCTCGAAGGCGCGCGACAGGTCGCAGAATATCGCTGCGACCTGTCGCCCGCCATCGAGGTGCCTCGTCACTCGCGCGACGGTATCGCGCACCGCGTCCGTCGTTGACCGCCCTGATTGGTACGCATACTGTTGCCTATTTAATAAATTATTAGATGTAAAATGTTGCATCATTCGGGTACTAAGTAAACGCTCAAAGACCTTAGATATAATGAAAATTAAAGATATCGGTCTGTAGAATTTTGGTAAGTGCATTTCACCCTTCCCCTTATAAATCGGTTGAATTTTAACTAATTTTAATATGTCAGGGTATAAGCCAGCGTTAACACAGCCATTCAAAATAAAAAGCAGTAATGATATGACCACAGGGGGGAAAAGATCTAAGACGTAGGTAGACATGTCATTGATATCCTTGGACTGTTTACGTTTCGTATCCTTACATGCCCTCACCAACTCTTCGAGCGTAAACGGTCTAAACACAAACTTGGGCGGTACCTGTGGCAGATATTTATCAATACAATACAATACAATACAAATATTTATTAATAAAATTTACATTTTACACGTCATTTTCACACATCTACAGTTACTTACATCTTATTCACTAGGTAGGTACATGTGTACAATCTGGTATTAATATTTAAATAGAACGATAAAATATATATATTACATGTCAGACACTATTGTAAAAATATAATTTATTCTAGTCCACTTTCGAAAAACTCGTCAATTGAGTATAATGCGCTTTTTATTAATTTTGATTTAATTTGCTGTACAAACGACTTATAACTGGAAGCTTGCTTTATAGCCGGAGGGATTACATTATAAATCTTCGGACCAATACAGTTAAGACCTTTCTTAGCTTTAGCGAGGCGTGTGCGTGGTATGTTTAGTTCGTGCCGCCGCCGGCTAATGGAGCCGTGAGCATCAGCGTTGGTGGCGAAAAGCTCAATGTTACTTCTAACGTACTTGGCCACTTCTAAGATGTATAGACCGGGCACCGTTAGGATCTCATATTTTCTGAACAAGTCTTTCGCAGGATGATCCCAACATACCCCAGCAATGATGCGCACTGCTTTCTTTTGAAGCCTGAACACTCTTTCACGTTCTGCAGCGTAGCCCCATAGGTCTATACCATAGGTTAATATGGAGTTAAAATAGCCATAGTAGGCTTTTTTTATGTTTATTAAGTCAAGGCTCGGTCTCAGTCTGCTGAGAGCGAAGCAAGCTGAGGATAGCCGTTGGCACAATGCATCAATCTGGGGTGCCCATTTAAGACCGGCATCGATGGTTAGTCCAAGATACTTTACTATGTCAACTTGCGGTACAGGATTACCATTACACATAATATTTAGTGAGTGCTCACTCAATCCGCGCAGACTAAAGTGGACAATATTAGTTTTCTCCACATTTAGTACCATGCCATTAGTTGAAAACCAAGACGATATCTGATTCATAACTTGTTGCAATTTTTCTTTTAATAGAACATAGGTTTCAGCCGCGACAATGACACATCCGTCATCAGCAAATAGAACAAATTCCGCCTGGTCTGAGGCCGAGGTGAAGTCGTTCATGAGTAGAATAAACAGGTTATTTCCCATTATTGAACCTTGTGGGACAGCGCTGGGACCCAGTACAAGCAGGTCAGATTTTGTTCCATTTACTGACGTGAGCTGTTTGCGTGCCTCGAGGAAGGATTCAATTATCCTGTGAAAATTTCCCGTAATACCGTAGTGCTCAAGTTTGGCCAGGAGTAGTGAATGACTCACCAGTTCGAAGGCGCGCGATAGATCGCAGAAGATCGCTGCCACTTGTCGCCGCCCGTCTAGGTGGTTCGTCACTCTGGCTATGACGTCACGCGCCGCATCTACCGTAGACCGGCCCGGCTGGTACGCATACTGCTGTCTATTTAGTAGTTTGTTTCGATTAAAAAAGGACATCAGCTCGTCGCTTAGTAATCGTTCGAACACTTTTGAGAAGATTGGAATTAACGAAATAGGTCTATAATTTTTTAGCAAACGCTTATCGCCTTTACCTTTGTATACAGGTTGGACTTTAACCTTTTTTAGATTAGTGGGATAGATTCCGTTATTTACGCAATCATTGAATAATACACAAAAAATATCAACAAAAAATGAGGGGAGCATGTCGAATAATTGCGTTGACATGTCATTAATATCAGTTGATTTTTTCCTTTTTATTTTCTTAACCGCTATAGCAACTTGTTGGCGGGAAAACCCTTTAAAATAAAAAATGTACACATGTCGCTCCGTGTGATTATTTAGGTATTGCAGCGCTAATGGGATGTTGGCGAATGCATTCGAGTTAATATTCGCGTCAACGTAGAACCGGTTTAGGTCAGCGGCCAAAGCAGAGCAGCGCTGTAACTCGCTCAGACCAGCTGATTCGCTTATCAGTGTTTCGAGAGCGTCGCCTTTGTTTACATGCCTACCAGTCTCCGCTGCAATTACACGCCATGATGTTCGGCTAATATTATTGCTGTTGGCGATTGATTTATTAATATAATCCCTCCGAGCTATGCATAACTCATTGAAGTACGCGCTTTCGGTCGTTTTCAACTCTATGGGTAAATGATAATCGTCAGGACTGTTACATAACTGCTTTTTGATACTTTGCAAACGCGAGCGTAAGGCCCTCACTGAGTCATTTACCCAAGACTTAGCAACACTTTTTTGTGGATATTTTTTTACAGGAAAATGTAGGTCATAGAAATTTGTTATAATGTCAAGTATAGAATTCACAGTTATATTCATGCAAACAGGTTTATTTAGGACAATTTTCCAGTCGTAATTAATTAAACTAAAATTAAATTGGTCAACATTATAGCTAGAAAACAGCCGTTTCCATATCACTTTATTACATTGATGCGTTGTGTCCATTTTAAAAGTTATTTTTGTACATTTATGGTCAGACACATGCATTTCAAAAGAAGTTACGCTTACGATGTCGTCAGTTGACATGTTACTATATGCGTGGTCTATGCAGGATGCTCTAGTTTTACATATTCTTGTAGGGAAGGATATAAGTGACTTAAGTCCAGCAGATGTTATGGAGTCAATTAATAGCTTTTTTTCGGTGGAATTTGTCAACAAATCCACATTCAAGTCGCCGACTATAAGTACTTTTTGTTGCTTAAGCGAACGGAGTTCGATTAACTGATTGAATCTATCGAGAAAAGATGTGAAGTTATTTATTTTACCTGGTTGCGGCGGTGGTTTATACACACATACCACTATTACATTTAGTCCAACGAACTCGATCGCACAAGCTTCAAAGTCCATTTCCTGGCACAGTTCTGAAACATCCTGACGTTCAATCGTTAGTAGCGAAGACCTTGTAAAAATGCATACGCCTCCGCCTTGATGTTTTGACCTGCAGAATTTGGCACTGAGTTTGAAGTTCATTATGGCAAGGGATAGTATTTCGTCTGAGGATAACCAATGCTCAGATAAGCAGAGAACATCTATATCTTTAATAAGTTCTAGTTCGCACTCTAACTTGTAAGTCTTGTTTTTTAGACGATTTATATTTTGATGAATAACTGTCATTTGTTTTGATTCTATTTCTAGTTTCGTTGTTATGATCCCGCTGGCCGGCCGAGAGTATTTTTGAATGTACAACTGAGTGTTTTGAGGGAAACGTTCACACTTATTGTGGTCGTGGGTAACGTCGTGTTTCAGATTTCGCGCCCGGTGCGGTGCCAACAGGCGGGCTTCTCGCACGCCGGGCGCTGTGGCGAAACCACTCGCTAACTTGGATATCCTGCGGCCAGCTGCTCGGGTTCATGAAATAGTCAAACTTGTCATGAGGTAACGTAATAGAAAATGAAGCGTAGTACTGGTGCTTAAGTCTTAATTGTTCCACTTTGTATCCCTCGCAATCATTCTTCTTTTTCATATACCTCACTAGGGTTTCAGCTGTAGTGTTCGCTTTGAAAAAACAGGCATGAATCCGTTTCACTATGTCCATCGTATGTAACTCCGGGTCAACAGATCCAGTGCCTTTTATTGCGGATCTTTTGTTGATTTTTCGATTGTTTTTTCGGGACCGTGCTTTCTGCCATTCTTCATCATCAGTTCCACCTTCATTTTCAGAGGTTTCCGTGGCAATTATTGTTGCAGCTGAGGATGCTGGTGTAGTGTCAGAGTTACATATATTGGAGTCCTTTGTCTGCTCATTATTCATTTGCTTTATATCTGCGGCTATGTTTATGTCAGGTGCATCTGTAGCCGGTGTCGGAGGTGTCACGGGTGCACTCGATTTTCGACCCTGTGCCACTCGATTTGTAGCAGCAGTTACGTTGAGACGTGCCTGGCGCGGTGGACGCGGCTGTCGTATTGTTGGTGTAACCGCTGGTTTTTTCGGCTGAGACTTGAGGGTGTTAGGTTGGTACTTATGTCACTTCACTAGTTTAATCTAATAGGTTAATATATTCAACCTGTGGCAATCTCTCTCCTATCCAAGATGGCGTCATGTGAACATGAACTGTAATTTGCTCCCATAAGTTTAAATTAAAATAAAAGAAGTTTAAGTGGATTCCCGACTTTCTTTTCATCACAACATGGTGTCAGAAGTGAAGAATGGGTGACAAGGAAGAGAAGACTCAAGACAAAGAAGAAAGTGCACCTGGCAAGTCGAAAAGTGTAGTGGCGATGGCGGCCAGTACAGAAGAAGCGGAATTGAAACCACATGGGCTGGGCACGTATTTGCCAAAGCTATTAGTCTCATCGGACACCACCAACAATAATGCTGAAGAATGGAAGAGGTGGTGGC
Source organism: Lathronympha strigana (assembly GCA_949128165.1). Lineage (NCBI taxonomy): Eukaryota > Metazoa > Arthropoda > Insecta > Lepidoptera > Tortricidae > Lathronympha > Lathronympha strigana. Next base: position 25,249,758 of record OX421908.1, read on the forward strand.
AACGTTTCGACATATATTTACTGGCATCGGGACTCGACAAGGCGGATGACAAGAGAAAAGTCGCAATAATGTTACACTCCATGGGTGCTAAAGGTCTGGAAATATTTAATTCATTTAACCTAGACTTGGATAAATGTAAATTAACAGAAGTCAAGAAGAAATTTGATAACCATTTTGAGCCACAAAAGAATTTGACCATGACACGATACATGTTTTTCACGAGACGTCAGAATAAATCCGAAAACATCGACGATTTTCTCACTGATTTAGAGAATAAAAGTAAAGATTGTGAATTTAAAGAGCTCAGAGAATCCCTGATTCGAGATATTTTTATTGCAAACATGTGTTCAGACTTGTCACATGTCAGGCAAAGACTGTTACAGGAGCCTAGTTTGTCATATTCCAGGATGCGTGAGCTGGCAAAAGCTGTCATTGCGGCTCAACAGGATTCTGACAGGATAGTGTCAGAAAGCACTGGAACAAAAATTAAAGATGTGTTGTACTTAAGGGGCAGAAGTCATAGTCGTGCTCATAGTCATCAGAGGTCAAATAGTCAATCAAGATACTCAAGAAGTCAGACAACGTCAAGAGATCAGTCAGCGTCAAGAAATCAGTCAATGTCAAGAAATCAGTCAGCGGCAAGAAACCAATATAATTCAAGAGGGCAATCAACCAGTGGGTACCAGTCATCGGGTCAGTCACATCACAGTCAAGCTTCATCGGGATCATCGCAGGGAGGTCGGCAGTCCACATGTGTTCGCTGTGGGCAGGTGCATCGCTACAAATGTCCAGCAGTCAACGTTCAATGCAGGTCATGTAATTCTTTTGGTCACTATGCTAAATTTTGTTTCAAAAATAAAGAGCTAAGATATTTGGAATTAGATAGCCTCGATGATGAAAATGCTAACTGCTCTGAGAGGTTCTTTGTGGGGCAGTTACGGGAGATATCACAGTTAGGGGAAGGCTCAAATAGAGAGAAAAAATCTTGGTACTTAAAAGTCAAAGTCAATAATAGAGATCTAAATTGCCTTTTAGACACAGGGGCAGAAATTAATTTAATATCATTAGGGACATATAAAACCCTAGGACTCAACAACATAGAAAAAACTAGTACAGGTGTAACTACATATAAAGAGAATCTACCTATAATTGGACAGTGTCAACTGGAATGTCATTTTAATAACAGAGTAGAAAATATCATATTTCTTGTAACAACTGTCGATGGTAAAACCATTTTAGGTCTTGACACTTGCTCAGACTTAGGCATAGTCAAACGTGTCTATTGGCTGGAGCAGGCCGATAACTGTCCAATGCTTAAGCAATATAATGATGTATTTCAGGGTCTGGGGTGTCTGCCTCCTGTCTGCCATCTGAAACTGAAGCCGGATGCAGTACCATGCATCGATCCCCCAAGGAAGGTGCCATTTGCGCTGCTGCAGGACCTTCGGGATGAGCTGGGTCGCATGGAGAACATGAAAGTCATTGAAAAAGTCACAAAACCAACAGCGTGGGTCAACTCCGTAGTAGTCACAGTCAAGTCACCAGGTCAGCTTAGAGTATGTTTAGATCCTAGAAATTTAAATAAGAGTATCATGAGAGAACATTATCCATTAAAAAATATTGATGAAATTAGGTCACAATTGAAGGGTGCAACTTGTTTCTCACACCTAGATGCGTTCTCAGGTTTTTGGTCTTTGAAACTTGATGATGAGAGCTCTGAACTCTGTACGTTTCAGACTCCTTTTGGCAGGTTTAGATACCTTAGGCTACCATTTGGCATCAATGCATCAACAGAAATTTTCTATAGAGTCATTTGTGAACTGTTTGGTGACATTGAGGGTGTTCTTATTTTTGTAGATGACTTCCTAGTCTATGGGGAGACACCAGAGATTCATAATGAGAGACTGAAAAAGGTATTAGATAGAGCCAGACAGGTCAATCTAAAGTTAAATAAGTCAAAGTGCAAATTTGCAGTCCCTGAAGTAGAATTTTTAGGATACATGTTTAACCGAGATGGTGTTAAAGTCAGTTCAGAAAGGGTCCAAGCGATCAAAGAAATGCCAAGTCCAAGTAATGTGAAAGATTTGCAGAGATTTCTTGGTATGGTCAATTTTGTAGGGTGTTTCATTGATAATTTGTCAGAAAAAACCACACTCATGAGAACTTTGTTAAAAAAGGATGTACCCTGGCAGTGGGACAGTAACTATGAAAAAGAATATTGTCAATTAAAAGAAATAATATGCAACACTCCTGTGTTAGCACACTATGATGTCAATTTGCCTCTAGTCTTGTCGGTAGACTCATCCAAGTCAGCGCTGGGTGCAGTAATCATGCAAAATAATAGACCAATTGCATTTAGTAGTAAAACTTTAACAAGGTCACAAGAGAATTTTGCACAAATTGAGAAAGAGCTATTTGCTATCCAATTTGGTTGCACTAAATTTAATCAGTACATTTATGGTCGTAAAGTCACAGTGCACACAGATCACAAGCCGTTGGTCTACCTTTTCAAAAAGCCATTGCATGAGGTTCCAGCAAGATTACAGCGCATGATGCTTACTTTACAAAAGTATGATCTAGAAGTTATACATGTACCAGGCAAAGAGATGTTCATATCGGACACTTTATCTAGAGCAGCCTTAAAAGATAATTTTATCCCTGACAATGAATCTGAGATGTCTTACCATGTAAACTTACTTGAGTCAAATTTAGCAATCAGTCAAGATTATAGAAGTAATTTAAAACAAGCAACCATTGATGATGAAACTCTCCAAATATTAAAAAAATATTATTTTGAAGGGTGGCCCAATAGTAAAGATAGAATCAGTGCACTAGCAAAACCATATTGGAACATGCAGGCTGAAATTCATGTCGTAGGAGATTTGTTGTTCAAAGGGTCAAAATTGATAATTCCAAAGTCCATGCAAAAAGAAATATTAAATAAATTGCATGAAGGTCACCAAGGGATAAATAAATGTCTCAGATTGGCTAGAGATTCATTGTATTGGTCTAAAATGTCAGCTGATATAAAAAATGTAGTGGATCAATGTGATGTTTGTGCCAAGTTCAAGCCTTGCAACCAAAAAGAACCATTAAAAAACCATGAAATAAGTACATATCCTTGGCAACGAGTGGGCATTGATCTAATGCATTTTGACAACTCAACCTATATTGTAGTAACTGATTATTACTCAAAGTACATAGAGACAGCCATGTTAAAGAATAATAGTACAGCTAAAAATGTCATAATAAATTTAAAATCAATATTTGCCAGACATGGTATACCCATGACACTAGTGTCAGATGGGGGACCACCATTTCAGTCATCGGAATTCAAATCATTTTTACAAGAATGGGACATAGAACATGTAGTCACGGCTCCCTATCGATCACAGTCTAATGGTCAAGCAGAATCATCTGTGAAAATTTTGAAAACTATACTAAAAAAGTGTAGAGAAGATGGATCTGATCCTTACTTAGCTTTGTTACAATTTAGAAATACACCTAAAAATCACATGTTGTCACCAGCTGAATTATTGATGTCCAGAAAATTAAGAACTAAAATACCAGTAAATTGTAATAAGCTCAGACCTAAAGCTGTAACATTTCAGGAGTACAAACAATCAGCTGTTAAAAACAATGAAGAAATGTCAAGATATTATAATAGGAATGCCAAACCACTATCTTTATTGTATGCAGGAGATCAGGTATATTATAAGAAAAATCCTCACAGTACTTGGGAAAAGGCTGTAATTGTAAAACGGTTAGATGATAATAGATCCTATGTAGTAAAAAATAATAATGGTGCAACTTATGTAAGAAATAGAGTTCATCTCATTCATAACTATAGTATTTTAAATAGTGACTTGACTCGAGTGTCTCCTATGCGATCTTGCTCACCACGAAGGGAAGAGATAGGTATGGAGGTGGCAGAGGCAGGCCAGGAGACAGGTACTCCAGCACCAGTTATGACTGACAGAACGGTAACCAGATCAGGACGAGTTGTAAAACCTACCAAACGTTATATTACAGAATGTTAATTATAGTTAAGTGTTGGCATCAACAAATATGCAAATGTAAAACGTAGAGTTAAAATTTAATATAAGCTGCATGTAACAGTTATAATTGTTAAACTTGAGATTTTCACATAAGTCACATACTGCTTAAATTTATAGATCACTACTTGCTAAAGACTAAAAATAATAATTGTAGATTATATTTAGAACAAAGACTAGTTAAAGGAATAGACTGATAAACTTAAATTTGTAATTTACTTTAACTTGAAAGACTGGTAATTAATTTTGTTATTGTATGAAATACTAGCTTAAGGAAAGGGATGTTAGGTTGGTACTTATGTCACTTCACTAGTTTAATCTAATAGGTTAATATATTCAACCTGTGGCAATCTCTCTCCTATCCAAGATGGCGTCATGTGAACATGAACTGTAATTTGCTCCCATAAGTTTAAATTAAAATAAAAGAAGTTTAAGTGGATTCCCGACTTTCTTTTCATCACAACAGAGGGTAGATATATTCCCGTCCATCTTGCTCGTCAACTCACGTATTATTTGAGACTGATCTGCTATTTGGGAGTCCGAGCTACGCTTGACCCACTTGTGAGATTACCCCTTGGATTTTTGACGTATGCAACACCAAATTCCTACCAAACCGCCCCTCCGGCGCGCCGCTCCCCCACCCCCAGCGCGCGCGCCTACGGCATGCAGCGTCGGGCGATCGCATCGCTCCTCAGTACGTTTTGGATTTTTGGACGGAGTTAACGTGCAACACAACACAGTGAAGGAACAAGCCTTACACAGTAAGTCATTATTCTGTTTTTTAATTTTTCCTACCTAGGTATAACACTGTAGGAAAGCCCTACAGGTTAATACGGGATTGCCTGCTCGGTAACGACAGCAAACTCCCATAGCAATGTCCATTTCTAGGAAAGCCCTAGATGTGTTTTATATGTACATATGACCACTTACGTTGGCATAACTGTATTTTAAAGACATTGCCTGCTTAGCTATTTACTTGGCGAAATCAGCCTGCATGTCGGCTGAGCGCACAGCCGACGTCGGCTGCGCAGCCGACCCTAGGTTCGCCCAGACGACCGTCGTCTGGCCGGCCGACGGTGAGACTTCGCCGGCTGCACAGCCGACGGCTGATGAACTGTTTACCTGTTCAATAATGGGCTTTCTGACAAGATCCTTTTCTTTTCTCCAGATGGCTCAGTCCACAATGGGAGCCTTTGCGGAGTGGAATCCACCACCTGATGAAGAGCCCTTCTTCAGAAATATCATCCGCATTTTGGATGAACTATACCCACAAGACTGGAGAGATTGGGTTGTTAATACCCCAAGCTATGAAGACCTATTTGGAGAAAAAATTAACTCTGATCTGGAGTGTCGTCTACGCTTCGCAGTGCCCACAGTTCTGCTTGCCAAAGCTCACGATACTTGATCATCCTTAAGTGAGCGCCGCTATAAGCGAATAAAACGAGTGCTCTTAACTTGGCCACTAGGCCGAGCACTAATATACGTACCGCTTCACATTATGGCAAAAATTCATCCAGTACGGGCCTTTAATAATTTCACTGAAGTACTCCCAATGTTAAAACCACAACTGATCTCACGGGAGGAAGCCTCAAAGCTCCTGAAAATGGAAAAGGGTGAATCGGCGTCATGCTGTAGTAGCAACGATCAAGCATCTAAAAGGAGCCATATCCCGGACCCCCCTACAGTAAGAAAGGAGCCTAGGGTTGAAGATTACATGGCCCAGCAAAGTACCTTGTTAGAAAAATTATGTCAGATGGTACAGACCACTAACGAAAATATGAATAGCATGCTTAGTATGGAACAGCGCACTCCTTCCCCAGTCCCATCGCAAGCGTCGTCACAAGCTCCCTCATATGAAAGTGACAACGTACCAACAAGGAATGATGACTGGCTCCACCTATGGAGAATGAACCCATAACAGTGGAAATGCCGAACGAAGCTGTAGAAGAATTGGCAGATTTTGCACCAGGGACCAAAGAATCAGAGGCTAAAATATCCAAGGCATCTGAAACCTGCGCGAATCAGGGCATAATCTGTCAAAGATTCAACTCTGAAGGGTGGGCCAATATCAGATATGCTGATGTGCAAAAACAGTTTCAAGCAACTCCAGCCTTTACGTCACTAAAAATAAACAGCAATCTCGCTACGTTAACACCTAATTGGCAGTTGGTGACTGTCTTCGAAAAGATGGACCTATGTCTAGGCGCCGTGACTCACGGCTTATTGCAACAGCGTCAGTTTTTCCAAGACTCTTATAAAGATTCATCTCTGGAGGTCAAAACTTACATAAGCAAGAAATTCCTGGCTTCTGACGCAAACTTCAAGAAGACTTCCGACGCTTTATTACAATACGTGTGTGGAAAGCGAGCAGAAGTAATTCAGCAGAGACGTGGACTGTACAAGCCTTCCAACAGAACCTTAAATGAGTTGCTCCATGCGATACCACCTTCTGAAACGCACCTTTTTGCTGAACCTAAACTAGCTGACTTTGTGAAGGAGCAAGGAGGTAGCAATAAGCTTTTTCCCGGAAAGTTTCGCAGGCCAGTTAACGCCACCACAACCTCACGCTATAATACCAGGCGAGGAGCTCATGCAACGACAACGGCCGAATTCAGGGACTTTCGGGACAAACCACAATCAAGCAATAGCTTTAATAACCACAGAAACCCGACCTCTAGAAGGCCCGAGAAGTCGAGATTTCCTCCAAAACGTGGGCCTCAGAAGCAAAATAGAGGCAACAAAAAATTCTAAGTTTCAAGCAGGACAGGTGAGCGCAAAAATACCCGCTTGGCAAACACTAGGGGCCCCTCATAGTATCCTTGCTATTATATCCGGATATAGAATACCTTTTGTCGCCTGGCCTCCACGTTTTACATTTAATAAAAACATAAACTCTTCGTATGTAACGAAATCTTCGCCAGATATGTCTGTAGAAATACGCGAGATGTTAAAATCGGGCGCCGTCAAAAGGTGCAATAGCAAGACTGGATTTATTTCGCCCATGTTTCTGCGAAAGAAATCTGATGGCTCTAATAGACCCATCTTTGATTTACGAAATCTAAATTTCTATTTGCGACCTCCTAAATTCAAACTGCTCAACCATTTTAAAGTCCCTCAATGTGTAAAGCAGTCTGATTTAATGACAAAAATTGACTTGTCTCAAGCTTACTTCCATATACCTATTACATCAGGTCATCGCAGGTTTTTAGCTTTTGTTTATGAAGACAATGTCTATGAAATGACCTGCCTGCCATTCGGTCTTGCTACCGCCCCTTGCGCTTTTGCTAATGTAACCAACTGGTTGGCTAATCTTTTCAGGAAGGAAGGCATTCGCATCGCCGTTTACCTAGACGACTTCCTAATCATGCACACCAACCCACAAGTTCTACAAATTCAAACTGCACAGGTGTTAAATTGCTTAGTACGCCTGGGATGGTGCATAAATTGGAAAAAGTCAATATTGATACCGCGAAAAAGCTTACAATATTTAGGAATAGTCTGGAACACCGATCGAAACCTCAAGTTGCTGCCACACACAAAAATAGACAAAGTTATAAACATAGTAGGGAAAACTCTGAAGTCAAACTGGTGGACTTGGAAAACAGCAAAAGAAATATTGGGACATTTGAATTTTGCAGCATTCGTAGTTCCACTGGGAAAATTGCACTGCAGAACAATCCAAATAGAAGCGAATCGAATACCGGAAAACGACATCCACAAGAAATTTCATTTACCGGTAAACGTAGCACAAGAACTACACTGGTGGATGAATCACATTCATCAGTCATCTGCAATTCACCACGAAGAACCCACGGTGTTTATCACTACGGATGCTTCCGATCTAGGTTGGGGTGCCACAGTAAACGACATGAAGCTGAGCGGCACCTGGAGCAACGAACAGTTGTCGTGGCACAGCAATCGGAAGGAGCTCTGGACATTAAAGGAGACGCTTCGTCAATCAGCTATACACCACAGGTCTCAAACAGTCCTCACCCAGACAGACAACAGGTCTGTGGCAGCTTACATAACCAAAGAAGGTGGAACAAAATCACGTGCTCTACTACAGTTGGCCACGGAAATCTTAGAGCTAACCCATCGATATCAGATTCATCTTGTGGCCCGATATCTCCCCGGACGATACAACCTGACAGCGGACAGCTTATCGAGATTCCGCGCCAATCCAGAATGGACCTTGTCCTCAGAAATGATGGAGGTCATTTTCAAGAAGTTCGGGATGCCATCGATAGACCTGTTTGCGAGCTGCAGATCAGCTGTAGTAGATCGGTATGTCAGCGAAGATGCCAGGGACCAGGCTTGCGTCTTTGTCAATGCATTCAGCAGACCCTGGCACTACAGACTCGGCTGGCTATTTCCCCCACCCTCACTGATACCACGTGTGCTCCATTACCTAGAAAAGAGCTCCGGAACATACCTCCTAGTAGCCCCGAAATGGGAGAAAACGTTTTGGAAGGTAGAGTTACACCGCAGAGCCCTGAGCCCGCCATTCCGAATTTGGAAGCTGCGGAAACATCTAATGGATCTTCAAACCATGAAGCCACCACCAGCCGTGGAGAAACTAGCTTTGCAGGTTTGGAAAATTCGGGCTGGTGTCATATAGTCCAATCATGGGACAATGAACAGAAAGCTCTGCTAGAGTCTTCATGGCGCAAATCTTCATTGAAAACTTATAAATCAGCCTGGGACAGATGGCGTTCATGGTCAAAAGGTAAATGTTCAGTGAACAATCCGGAACCTAACGACATTGCACTGACATTGTTCATTCTTTATTTACACCAAGATGTGAAATTAGCTCCAAGCACGATAGCCGTACACAAATCAGTTGTATTTACATTTGCAAATTCAATGAAAGCCGAGGGTCTCACCGGGAATCCCTTAATTAAGCAGTTGATGAAAGCTTGTAACCTTAACAAAACCACCTCCGAGAAAACCTTCCACGTGGGACGTTAGCAAGATGATTGAATATCTACAACATTACACCATCGATGTTGATAGTATATTTCAAGTATCTCGTCACTTAGCAGTACTCTTATTGCTGTGCACCGGTAGAAGAATACATGATCTAATCCTTTTGGATGTTAGCCCAGAGCATTATGAGGATAATGGTGATTATTTAATACTCTGGCCGAAGTTTGGTTCTAAAACCGATTCAACAACATATCGTCAAGCCGGGTCGAGACTATCAAATGTTGGCGCTACGAACCTCAACCCTTCTTCGTGGGTCAGAAGACTTATAGAAGTCTCACAAAAAAGACGAAGTGCCAGAGGGCATTTAACTAATTTATTCATTACGACAAGAGGGAAGGTAAACATGGCCTCTCGGGCTGTTATAGCTGGCTGAGTTAGGACGTTACTGCAAGAGGCAAATATAAAAGACTCACCTGGCAGTTTCAGATCGGCAGTTAATTCTAACTTGTGGCGACAAGACAATATCAATATAGAGGAAGTGTTAAAAAGAGGAAATTGGAGAAGTAAAGACACATTCCTTAGACATTACTTTAAAGAGGTACGCAGACAGGAAAGTAATTCGAATAACGGCAGTACCAGAAGCGTAATCGACGCTTTCTTGCCACTTTAACCCTTAATATAATTTGTCTCCTAGTTGATTGATCTCAAATCATAAACCAAAAGGCTGTTATATTTAATCATATTTGATTTATAAGAAAAGAGGAATATTTTGTTACTCAATATTTAATTATTAAAGACTGATGTCTGACTGACTGATTAGTTTAGACGCCCCAATCGGGATAAAAACATTAAGAAAACTTAAGTTTTGTTTCTTATTTGTTAAGTTATCTTATTATGTTACAATTGTAACTAGTTACCATAATACAATCGTTTCCGTTGAAACTCTTGGTAATTTTATTTAATAAATACTTGCTACAAACTAATTAACCCTGTAAATCACAGTACGTCATGCAGCGCCGGCAGAAAATAAACACGTCTCACAAGTGGGTCAAGCGTAGCTCGGACTCCCAAATAACACCGTTTTCCCCCCAAAGGGTAGAAAACGGATATTTGGGATCCAGCGTAGCTTGACCCACTCATTTTTTTATTGCCTTGCCGGCTATGAGAAGTACTGAGGAGCGATGCGATCGCCCGACGCTGCATGCCGTAGGCGCGCGCGCTGGGGGTGGGGGAGCGGCGCGCCGGAGGGGCGGTTTGGTAGGAATTTGGTGTTGCATACGTCAAAAATCCAAGGGGTAATCTCACAAGTGGGTCAAGCTACGCTGGATCCCAAATATCCGTTTTCTACCCTTTGGGGGGAAAACGGTGTTATTTTCGTATTTTGCTCGTTGATAACATTTTCTAAACACTTCACTTTATCCATAAGTTTAGTCACATTCTGGAGCACTTTTTGCACATCACTCTCAATGCTACTGAGCGACATTTTGTTTTATTTCGAATAATTACAGCGGAGATTTGTCTCACGCGTCCGTTCCGTCGCGGGGTAGGGGGGCGAACTGACTATCGAGATAATTATGCTAGTGCGTCACTTACGCACGGGCGGGCATCATTGTTAGTATGCGTGTAGTAATGATTGAGCTGGTCGCGCCCCCTCGCAGCCGCCGGGCGCGCGGCGCGCGGCTCACGAGCACGTCGAGGGGTCCGCACTCCTCTCCTGGCTCCCGGCACCGCTCCGCCGGCCCGTCTCGGACGCGATGGCTTCCCACACAGTCCGACAAACACTACCACCTGTACTACCGACTATTTTGTTATTTATAAATTCTTTACGATCGTTACGTAATGTGGCCCAATACACTGTTTCCAGTTTTAATAGGCTGTAATCATTAGGATGTTTAGATAAGTTATTTTTTAATGTCCGCAACTTATTACGCAATTTACGTATGAGGTCATTGACCCACGTGTTTACAAACCTTTTTATGGGTTGTTTTCGTATAGGAAAATTAATGTCATAAAAATGTTTAAGAATATTAATTATTGATGTAGTTATTTTATCTGGGCATTGATTTTTTAAGATAACACTTTGCCAGTCATATAACTCAAGGCACTGACTAAAATTTCTTTTGTTCTGATTTGAGAAAATGCGTTTAGGTAGGTACATACTTTATGGGGGACACAAAATGATTGGTGTTAATGGTGATATTTACGCTTAAATGATCTGTAAGGTACAAATCGTTACAATATACATAACAAATCAAACTCTTAACACAACTGTCTAAAGTTATGTTGTTTAATTAAATTTAGAAGGCATCGAGAGTTAGACAAAAATGTTGCGGCTGTGCTCACCTTTGGGACAGGGGGAAATGAAAACAATATCTACACTTACAGCATATTTATTTATTATTAAAATTACATGATGCGCGCCATGTCAAATAATACTTTACTAGATAAACATCAATTCTGATCTTCATTGAGAACATTCGACAATCATTACAGAGAATCGAGTTACCTATGTAGGTATTATTCCAAAAAGTACAATGAATAAATACTCGTAACCTACTTAAACATTACAATTAGATCTATCAATTATCACTATAATGACTCACAACATTCTGACTGCTAGATCAGTATGACTGGAAGTTAGCAGTAAAAATGTTAAATAAGAAATGGGGCCAAAATCACAGTTATAAAATAAAATAATGCAGGTTTTAGAACACTTTTTTAGTTCGAGTAAATGCATATATTATCTGTTATTGTTTATTAGTAAACAGAGTGTGCACTCTACAGTACTAGTATGATTACACCTCAGGCGACAATAACACCGAGAGGGATCTTATACACACATATTTTCGAGTTAGACGTCTTCGTCAAGCGAAAATAAGCTAAAGCTGAATTCTAATTATTATTGGCTAAAATGGGACCTCCCATTTTATTTCCTACATGGGTAGGTATACAGATTTGAAAAATTACGTCCGCGGTCCTCCGATTATGTCCGTCTTTGGGACTACGAGGGAAATGCAGCTTTCGAGAAGTGGAGTTTGGTTTTAGTTAATAATAATGGATGTGTGTTTGTGCGTCTCCTAGTTCAAGTTACAAGTTGTAGGCGTTATTGGTACCTAAAGCCTCGTATTTGTTGTAAACATATTTGATTATTTTTAGAAAAAGGTATCACTTTATCGCTTGCCGATAAGGCGCTAATACTATAAAGATTCATTTAGAAATGAACCCTATCAACCAGTTACAAAGTGGTATCTTTTACTAAACTCAAGCACATTTGCTGCGTGAATTTTCGATAAACGCGGGCTGCATTGTTATTGCTCGCCCGAGCGAAAACACTGCCGTATATGTTAAAGTACGAGTTGTAGAAAGTGAGCTGTGCAGAGTACAGCCAAGTGCAAAAATATGGTTCGACATAATCGACTCATAAATATGGTGCTACGCTCTTATTACACCGGCATAAGGTGCTATAAATAAATAAAAATAAAATTCGTTTAATTCAGACAAACTGTCCATAGAATTGCAATTTAACTACAAAGCAAACCAAAAAGATAAAAACTATATTAAATTACAAATGCTATGGGACATATTTTTTTGTAAGATGTGCACCACCATATTTTTACACTTGACTGTACAACAAACAATGCACAGTCGTCGTCTCGTTCTGTTCAGAAGTAGCGGTTCCGGCCGGTGCTGGTGGCGGGCGCGGGTCAGACGGCGTGCAGCAGCCGCAGCAGCTGCCGCGGCGCCAGCGCCTTGGCGGCGTGCGGCCAGCGCGCGGCGCACAGCGCCAGCAGCGCCGCGCACACGCACAGCGCGCCCAGCAGCGGCAGCAGCGCGCGCGTGCGGGGCGCTGCGGCTAGCCCCCCCACCCCCGCCCCACCCACCCCCGCGGTACCCGGCCGGTGCTGGTGGCGGGCGCGGGTCAGACGGCGTGCAGCAGCCGCAGCAGCTGCCGCGGCGCCAGCGCCTTGGCGGCGTGCGGCCAGCGCGCGGCGCACAGCGCCAGCAGCGCCGCGCACACGCACAGCGCGCCCAGCAGCGGCAGCAGCGCGCGCGTGCGGGGCGCTGCGGCTAGCCCCCCCACCCCCGCCCCACCCACCCCCCACGCCGCGTGGTGCGGCGGCAGCAGCTCGCGGTCCAGGCACAGCGAGCACGGCGGCGCCGGCGGACCTGCCATCACCACCAATATTAACCTATACCGCTTACAACTTTGTTCATGTTGCTGGCGACCAAAGAGTTAGTGGCTTCCTCGCACAACGTATTAACATTGCGATACAATGAGGAAATGCCGCCAGCATCCTAGGAACAATACTTCAAGAACCTATTTTAGATTTGACGTAGGTAGCTAGGTAAGTTACGCTTACTGAATGTATTTTACGAATCAATGTTTTCTATTCAGTACGCAGTGATTTTGGAATAGCATGGATATCGGTTAACGTCCGCGGTAAACACGCCACGGTTGTGTCGGTGCCGGTACCTGCGGAGTGCGCGGCGTGCAGCAGCCGGAGCGCGCCGTCGCAGGCGCGCCAGTGGCGCAGATGGCAGAAGGCGTAGGCGAGCGCCTCGGAGTCCCCGCGGCGCAGCACGTGCTCGGGCGGCAGCGTGAGCGGCCGCAGCTCCAGCAGGTACGCCGGCACGTGCGGGTTGAACTCGATCGCGCGCCGGATCGCCTGAACAAATACACTTCATAAAAGGGACCAAATACAATCATCACCAAAAAAAATAACTCTAAAGCCCGTGCCAGACGGTTGACAACGACAGTTTCTGCAAGACGACCTTGGCAGAAAAACAGCGGTTTTCAGCCGTGTAGCAAGTGGTTGAAACCAAAATCTGCATGACCTTTAAACGCCCTTGGCAGACGGGCGTGCTCTGCCAACCAAACGGCAGAAGCAGTGGTTGACAATCGTCTAGCCGCTTGTTGTCAGCCACTCGAAGGACAGTCGCGTAGCCGCACGCTCCGAGTGCAGACGCGTCGCGCGCGCACACAATATTACAGGATGGCGAACGAATGCGATGTTATTACTGAACTGCTTGAGTTATATTAATCCAGTCATTGAACTGACAGCTTGTATGGAAATTTTGACAGTTTGGGAAGTAATTAATAATAGGTATTTTTTTTAGCGTAACGGATATTAAGTAGGCAACAAAATCCAACAAAATATCGTTACACGCTAATCGTCACAAATATGTACACACATGTTACAAACATTTTTGTTGTAAGATTTATATGTATATATGTTTTTTAAGCCGTTTAAAATGGGTCAGGACCAGTTTCTACCTATTAACATTTGTTTCTAGCGAAATAACACATCTACATCTATGCCGTCCATTTTGTAGATTTAATGGTTTTACTCGAATAAGTTGTCTTCGGTTTCTCTTTTAACAGATAGAAGACAAATATGTCGTCATGTTCACATACAAGAAAACTATTTGCTATCGTTCAGTTAAAAAAATCGATTTAGTTTATTATTATTTTTTTACTATTTACCTACTTCCGGAAGAAAAGTTTGTAGAATTTTTGCATATATCATATATAAATATCCCATTTTAACGTAATTTGAAAAAATCAGGCTATTATAATTTAATGTCTGTCAAAATCGTACATATCTTTCCTGGGTTATATAGAGACCTGCCGTGCCTCTGGGACTTGTCTTGTGAGGCGTACAAGGACCCAGTGCAAAAAAATAATGCATGGGAAATTTTAGTTTTAGTTTCCAAATACAAAGAATTAGAGCCTGAAATTTCGATAAACAAAGAGCCATGGCGTTGTTGTAGGAGTTAGTCGCACGTTAGCCCAGCACAAGCGCTTCAAACACACTGAAGTTTTGGGCTTGTTGTAAACCATGTAGACAGCCGCGCTTCTACATCGCTTCTGCCAAGGTCATCTTGCAGAAACTGTCGTTGTCAACCGTCTGGCACGGGCTTAAGCCTTTACCATTTTATAAATACAATAGCTGACGATGCATTTTTGACTACACAAAAATGTTTTTTTTTTGTGACCGATTTTACTATATTTGGTGATCGATTAAACATAAGCTTTTATAATACAAACCACGAGACTAGCCAAAAGTAATATCCGATGTAAGGAGCGGCGGGACGCCAGTCTCGCCTTAACCATTGTAACGTTCACTTGTTATTTACTCTAATATACGGAGTCAGTTTAAAAAATTAACATGGGTATCGTTTGTATGGTTTTTCGGGTCGCTGATCACGAAAAAAGTCACGATTTGAAGATCCAATGTGGCGAATGTGGAATACCATCTCCCCTGTTGGTATGCGATGGGGTTGAAATGCCAAAATATCAATATGAGTGTCATTTTAACGTAAATTTCTGGTTCTAAAGAATTATCCAAAACTTCACCGGAGTATTCTTTAAGGTAAATAAGTAAACACGTGTTTCAGGTTTCTTAAGAATTTAACCTCTAAAAGGGGTAAAAGGGGTGTAAAAGTGAAAAAATCAACATGGGCCGCAGCCACACAGTAACACAGAGTGTACAGACGTGTTCGTACCTCCACAGCCTGCAGCTCGGCGTTGGGGCGCGGCGCCAGCGCGGCGGCGCGCGCGCGCAGCAGCGCCGCCGTGTACAGCACCGTCGCCGACGGCGGCACCGGCGGCTCGTCGTAGCGCGCCACCACCGCCTGCCGCAGCCACACAACCACACATTAACAGGGAACTTCATGTGACAGACGGTCGTGTGTCCGTGTCGGGTCACTGACCTGCGCGTCCAGGTACAGGCGCTGCTCCAGCAGCACCTCGAGCAGGTTCTCGTGCGCGTGCAGCGGCGCGGGCGGCGCGTCGCGCGCCAGGTCGCGGAACACGCGCGCCGCGTCGCGCAGGCGCCCCAGCCGCCGCGCGCACATGCCCGCGCGCCGCTTCACGTGCGCCAGCACCGCCGCGTCCCTGCGACACCACCACCACATCACTCACGCCTGCCACAGCCTCAATATTTTCAATAATCTTTTCATCAAAAGAAGTTAATATAACAGATTTCACTTATCTATGTACGCGCATTGTACGCGCTTCACTACCCGCTGAGCTAGGCGACAGAGGGAGACACTCACCGCCGCGCCCTGGCGGCCGCGCCGGCCACGTTGGCGACGCCGGCGCCGCTGGAGACGCGCCACGCGGCCTCGGCGCAGCGCCACGCGCGCTTCAGCACGCGCTCCGCCTCCGCCACCGTGGGCGCGTCCTCCTCGGCCAGCAGCAGCAACGCCGCCGCGCAGTCCGGCCGGATGGCGAGCGCGGCTCGAGCCGCCGCCACGCGCGCCGCCGGCTCGCGCTCCCGCCACGCGCGCGCTAGCGCCGCCTTACCGATACAAAACAGACTAGCTCACTAATTGTTACGGCATACATTTCATTCATACATTCCAGACGTAACAAAGAATTCACCGAGAGTCGACTAGAATGAAAAGGTACTGTCGAGGGTCACTGCCTCCACAGCCTCGCTGATTTGATGGAGGGACTGACGCTACAAATATTTAAATTTTGAACGCTGGCCTTCTTTGACGGCCATTATATGAGTAGCAGCCTATACGTTAAGTTGGTTATGTTAGTGATTTGCGGAATAAAATAATACTTGATCATTGATAAAACGTGTATTGCTGCTTCTGCTAGTCCGACCCCTTTACAGTCCACGCCCGGGCCTATACACTACGCCATCGCCACCTACCTCGCAGGGCGAGTCGGCGGCGCCGGCGATGCCGAACCAGGCCTGGTGCTCCTGCGCCGACAGGTTCATGTCGTAGTAGGTGAGCGGCGCGCGCCGAGCCGCCGCCCACAGGCGCGCGTACTCCGCGCCGCGGAGCAGCGCCATTGGGTTGCGCCACACCTATGGAACATACTAGCTTATTGGTACCGTCATCACTGGCCAAAATTTTCTGTTAACCTTCAATCTTCAACTTTTAAGGGAAAACACTAAATATCAATGTCATTTTATACATTGTGTGCAGCTATAAGGAATCAATTGTTACATAAGAAAAAAAATTGTCTGGTTGTTAACTTGACACCTGGAGGATTTCTTTTCTTTTCCCCTTTGCTTGTGCTACAAACTCATGCTTTTTTGCCAAATTTCGATGCCAAGATTCTAGGTCAACTGGAAATACCCTATACATTTTGATTCCCATTGCAAATGTATGGATGCTGTGTTAATTTTTTGTTATATTTAATTTAAAGGAATATTTGAATAAAAGACAAGATAAGACACTCTATTTTTTGAATAAAAAAAAGAAAATGGATAATACAGCTTATTAGTCACAACATCATACAGCAGGACTTAGACCGCATATTGCAGTGGACCAAAGATTGGCTTATAAACCTCAACGCCGACAAGTGCACTGTACTTCATATAGGTAATAAGAACCCGAAGCTCACTTATAATGTTGGTTCCAAAACTTTACAGAGTGTTACTTCCCAGCGAGATCTTGGCGTCGTTATAACTGATAATCTAAAATGGGAGGAACATATTTTAGGAATTACAAAAAAAGCTAACTCTATGTTATACATGATCAAGAAAGCTTTCCGTTATATAGACAAGAATATCTTTATTAAGCTCTATAAAACATATGTGAGGCCTTTGTTAGAGTATGCTTTCCAAGTTTGGAATCCGTATTTTCGGAAAGATATTAATCTTATGGAAAGAGTTCAAAGAAGAGCAACAAAGTTGGTACCATCTCTTCGCAACCAACCCTACGAGAATAGATTGAAGGAACTGGGTCTGACGACCTTGGAACAACGAAGGCTACGTGGTGACATGATAGAAACTTATAAAATACTCACAGGACATTATAAGGTACCAGCAATAAGCGGAATTTTCACCCGGAACATGAATGACAGGCTGAGAGGACACTCATTGAAACTGACACGGACACTAAGTAGTAGCAACCCCAGACGACATTTCCTGTCTAACCGCATAGTGGAAGTGTGGAACAATTTGCCGGAATCAGTGATTAGTGCACCCTCAGTGAACTCTTTTAAAAATAGACTCGACAAACATATCAATAATGGACCAAACACAAGTGGACATTGATAATGCACGTATCAGCTACAAGCTGCCTGTGCATTATAAATAATAAATAATAATGCGACAAAAACGGCCATATCTTTTAATTTATAGCAGAGGTCTGGTTTTTTTACAGCTTCATAGGACCGCAGACTTGTATATGTGGTATTGATTTCAACTTGCTACCTTTACATATTCCTGAGATAAAGGGTCTTGACAGACTCTTATTATTATTAAGGGTATTTTATTGGATGGAGTCAGAGATTCCGCACTGAATTTACTTAAGTTTTACTTGCAAGGTACAATACAAAGGGTCAACATGAATGGACAGCAATCACCCTGGTCACTGGTGTCCGTGGATGTACCGCAAGGATCAATATTGGGTCGTTCTCTCTTCCTTATCTACATAAACGACTTGCCATACCTCGTAAAGACCCGCCATGATATAGTTTTGTTTGCAGACAAAGTCAACCGACAGCAACAAGCTTGTAATGATGTAAACAATGATAATTCTAAAGTAGTAAATTGGTTTAATGTTAATGAGAAAAAGACTAAAGATATTAAGTTTGTCACGAATCACATAAAGCACGAGCTGGCGAGTGTCTTTGTGAAAGATCAGGTTGGAACTAGTTGACAGTACAACTTTTCTTGGTACAACATTAGATTTTAAGCTCCAATGGTGTCCCCATATTGTTAATCTCTCTAATAGACTGGGTTCTGCAGTTTTTGCTGTGAGCAAGATCTGTCACAGACGTGAACAGCTCAATTAGTTTATTTCAGTTACTTTCATAGTATTATGTCCTATGATATTCTACTGTGGCGCAGTGCTTCAGAGAATAATACAATTTTTGTTCTGTAGAAATGGGATATTCAATTGATTTATAAGATGAACCATAGAGACTTGCTTAGAGATACCTAAGTTTAAAGAGATTAATATTATGACACTGCACTGTCAATATATTTATCACATTCATAGACCAAGTGATATTCTGAGATCTCATAGCATTGAAATTTATTTTAAATATAATTATATTTTTTTGCTAGACATACAGACAGATAAGTTTAAAATTCTGGCCAGGATACTCCCTGGACGAGCTCCACACTAGGAGATATCCAGACGGATGGCAGCCCTACAAAAGTAGTGTCAGTGTACCTTGCATTCTTGCGGCATCGGCGGCGGCGTGCCGGGGGGCTCGTCCGCCGCGAACCAGGGCCCGAGGTGCGCCATCGAAACCTGCTCGATGAACGATGCGCCGTACTTGCGGTAGTACCACCACTCGAAGATCAGGATCAGCCCCGAGATCAGCGACGACGTGCCCGTCAGCGCCACGTAGAACTTTGGCGTCAGCGCCGACAAGAACGTAGAGGAGTCCCACATTTTGGCGTCACACACACTTCTTCGGTCAGTCGAGCACTACACAACGCCCGCAGCACACGGGCACAACGGGCAGCAATCACACACAACACTATTCACTTAATTTATCATTTCATCACTAATATTTCGATATTATGAAGTATTCATAAGATAAATAAATAAAGCAAAGCTTGTCAAATTGATATCACCGAACTGAAAACGTATTTTCTTATTTATTCTTATTGGAGTAGGAATCGCAGCCCTAGCATCCAATCACAATCGGATATTCTAGAACCGTATCAAATTGCTCATCGGCGATTGGCTCAGCGATATATTAATAGGAGAAAATCACGGGAAAATACTCTTCCGACGATCTGACATATCAACTTTCTTTTTAATGACATAGAGACTAAGGCATATATTACACATACAGGATAATTTATCTGATCATAGATTATATGGTGCCCTTTTTCTTCACGTTGGAGAAAAAGAGAGGCATATTTGATAGAGTAATATGGGCCTAAGACTAACATGTCTTCTTCGTCGGTTCCTCAGGGCTGAGAGTCGTGACCATCAGGAGCCCAGTTTTTCACTACTTCTTTCCAAGCCCCTCGGTCGTGGGTTAGCTGAATAGCTCCCTGGATGTTGACGCCTGTGACGTTGCGGATGGCATCTGACCACCGTGCAGGTGCCCTCCCCCTGCTCCTCCTCTACTACATACAGCTTTGAAAATGAATAAGCAATGATTTCTTTCCCTTACTTCTGACTTCAAAACTTTTTCTTATAATTTTAAACTCCTGAAATACTGATAAGATTAAATACCTTCTTTTCTTTAAATATTTCAGCTGATACGGCATTTGCTCAAAAACCTAGCGTCTGGGGTATTACGCGAATGACAGCTGATTTTTTTTACAAAAAAAAAATAGACTTGACGTTTACGTAACCAAGTCGTGTACCTCGTATCGAGGGGTTCTTAAATCCTTTAAAACAAAACTAAAAAGATGCTGGGACGCCTGGGCAAGAGGCACGCCGAGATGGCGGCATCGTTTGCGACGTCGGGCGCTGGTTTCGGCGGTGCAGCGTTCCTCGGACTGCTGTACATGACGGACTGGCGCGTGTTCGTCACTTACATCCCATTCTACGGCGGCAAGTTCGCTGGCGAGAAGGAGGAGTAACCAACCACCAGCCGAAACTAAATTATTGTCTAGTGTTCTGTAAATTGTAATTATAGGAATTAGCAATCGCTAACTCCCTTGTTTTATTCACAGCCCTTATGTAAGTACCTCTGAAATTGAAGACAGCGCAGTGCGCAGCATCATTATTGAACACCGCACAATATAAAAACTTGCTACGTTTTGCCTTATCAAATTCTATTGCGAAAGAAGCAGTTACGAGCTTAGTTATGTATTTTATTAAACCTACTGAAGGTAACTTTGGCATTCCTGCAGGTACATGAATGATTGCATTGGGTGACATGTCATCCTTCCTATAACAGTTCCTAAAATAGCACAACAATACTACAGCTGAATATGTTTTTCTATTTATGTCTTGAGTTGAGTGTTTCATTGATCTATGCCACTGTTGTAATGTTATCATCGGCAACTAGATTAAAATATAAAGGGATTCACATCAGCACAAGCTATATAAATTTTCAATCCATTCTTAGTGTGTACGTGTGTACAACATATTGTAAACTGGAGGTGCAATTATTAATGTAAAGACGTGAAATTGCTTACCCTTAATGCACCTGCCTTTCCTACAGATGTGTTCCAAATTTCAACCACAGTTAAACTAGCCAAACATTCAACACACCTACCATAAGTATCACTACTGTATTTATAAAATGACTGCAACACTTAATAGTACATTACCTAACTAGTGCGGTAAAACAAAGAAAGGCAGAGATCGCAGATGTTTGCGACCCGAGCTGCAAGCGAGGGACGTAAATATGCGATCAAGGGCTTTATTTATTACCTCACGTGTTAGGTACATCATTTTATGCCTACACTTGGGCAGAAATCGGCTTTTTCCGTACGCATAGCGTGCGGAAATAGTACATTTCGATGCTAGTGCGGAAAGTATGTCATTACTTCACGAGTCCCGAGGTATCTTGAAAAATGACATATCCGCACGTGAATCGAAAGACGTTTTTCAATACAGATGTGAAAAAAATTAAAATACATAAGAACGAATTGAAAGTTTTTCCTCGACACGGTTGTAATACAGTTGATATATTAAAAACATTTTCAAAATGTTTATCTTATTTTATTTACTTTCTCATTTTCAATCTCATAATAATTATTTCTCATAAACAAAATAATAAATTGCATGTGACAAATCGTATCGTCATGTCTTATAGGCCCTTCGAACATGTTTACCTGATTGGAAAACGCCTCTACTTTGACTGACGTTTTGTAGGCTCTGTTCCGTTTCATACACACAGATTTATAAGAACTGTTTTCAATGTTAATATTTTTAATGAATGATCATTAGTATGATGAAGAAGTAATTATTGAAATATGAAATATCAATATCTTTAATAGTATCGCGTTAATAGTTGGTATTTAGTTTTATTACGGCTCGGTAAAGTTAAGTCAGTCATGAATTGGAACACAACTAAATTTAAAAAGATTGGAAAAGTAAAAAGCACTAGTTCGCAAAAACAAACTTTGCGCACGCAAAACAGCCAAAATAAGGGCACTTTTTGAGCAACTGTATTGAAAAAGACACTTTATGGCCAGGTGTGGCATAAAATAGATTTCAAAGTCCATGCTGTAGTAAGCAAATGCCTGCAGGGTGCCGGGATGTGTCAGGTGAGGGTAAACGGAAGAAAAACGAATAGGCATTTTTTATTAAGTACCATACAGGCTAAATTTTATTTATTTTATTACATTACATACAGTGAGATTTAAAAAAGTGCAAATAATTGTCTACCTAATGTGACTTCTTTACTGAGGCCCCACTTTCGTCTGCCGGCCTTGAGGGGGCTCTGCTTTAGTAATATCAAACACTCATAAGCTTATTCTATTTCATTAATTATTACCTACATGTTTACAGCACAGACCCTCCAGTCTGTGACCTGACCACACTCCAAAACATTTGAATGGTTCAACATTAACATAGTATCCTATCAATACATATATTTGTAAGTACATAGCCCGTTACATGGCTCGAATCAGCCTGTTATATTATTACATAGTTAAAATCTGACTTACCATCTACACTACTCTAAGAAAGCTTCCTACATGGAACCAAAACAATGAAGTAACGGCAATCAAATGTAACAATATTTATCTTTGAAGAGTTAAGTAATATCAACTTTATGCAAGATTATATTGATTCTTCTTTTTGTTTGTTCTTTGGACGGTAAATTTTCAAAAGAGCAAACAGTTTAGGCCAGAGGCTGGTCACTTAGGGCCAGCCTATTACATATAGTTTACAAGATCATTCCTTTAACAGAATTTAAACCTAATTAGGATCTCTAAAGCACATAAACTAGACTACCTGTTGCTAGTCATGGTCCCGTGTCGGGTCGGCGGCTAACGGGGCGCTAAACTAAACCTGAAATACCTAGAAAAGTAATTTATAGTAAGTATTATTTCAGTCCTCCGGCCGGTAAGCGCCACTTTACGCAAAACTAAATAGCCGCCTCCCGGCTCCGTCGGGCTGAAAAATAGTATACAAACCTCGGCCGGTAAATGGGAAAGCCTCGGATCAATCCGAGCCATTTCCCACTTAAACGGCCTTGGTATGTAATGTACTATTATAAACAGTCAACTCAAGTGACTGTTGTTGAATTGCTTAAGGATTTTTTTTCTTTAAGTTTCATTTTATTGTACCTATTGTTTCATTTAATTTAATATGTTGCTTTAAACCGGCGGCTTAAAGTTTCCTGAGTCAAGAGATAATGCCAATATTTCGTTGGTTTCTTTCACTATTGAGTGGACATGTCTCATGAGGAAACAAACTCGTCATCATTACATTCATTAAGCATGATGGTAAAGCTGTGTCTGTATTGCCAAAAAAAGATTTTCATATTCTTAGATAAATATATTGAGATTGAAAATGAAAAAGACGTACAGCTTGGCAAAACAGAGTACAAATGAAAAAGTGGCAACATCGTAGTGATTGCCACTTTAATTTGTACTCTATTTTGCCAAGCTGTACCTACCTATCTATACAAGTAGATTTTTTACAGCTTTAGTACCTACATTGGGAATACAAATTGTACTATTTAGTTTTACCATATATAAACTGGACCGTCGCCATCAAAAGTATTGCTGTTGTAATGATTGTTTAGAAATATGTATCTGAACATTAACCGATTCCTAGGCTCTTGAAGTAGGTACCCCCGGTATTCTGGTATTTACGAGCATTTTGTTCGCTCCGATATATCTGACGTGGACCTTGCTCTGTTCCTTAGTAGGTAGAGAATATCCCCAGTTTTAGAGGATGAAGTATTATATCGGTGGGGTTGTTAGTTGACTGGACACCTGCGCGGTGTTCGTTCAGAAGCGAAGCTCGGCGTCGCCGCTGCCGGCGGCGAGCGCGTCCTCGTCGTCGGCGGGCGCGCCGCGCGCGTCGTGCTCGTCGTGCTCGTCGTGCGCGCGCTCGCGCTCGTGCTTGTCGCGCGCTCGCGCCTCCTGCGCTTCTTGCGCGTCTTCGCCCGTCTCGTTGCTCAAGCTGATAGCATTCGCTGACAGCTTTTCACCTGGAACATGAAGGTAATGTCGTAATATGTTTGAAAATTGGCGGAAACGTATCTCATGCATAAGTACCTACCTAAGTATGTTAGTTTCACGATTTACATATGATATTGATATTTGTCGCAAAAGTGTTTAATTTGAGTCTTTTATGATAAAATGACATGAGCAATTTTTGAAATTGCTTGTTGCTGGGAACCTATAGGCCCTAAACTTACTTATACTTTGATGAAGCATTTTTTTACTTTAATTTCCATGCCTTAGTTAAGAGAAACTCTTGAAGCCAACTTGCTCGACGTCATATTTAGACGGAAGGTAGAGTGAACTGACCGGGACACGCCGGGGCGCCCTTGCCCCTGGAGCCGGGCACCTCCTGTCCGTGCGCGTCCACGCACCAGCACACGCCGAGCGCGGCGTGGCACTGCCGGGGGCGGTAGTAGCCGGCCTGGTCGCACGCGGGCACGTAGCCGCCCCCCGCGCCCGCGTGCGCACGCGCCAGCGCCACGCACGGCCGCGCCGCGCGCCGCAGGCAGCCGCACCAGCCCGCGCGCGACACGCGCCCCGCGCCCGCGCCGCAGCCCGACAGGAACGGCCGCAAGCAGCGCTCGCGCGAGTCGTGCCCTGTTAACATAAATACGGTTCACATCACATCCCTCATCGTGTTATGCACTGCAGGCGAAACTAGAACACATGGCAAGCGAGGCACTTGGCGACCGTTTATCTAAAGATATTCGACCCTATTGCCAATATTGCCATAAGTATAAATAGATATGCTTTTAACTCGAATATGATATTTCACGCAACATCTAAGTAATATAGAGAGAAAGACACCTTGCTCGGGTTAGTTGTTTGTTGGTTTCAGTAAACTTAACGAGGATAGGTACTTACTGAGAGCATACAGTTCGGTGGAGGACAGCAGCGCGTCGCCGTCGGTGTCGAGGTGCGCGAACATCCAACGCGTCTCCGGTTTACAGTCACGCGGGAACCCTGCAGAAAATGTTAGTATTAATAAGACGGGACTGCACTGCATCAAAGAGCAAACCATAGAACCCGTTTACGTCCACCACTCCATCGCACCGAAGCATGTTAGTATGAAATGATTCGTACCGTGGCGGTCGGGTGGCGACTCGCCGGCCTCATCCATGAGCACGGAGAACCAGTCGAGCAGACGGTCGGCCATCTTGTCGGGCGCGCAGCCCTCGGCGTCAGCGGCGGCGGCGGCGGCGGCGGCGGGGTGCTCCGTGCGGCGTCTCACGGGGATAGCGTTCTCGCGCGCGGCTGGCCGGCGACCGCGACGGCGGCCTCGCCGGTGCCACTCCTGGAAATAACCAGGTTCTGAACACTCAATTTAAGATACAAAATATATATTGATTACAAGTGACATTGGACCAGTGTTCTTAACTACTTAGATAAGTCTGCTCAAAATCGTCTAATCGTCAACTAAGACGTTTGTATTTTAGTCTTTTAAGAAGCTACTGACCCACTCCCATAATTTCTCGGGAAGCCCATAGGATGTCGTGCCAAACACGATTGAAAGCCTTCGCTATATTAGGTAGAGATAACATTTTTAGAGATCGGGTACCTACATCAAAGGTGGTCGAGACTATGCTAGAGGAGCCAAAAATACAACTTAAGATCGGTGCCAACTCAGGAGCACACATTTTCATCACAACGGTAGGTATTCCATTGTCATCCAAAGTCGAGTTTGACGCAAACTTGGCTTTGCGTTGAGATAAAGCCTCGCTCTGCATTTTCTTTCACAACTACAGCAGGAAATGTTCCGAGGGATTGTGCGGATTAATCCCTGCCGCATAATTCTGACATCACTCTACGCGACTGGTATGGCAATGCTCAACTATGCGTTTCACCAGAATTTTCCTGCTAAGTAAACTGTGGAATGAACCAGCGCGGTATTCCGGGAGGAAGTAGGTAACCTTCAAACTTTCAACAAAAGAGCGTACTTCTATATTCAAAGACTGGCAACGCATTTGTAAACCCCGCAATTGTTGCAGGTCGGCGTGGGCAGCGGCAACTGTTTACGTCTAAAGCTCTAAACGGTTTATTGTAAGGTTCATAATAGGGATGACGACTACGTTGAAAAACTATTATTCTAATTAGTCCGTCCGTTTGATTATCTAAAATTATTAGACACGTATTTTTCCCTTTTTCAATAGATTATCTAAAATTATTAGACACGTATTTTTCCCTTTTTCAATTTAACTAAAATTGACGAAGATAAAGAGCATCAAAGTTCCGGGGTGGGGGCTTGTGACGTCACTCCTAGGTAAGAATTGTACCTAGTAGTGACATTCCGCGAAACTTGAACGCACTGTATTTTTGTCATTTTTGATTTGACGAACAAAAGAAAAAATACGTGTACAATATTTTTTTATAATCTAAAAGACGGACTAAATAGATTTTTTCAGTCGTCTAGCCCATTCCCGAAAAAAACACCTCACGCCCGCTGAAAACTCAAGAAAAATTCTCGTGAAGAAATGAGAATACGTGGAAAATGATCGTGTTGTCGGCAATGAGGGAGTGAGGAAGAAGTAAATACTCACGTCATGTTCGGAGGAGTCCTGGCTGCGGTGCCGGCAGGGGCAGAAGCCGCGGCAGGCGAGCGCCACGGGCGGCGCCGGCCGGCGCACGCAGTTGTGCAGGTCCAGCCGACACAGCGACGAGTATGTGCGGTTGTCGGAGCCACACAGGAACTATACACAGATTTTTTTTAGACTTCCGTACCAGAAGCGTAAGGCAAGGTTTGCAAAACGGTTTGCCACAGTACTTGGACCATTTATTTATAACAAACTTAGTAAAGAAATTAATCTGAGAACCCTTACCTCTTATTCCTGTAAAATAATATTAGAGGAATACCTGAGACTGTTTGACTATACAATGACTGAACACCTACTAATACAATAAATAATGGCTTACACACACGCACATACACACACACACACACAACACACACACGACATACACACGCTCATACATACACACACATACACACTAGAATATGTTCCCATCATTAGCTTTAAGAAATATGATAAACGTAAGATAATATATATATATATATATATATGAAATAATTGTTAATCTTATAACTAAACTTGTTAATATTACATACATAGGACATTACGTACTGAAAGAAATAAAATCAAACCATTAGCTTACTTAACTAAAGATTCATCTGTTTACTTTGCACATACTACATGTTTACACTTTAACTGAATAGCAACAAAGGAATGCACTTTTTTCTCAGCCGACCCACACGATCGGTGACATTTGTATATTAACTGTCAACCAATTATCGTAAATATCTATACGAATTTGTACCTTGTTCCTTATCAATAAGTAAGCAACTGTATACATATTAACAATTTCAACTGTATCGTTACGTATTGTAATCTGATTGTGTGGATTAGTAAGTAAATATAAAATAGGAGGATGGTGAAACCTGTTTCCACCGTGATACAGTTTTATACTAGTACGGGGAGCAGAAATCGCTTACTCACGCACGCTAATTTAATTTTAATTTAATTCAATAGAATAAGTATCTACATTACGATGACAACAGAACCAGCCGTAACTCGTGGACCTTATATCATGTACATAGGGTCCACGAGCGTCGGTTGGATGTTTTTCCTATTGTGTGTAGGTAAGTTATACCTACACATTATTAACTCAGGAATGTTATCATTACGTATACCTAAGTAGCTACATTAACAAAATGTAAGCAATGTAACAACTTTAATTTACTCAATAAATATTTTTTATTTATTTTTATTTATTTTATTTATTTTATTAAGGCAAAAGTCACACTGAATGCGATTCGCACCGCACTACGGTATCCCCCTTGCACGCAATGCACGCCGGCGTGCGGTGCGAATCGCATCCAGTGTGACATCCGCTTAAAATAGGCAGGAACCCTTATAGTGCGAGTCAGTTTGTCTATATGTCACATCATTAAATATCTCGTAAACTATACCTACTGTATAAGTAGGTACTTACTTATGCCACCGATTTGTGGAATAGTTATGAGGAAGATTAACTCAGATCAGACGCTATGAAAGTTGATTTAATATAGGTTTTTCATTAATTTTCTATGAAAAATGCCCGATTAAATGGGGGTAAAAGTGAAACTTTAGTTACTTGGTCATATCATATGGGGTATCATTTGAAAGGATTTGACTCCTAAACCACTTTTTATTTATGAATGAAAATGTAAAAAAATACCATAAAAATACCCCCCTTACCTTCGAAGTTTATGAAAGAAAAATAGTAAATTTTCACCTTCCTACAACTGTACGATAGTTACCTAACCCATGAACTTGGTTGGGGAAAGCGAGAGGACTTTGTCCAACTACAGTATCTATCTCGGCTAATATGATAACAGTGGGTTTAGTATGAACCTGTGCTCTTGGCACGGAGCCGCAGCCGACGCAGCGCTGGTCGCCGCCGCTGCTGCCGCTGCTGCTGCTGCCAGCCGGACCGGCGGGCGCCGACGCCGACGACTCGTAAAACACGTCATCCTCGCGGGCCGCTTCGGAATCCGCGTTCACCACCACATCCCTGATTATTAATATGTGTTTAACACAGAATGTCAGTAAGTATTTAATAGAGATAGAGTATAATGTAGCGCCAAAGTACATTTTTGACTTTGGTCATCTCATTTCCTCAAAGAGCAGAGTTCCTGTTTTTGATGGGATTTAATAACTTACTTAAGAACTTAAAATTATTCATTAAATCTTGAAAGTTGCTTATTTTTTTGTTCCACCGTTAGTTAGTGCTGGTTATAAGTAACATACCCGTTGCGCAGCAGGCGCGCGCGGTCTGCGCAGAGCGCGGTGCGCTCGTCGCGCAGCACGCACTGCTCGCGGCGCGCGCACACCAGCGCGCGGCACAGCGGGCCTGCGCACACGACACAAATATCCATTTTTAGTCCTCCGGCCGGTAAGCGCCACTTTACGCAAAACTAAATTGCCGCCTGCCGGCTCCGTCGGGCAGAAAAATAGTATACAAACCTCGGCCGTTAAATGGGAAAGCCTCGGATCACATGTTAGTCGACCTCGGCTTCGCCTCGGCCGACAATTACATGAGATCCGAGCCATTTCCCACTAAAACGGCCTCGGTATGTAATCTACTATACTTGTATACGGCAAACTTCACGCGAGTGTGTGGTGAAGGTGTGAGACCCTTCGAAGGATCTAGGATGTTAATCTTATTTCCTATATGAATTATATGAAATAAAATTACAAACTTACAAATTATTAAATGACAAGTCGATTCAACGCACGATGACAGGGATAAGCAGTAGCTTTACTACGAATATAACTAATTAAATAATACCTTGTATGTTGAAATCTTTTTAAAATGCTACACGTAGTATAATACCTAACTGGTTAAATGATTTACGAAAGTTATTTAAATCGCTTTGTGAAGCTAAGCAGTTATCCACATTTTTAATTACTCGATTTTTTTGTGTCGTCGGCATAAAACAACGTGTTTGAACTACTCATACAATCTGTGATATCATTAACATAGATAATAAATAAAAGGGGTCCCAATTGTGACCCCTGCGGCACACCAGAAGTGATATGCCTATAATAAGAAGTATGCCCTTTCACTGCTACAGCTTGTGATCGGTTTTCAATGTAAGATTTTATCCAGCGGAACAGGTCGCAAGCGCTCTTGGCAAACCTTATCAAATGCCGTAGCGAAATCGGTATACACTGCGTCTACTTGACAAATGTAAGGCCTCTGAAAAAGATTAGAATCAACACTATCACCAGTGAGAAAGCCATGTTGGTTTGGAATTACATGTTGACGCAAAGCAGAAGAAAGCTGATCACTAACCATTTTCTCTAGGATCTTTCCAAATTGACACAATTTCTAAATTGGCCGATATTGTTCTATGTTCTATTGTATGTATCACTACCCTCTCATTTTAGTACACGTATCGCCGTAACTATGGCACGCTTTCAAAGAGATGTGTCAAACACAAAACGATGTTCGGTCTCGTTTCGGGGGACGCTTGATTTTCTTATTTAAGCCTTATCTCCAATAAGGGGCCTTTCTATTTCATTGTAGGATAAAAATAATTACTACATGTCCACATTAAGCTGTTAAGTATTGACCACAGGAAAGAAAAAGTGCGTGTTCATCTGAACTGTAGAGCCAATCTTTCCTGTGGGCAATAGTTAACAGCTTGTGTACGATTTTTATCATACAATTCAAAAGTATGTCCATACAATTAATGTGTATAAGGGTTCAATAAGAAAATCAACCTCTTTTGAAAAGTGGAAAGATTCCGAACATCGTTTTGTGTTTGACCGCGATGGTACGGACAAGGACCCTTCCTATATGTTATTTTCAAAAAGTGAAGTTATTGTTTGTCAAGAATTCAGTATGGGTCTTAGCTGATGGTTATAAAATATCATATTACGTATAGGTAGTACCTAATAGACTAATACAATGCCCATACAATAATAACAAATTTACTGCATTTTTTTGGTAGAGGGGAAATTATAGTACGTTGTCATCTCCTTAATTAAAGTATGAATCGAGATGTTATACTTAGTAGATATAAGGTATAAGTATTTTTTCAGTCCTCCGGCCGGTAAGCGCCACTTTACGCAAAACTAAATTGCCGCCTGCCGGCTCCGTCGGGCTGAAAAATAGTATACAAACCTCGGCCGGTAAATGGGAAAGCCTCGGATCACATGTTAGTCGACCTCGGCTTCGCCTCGGCCGACAATTACATGGAATCCGAGGCATTTCCCACTTAAACGGCCTTGGTATGTAATGTACTATAATATGTCTGATACTCACGGGAGTTTTCTAGTTAAGATATAATAGGTCCGTTTATATACGTACTGTTCGGGTCATACAGGTACCGCCTCGGGCGCCGAGCCGCTCCCTCCTGCAACGCAACACTATCATCAACTCACGATTCTTATACCTCATCACCGAAACATACTCATACATAATGTAGGTATCCCATGGGACGCATGAGCCTCGAATTACTCACGCTACTCAACTGTAGATCCCCGTGCATAGGGAATGAACATTCGCCCGCCGTTCATAATTGACGAGCAAGCCTTCGCCAAAATTCTCTTTGGCGTCGAGCGAAGGCTGAGCCCATAATCCAGCGGGTCACGGCTACAAAAGACGCGCTAATTAGCGCCACCCTATTTACCAAAAACAATATAAACATACATAAGTAGCTGCATAGGTAGGTAGGTACATCGGTAGATGCCTATAGCTCACAATTGTAGCGATTCTCTTTAACGATTTTCGCTTATTGTCTTAACCGGTCCCAGTTGCACATTATCTGGCTCCAGAGGCGTCCCCGGCCGCCATTAGCGGTAATTGCTTTCCCCGACCCTGAACTAGAGGTTTGGTTGCTGACCGCATCGTCGTCGAACTCGAAGTCCTGGTCGAGGCGGCGCGCGGCGGCGGGGGCGGGCCGGGCGAGCGCCAGCGCGCCCAGCAGCGCGAGCAGCAGGCCGCGCATGCTGAGGGTCGTCGTGTCGAGCGGTCGCAGTAGCGGTCGCGAGGCGTTCGGTCGGCGTGGAGGCGCGGCGCACACTGCGGCGCCGCGCGCAGGCGCTTCAACAACCTCCGACCCTACCGTCACCCTGCTGTAACCTGACCGCTAGATTGCTACTGAACAAACGTAATCGGAAATGAGTTATGCTGGCTCACTCCCATCGCTAACTGAGCTCTTTGGTGAATAGCAACGCAGGCTTCGTCCCTCGCAAGCCTGCCTTGCCTTCACGAAAGTTGCCTCCTAGAGGCTATTATAAAGCCATTGCTGCGCTGTTGCATACAGCCTGTTGGCTTTTAGGACTATGTTATTATAAGTTTTTAGAATTTGTTAATATACTTAAGTCCAAGGCCACCGGAACCTATTTCTAAATTTAGAAAATTTGAATGACGTACTTAATGTTTTGACTTTGACACTACCCATTGGAAATTAGGTTTCCTACTTTTCTTCGCTACTAGGAGTACCTAATCAATTTACTGATGACGGTATCATGTATTATTTGATGGTATGGTAATGACTTGATGTTGAGTAGAATCGGGATAAGTTAAATAGGTAGGTACGGTAAGGAAGAGTAGAGTAAGTAAGTACACTAAGTGCTACCTAAAATAAAGACGAATCGCAGCAGAGTCGGTAGAGTCGAAATCATGGTTAGATAGTGAACTTTTGTTTTACTCGTAAATGGTGTGAAATATTGCTAGTTGTTTTCAAGTCTAGGTTAAGATTAAGGTCTAGGTTATAAGAAAAAAAAAATGTAATACATTCTGAAATAAACAGTTTTTTTTTAGTTGTTTACTGAAACTGGATATTGACATGCAAAAGGAGCCCCCGAAGTCTACTTAAAGAAAGCATTGTTGAACTAGAAGAGATACGTTTAATTAAAAATCATACATATTTATTAAAAATGTTGAAACTTTATTTTCCAAACACATCATTAGAGGTAATGTGTAAGTTTGTTATTTATTTGGTTATACCGCGTGTGGCCTACAATAGCAGAAATAAATTTAATCGTAGGTTCCACTCCTCAAACTGAAAAACTTTTATTCAACAACTTTTTTAAATTGTGTAATTAGTAGGTATTTACTTTTCCATACAAATTAAATAGTATTTTCAATGTACGATCAGGTCGATCAGTCTAATTGACGTCTCTTGTCTTAGTACAAATAGGTTAAACCTTGCAGTACATTGCATCTTCTAAAAAACTTTAAAGTGTAATAAAAATCTAAATCCACGTTATCTTTAAACGTCGCTGAACAAATATTGTTCAGCATGAGGAGTACAACCTACGATTGAATTTATTGCTCCTATTGTAGGCCACACCGGGTATAAAAGGACAACTTGAGCGCCAGTGTCGCGTCTACACGGGGCTCTACTCCCGCTCGGTCCCGCGGCATCCAGTTTTCCCTCCCGCCGCCCCGCGCCGCCCACCCCCCGGCCGCTGCACCACTCGCAGCCTCGACGACTCGGTAACGCCAGTACAGCCGGGAGGACGAAGGAAAACAATCGATGTCTGAAGCTGTGCCGCAGAGGAATTAAACTGGATTAACTGGATTAACGGATGCGTGTGTGGCGAATATTTACAAATCTTACCACCAGTATATGTATAACCTTCAAGTACGCGTTTATTATGATTGTATTGTAGAGGTCAGGTTATGCCAGATGATGTCACTGCGTGAGATTTCGCGAGCGCGGACGGTAGCCGTCGCGGCGCCGCGCGATCGATCCGCGAGCCGCCGCCGCCGCTACATCACCGCGTAGTCGTACAGATTGCAATCTTGTTCTATTTTGTAAGATGATCTGAGTATTTTTAGGGTTCCGTACCAAAATGGTAAAAAAGGAACCCTTATGGTACGACTCAGTCTGTCTGTCTGTCATATCTCGAGAACTACTAAAGCTACCGATTTGGAATAGTTATAAAAGGAGAGAGTAGGATTTATAATAAACTTTAATTTAGTTTCAATGAGCCAAAATTAAAATTTAAGTTAATGGGCCATGTGGGATATCTTTTAAAAGGGCTTGATTTGCACAATGTAAAAAAAATTTTTTTTTTTACAATTTTTTTAAATAAAGATATAAAAAAAACTTTAAAAAAAATACCATTCCTCCCCTTTATCTCCGAAGTTTACAAAGAAAGAAAAATCTGAATATTTTACACAACGTTAAAATTATCATAAATATTACAGGAAAAATATAATATTGACGCTAATAAAGTAATACTATATAATATTTTTGATTCTTTGATTTATTTAATAAAGAATTCTGTGTTTTATTTGAGATTTAACCGCCTAAGATTGTTTTTTTTTGTTACCGACTTTTAGATAAAGTTAAAAAAAAACGGTTTATGTAAGTAATACCTAATAAAAATATCACGATACAACAAACTCGCATACTAACTCTATGCCGTGCAAACGAGTGACCCAATCTGTCGATGCATGGGACTGACGTCAAATTTCTACTTCTAGGTGCAGTTACAAACAACTCAAAGTTTGTACGGAACCCTCGGTGCGCGAGTCCGACTCGCACTTGGCCGGTTTTTTTTTTCACCTGGGTTCGGGACTACCCAATAAAAACAGGAATGTAATCCTTACCTTACCTCTCAGCGATTAATATAATTTTTATATGCGCTCTCCCAACTGATACGTTTGAAGTCGGTGCAAAGCCAAATCGTTATTCAATGCAAGTAGCGTTTGGAAATGCACCAAAAGGTTGTAACAGAAGTCCCGAACGATACTTCAAGCATCTGATGAAGTGATGAGGGCAATGACCCTGAGCTGAGTGCGTGCGAATCGTGCGATGCAAGCGGAAAAATTTCGAAATTCGAAAAAATACCACTTTGCATGGAACAGCTGATTGAAAATGCACCTTCCTCCAAATGTAATGTTTTTTTTTTCGAATTTCTAAAAAAATCCTCTTGCATCGCCCTCAGGGTCATTGCCCTTATCAGCTGTTGAAGTACGGTTTTTTGTTGTTGAAAAGTTCTGTAGTTTTTGATATTTTTACCAAATAGGTATTACATAGATAGTACTTGAATGAAAATGCTTGAGTAAGTTACTTAGAAAACACCAAAATAACCTAAACTTAGTAACATTAAGATCGCGCATACATATATTTGGCACTTCGACTGTATTCATATCTTTGTAGCTGACTGTACCTATACTATTATTACATACTACATTCTCACAATGATAGAGCAGAGCCGAGACGGACAGACTGACAGACAAATAGGCATTGTTGTATAGTACCTAGTAACAGCAAACTGTTTCTTCCTGGGAAAGCCACTTTAGTATGGATATGCGGGATATTGTCATGGACCATCCTTCAGGATGGTCCTGTAGTGTTGTAGTTCGAATGGTGGGAGCCGCGATGAGGTACCTACCCGTTTAGGTAGTTGCTGCGTCCACTCTTTTCCGTTATCTGCCTTACGTGGTGGCTTTGTGTTTTCCTGCAAACGTATGTTATTGCGTCTTAAAGACAGACGGACAATGTAAACTTACTAAGACTTCTGGTATGGAACCCTGAAATTTAAAGGGATATAAGGTTCAGCCGGCGAGCGACGAAAACCTGTTAAGGCATCGATTGACGCGATAGGTACTTCGTGAAGTCTCCACTCCGTCTACAAAATACCATTTACAATTATTTATTGGTACTTAGCCGTTAGTAGTGAACTCTTCGCTGCGGGTAACGAACGCGCGACGGCGCCTCGCCGGCGCCGCCGCGAGTACCTACATATATGCCGGCTGCCGTACTCCCACGCCACACAAACATACACCCACCCCTACACCACACTGCGTAAACAAACAGGGATTCCCCAACGTATCCTTCCACTATTATGTATGCGACATCACACGATACGATTTATTTTCGAAAAAAGGTAATTTATTTTTTCTTCTTTGATATAGGAGGGATCCAAGTGGCACTTACCTGCTAGGAGAAAGAAGAGCGCTTTTCTGTTGGATAGTTTAAAGTATACAACAGTCAACCAATTGGAACCCTATAGGACTACGTCATAGTGACACTATAAATCAGATTTAAGAAAGCAAACTCTTACTGCTTTGCGATTTTGTCATAGCTCGGCACCGTTAATCAAATGGTTAACTTCGTTAATCGCTAATCCGTTACAAAAAAGTTAACTTACCCAGCAACGCAACCCAAAGTATTTAAAAATAATGTAGGTACGTAGTTACCTTGCTAGGTACCTACGTACATTACTATACTTCTCAAGTAGTTTCTCTAAGCGCTACGGCACTAATTAATGAAACGATCAAATGAATGATATTGTGATTATAATGTACTTGTCATACTTCCTCGCAGTTTTATCATCTCCAGTCCAAGCGTATCTTTTGGAATATATATATTTTGGAACTGGATATTCTAAAGTTAACTTTAACGTTAATCCGTTAATGAAAATGTTAACTTCGGTAATTAACGATTAACGAGTTAATGCCCAGCTATGCCGAGTGTTGCCTGTACATTTGTGGACATTCCATGGTGACATCGTAGTCTTGGTATGATGACGTTGTTTTTCTCATAACTTTGCTCATACGTAGTGTGAAAGCATTAGAGTTACACATATAGGTACCCTATACTGTGTGAACTCGTAGCAAAAATAGTATCGATCACCTCACTAACTCGAAAAGTCTTTATAGCCTTTTAAACGATTTTTTATTATTATTGAGAAACAAACAGTCTTATAAAACATACAAGTTAATAAGCTAAGTGCTATCATGTTAAATGGTTATAGACCTACAGTTTCCTTAATTACTAAGTATACAATTACTTAAATAGTTTGATTTTACAAATAAATGTTTCACCATGATATAAAGGTTTAACTATCTTACAAAAAAGAGAGCAAAAGAGAAGAGAGCAAGTAGCCACAAATGCTACTTACAACTTAAACGAGTACTTATGTAACTACTTCAAGGAAGAATGAATATTTTTCTTAAATATTCCTAATGAACTGCCAAATAAATCTACATTAACACATTTTTTATTGTACAACCTGCATGCGCGCTTAATGTACGAATGTTCTGCATGTTTAGTTCTGCTTCCTCCAACACTAAACAGCGTTCTACTGCGACAACTACGTTCAGTTTTACGGGGTACACGAAAGCGAATACTGCTTAAAAGATCTGGGGCATCAACCATATTATTAATAATTTTGAATAAAAATGTTAAATCAGTACACGAGCGCCTCAGGGAAAGTAGTTAAAGATGATGTTTTGATATTGAGCCCGTGTAACTTTGATATTTTCCAGATATTCGAAGTTCAAGAGCTTTAATAAATATTTTTTGTACCCTTTCTATTCTATTTCTATGTACATCATAGCAAGGGTTCCACACTACAGATGCAAAATCCAAGCGGCTTCTGACATAACTGTTAGGTATACAATATCTTATAAGTTACAGGTCTCTGAAAAGGTTTTGCAGCACGTAGAATAAAACCTAGTTGTTTAAAAGCTTTATTTAAGATGTCATCAATATGAGAAGTAAAAGTTAATTTAGTGTCCATTGTCACTCCCAAGTCTCGTATAGTGTTCTGCCGCGTTAAACTACTGCCACATAGCCTATAGTCATATATTATGGGATCTTTTTTTCGAGTAAACGACATCACGGAGCATTTTTGGCTGTTTAAAAACAGACTATTTCTAGCACAATAACTCTCAAATTTGTATAGGTCATCCTGGAGCAAGTGACAGTCAGTATGTGTCTTAATGACTCGAAATATTTTGGTATCATCGGCATTTATAAGGGCTCTCGAGTTAGATAAACAGTCCGTCATGTCATTTATATACAAAATGAATAAAAGAGGGCCCAAGTACGATCCTTGTGGAACGCCTGATGTTGATTGTTTAAAAGCTGATGAGAAACCTTGAATGACAACGGCTTGTGATCTATTTTCTACGTATGACTTAATCCACCGGAAAAGGTCGCCGTGTATACCAAGGTTCCATAATTTTAATTTTCCATAATTATCCTTCAATTTCATATCAAAAATCAAATAATTTACGGTTATGAAGTTATGATCAAGTGGGATCGTGCAGTTTCGTCGTCGTTCGATCGTTTTACACTCTTTCATTATTTCTAAGATCTATCTATGGCATCGTTCGTAGACAATTGCTTAACAATATCAAAATCAATGTGTATACTTACACTTAGACAGGTGGTTAGTTTCACATAGAAGTCGGCTTTAAAAGTGGCTTTATAAATAAAATCCATTTGCAAGATTTCATTATATCGTTAATTGGCTCTTGGATCCGATTGAATTATTTACGAGTTGATATATCTAGAGGAACTGAATAATTTGGTCATAGTATCAGGAAGAAAGCACCAGGTATAAAATATTATGTTTAATAATAATAAATATGCATTAACAACACCCTAGTATTTTCACTTAAACAATAAGATAATCACAACTTGACGACGGTCCCGTTCTCGGCCACTCGCGGCTCCTACAGGGCCCCACAGGCCCCACAGGCCCCACAGGCTTTACAGGTTGGCGAGGAAGTGCCATTTGTCCACTGCAACAAACCAATAAAAATTATATTCATGAGGCGATAATTATTCGTGTGTATCTACGAGTAGATACACTTGATTGTACAGCCACTTCGTCGGAGTGGATTTCACCACGGCGACAGGCACAATCAACAGTAAAGGCGTTTATGGGCTACGGGCGCCACTTACTATTGTGCGGGATGTATGCTTGTTTGCCGCCAACGTGACATTTATAGATAAAAACATCATTAGGTATTACTTCATTCTCATGTCGAAAACTACCGACAAATTTTTCAAACACTATTAGGTTTCTTTAAAATTGTTCACCAGCCCCGGGCTGCCCGCCACCGCCACGTTCATGTTGGTTGCCC
This sequence comes from Lathronympha strigana, assembly GCA_949128165.1. Lineage (NCBI taxonomy): Eukaryota > Metazoa > Arthropoda > Insecta > Lepidoptera > Tortricidae > Lathronympha > Lathronympha strigana. The sequence goes on from OX421908.1 coordinate 25,288,201, forward strand.
TCTATATACTCACCGCTGGGAGGCTGCGGCTGCGGCAGCGCGGCCAGCACGGCGCCCGCCGCCGCGCGCTCCACCAGCCCCGGACTGCCCGCCACCGCCACGTTCATGTTGGTTGCCCTCTATATACTCACCGCTGGGAGGCTGCGGCTGCGGCAGCGCGGCCAGCACGGCGCCCGCCGCCGCGCGCTCCACTAGCCCCGGACTGCCCGCCACAGACACGTTCATGTTGGTTGCCCTCTATATACTCACCGCTGGGAGGCTGCGGCTGCGGCAGCGCGCGCGGCGGCGCGGCGGCCAGCACGGCGCCCGCCGCCGCGCGCTCCACCAGCCCCGGACTGCCCGCCACAGACACGTTCATCCTGCACGGAAACACATAATACTATACATGCCGTACCCAAATATATTTAATTTAACATTCCTTATTTTACGAAATAGTAATGTCATGTCACGCCCGTTCGGCGACTCCGGGCGGACGCGCAGATACACATAAAACTTGTGACGTCCCTCTTGTTTCGTTGAGGGTTAATTAGTTAGAGCGGAATGGTTGTCGTTGACTGAACTTACTTGTTGATGTCGGTGGCGTCCGCCACGTTGCCGGCCACCAGGTCGCGCCAGAACTCGTGCACCTGCGGACGATAGGTGCATCTTGCAATACGCGTGTCACAAGATAAACAAATTCATATGATTCATCAGACAACAGTAAAGAGTTATGAAGTCGTCTAGTACAGGACGTCGTCTAGAAAAATCTTTTCTTTTATCACAATTTATTGACTTAAGTAAAAAACAGCGCGAAATGTTAGTGACATCATTCGAACCACCGATTGTGCGGTTAGCCACAATGCCTCAGTGGTTAAAAATGTTATCGCTCGTCGACAGTTTTGTGCACACATCACTAATATGTGCGTGAATTTAATTCGTTCTTGGGTAGAGAAGTTCCGTGCGAAGAGAGTTTACAATAACAACCCGCATACTCTCGTGGCTCTAAAAAAATACATCCGTACCTAATTAAAACTCCGGGAGGGTGGGAACATTAATTCCGTGCATAAAATACGCAAGTAGGTATAACGGGTTGGCACTAATTGATTACTTCGTACTCACGCACGCGCACTTATATGCAACCATTTTAGGTTACCTATTGCTGAAAAAGAGCGTTTCGTTAAAAATAAATCTACCATTACGAATTCTTTCGAGTAAAACTTGTTGTGTGCCAGCTTTGCAAATAGAGGTCAATCGGATTATATTTATACAGATTTCTCAAAGGCCTTCGACAAAGTAGGCCATGGTATATTTGCCGTAAGCTGGCGTTTTATGGGATACACAGTAATTTATTCAGATAGGTCTGCTCAAACTTAGATAAAAGGAGTCAATTTGTAGCTGTCAATGGTAATCAATCCGATCCTGCGCCTATAACCATTGGAGTGCCTCAAGGTTCGCATTTAGGGCCATTATTACTCAGCGTTTTTATTAATGACCTGACGGAAAGTATATCTTGTCCTTCACTATTTTAAGCGGATGACACTAAGGTGAACAATAGTAATGACTGTTCTCAGCTCCTAAAAGACCTTTATTTCAATTTCTAATTGGTGAATCGCAAATAGAATGTTCTTAAACGTTATTAAGTGTTTTGTGATCTTTTTTCGAAAACAAACAACAAAAAATTCTATACGACTACGAACTGTCCGGTCAGATACTTGAACGTAAGGCGCAAAGGACTTCGATGAACCACTTAACTTTAGATTTCATTATGAGCACATAGTCAAAAAAGCGAACCAAATGCTATGACATCCTTCGTGTCACAATGGCCTCCAAAAAACTGTGCAGTGTATTTAGTCTCTTTCAAAGTCTCGAACGTAGCGTACTCGAGTCTGGGTGCCCCCATAGGATATAATAAGTAACAAGATTATCATTTAAAACTTTCGCGATTTGAACACATATTTACACATAATTATTATTATCCTCGAGTAGTTCGAGAGGCAATTGAAATCAAGAAACACCCTAGAAATTTTAATAGGGAGGATGGTTTTAATTTATCACCAACTTGGGGACCAGTGATCCAGAAGTTGCAGCCAAGGGATATATCTTCGGATGTGCGCGGGGATATTGCGAGTGTCGTGTGTCGGACTATTGACAATAATTAACATATGTTTTGTGGGTAGTTTAAAATTGTATGTTTACCCCAAATTTCTACGTAGACTTTTCGTTGGGTAGTTACACAAATCTCTGTTTTGACATTTTGCTGGGACATCAGTTAGCCACGACCATGACCAGTGAAACCTGTGTCGAAACGTCGGTGAATAAGGTAAATAAGTGAATTCGCGTTAGACCCGTTTAATAATTATGAGTAACAAGATTTATAACGAAGCTAAATTTTAAAGGGTATTTATGTCTCCGGGGTTGTGGCCAAAGACGCGCCGTGATTGGCTAAAGCGCGTAAGCGATCCTGTGACGAGGCACTAGAGAAGAATATAAGTCGATAATTTGTTGCCATCGATATTTGATACGCTCTGAATATTAATAAATACAATAAAATCCTAGAACAACCAATGCAGTCGTGATTAGATTATATTGTATTGCAGGTACCAAACGTGGTGTGTAGTATGGACCATTATATCGACTGCATGATCTTACCGTTCTTTGATTGATCGATTACCTCAAACCACGTTATATCTTCCAAGTAAGTGGCTCACCTATATACAGGTCGGAATTATAATTGACCCTGGAGGGAAAGTACCCTAAAACCTTAAGTTAGCTCGTTTCTCTCAAGGGGAACATAAAAAACTGGACTTTATTACACTTGTCGATACAGTTAATGTGAATGTTAAATTTTTACACAGAAACTCAGTCTTCCACTCGTCGGACAAAAACCTTAAACTTAAATAGATTAGATTACATTATTTATTTCATGAAAGACAATAACATAATAAATTTACATTTACATCACAGTACAGATATTCGAATTGCTATCATGATCGTCGAAAACAAATAATAATAAAGACTGATTCATACATGTCAACTAATAATCAATAAAATTAGTACAATCTAAGCTACAATATGGCTCCACCCGTCACGGCTAAGTGCATGTACAATTGTACATGCACAATTTAATCAATAAAAATACATATATTTAAAGATAAACAAACAAAAATTTTAGACATAAAACTTTAAAAAGTTTTGGGTTTTAACATACTCGATGTTGCCCTTGATTTTTTTTAATGGATAACAACACTAGAATAAAGATGTAGATAGAAACAAAATAAATTTGTTTATTACACAAACCTACCGGAAATATTAATAATATTAATAATATTTAAAACGGGTCACTCACGTAATTTAGTCGATTTTCGCTCGACATGTTTCGTAACCTACCGGAAACCGAAAATGTAATTTCTTATTTGAGTACAATCAAGCCAAAAATTTATCGACACACATCGGCACGGGTGCATCTCTTCTCTAGTTCCCGGCAAAGCACAAGCGGCCCACAGACGTAGATATGACCGATTTAGGCGGCCAAAAGTCGATTTTGCAAAAATCAACATATTAATAAAAAAATACCACGTGGAGGTAGTCTATAGACCCAGGCATATTATATGACCCTCCCCACTCCATCATCAAACCTGAACCGCATAACAGGCAGTCGAACTCTGACTATCGCTGAGCGCGCAAGTTTCTGTTCTCGACGCTCCAAAATATTGCAAGTTTTCCCAAGTGTTTAATTGGTTTTTCTGACGTTTTCATAAAGTTTTTTTGATGGATTCCAGTTATTCAGGTAAGAATTCATATATCTCAATAATTTTATATTACATTTTTGACATTTATCATATATTTTGAGCTCGTTAAATATGACCCTTCACAAAATGTTGTTTTTTCATAGATTTTGATTTTCAATGGTATTTTTGTTATACTTCAGGGTGCGTCCCTGTCTTGTATTGTATATGCCTGAACAGATTACTTAGTCGTATTTATGGTATCTCAGAAATTAGCCGCCACTAGCCGCCCCTATGTGGTCTTAGAGGCTTTCAAAAATAACCTATGAAAAAAAAATATTTTCGCACATTTAAGCAAAAAATTGTTAATTTAGTTTTATCTTTTTACAGGTCATTAGTGATCGGCAATATGGCTTCCGCCATGGTCGAGGAGCTGGCGATCTTCTCGTTTACCTCACGCACCGATGGGCCACAGCCATCGAGAGCAAGGGTGAGGCTTTGGCAGTTAGCCTAGATATCGCAAAGGCCTTCGATAGGGTATGGCACAAGGCGCTCCTCTCGAAACTTCCCTCGTTCGGGCTTCACGAGGGATTGTGCACATGGGTTGCTAGCTTTCTGTCTGGGCGTAGCATTTCAGTCGTTACGGATGGAATATGCTCCGACTACAAGCCCATAAATGCTGGTGTACCGCAAGGATCCGTACTGTCGCCCACGCTGTTCCTCCTGCATATCAATGATATGTTGTCAAGTAACAATATTCATTGCTATGCGGATGACAGCACGGCTGATAGCTATTATACGGGTCGTGCAAATGCCCGTCCTGAGCTGGTATTGGAGTGCAGAAAGCAGCTTGTGTCTGAAATTGAGACCACTCTCGAACAGGTTTCCGAATGGGGCGCACACAACCTCGTCCAATTCAACCCCTGTAAGACACAAGTGTGCGTGTTCTCTGCTAAGAAAACCCCATTTCCCATATCGCCTAAATTTCAGAGCATCCCTCTCTCCATCTCCAAGAGTATCGGGATACTTGGTGTCGAAATCACGAACGAAGTCCAATTTCGGAGTCATTTGGAGCACAAAGCCAAACTGGCCTCTAAGAAGCTTGGAGTGCTCAACAGAGCGAAACAGTACTTCACACCGAGTCACCGTCTTTTGTTATACAAAGCGCAGGTTCGACCGAATATGGAGTACTGTTCCCATCTCTGGTCTGGTGCTCCTCAGTATCAGCTTCTCCCACTTGACTCCATCCAGCGTCGGGCGGTTCGTGTTGTGGACGACCCCGAACTCACTAACAATTTAGAGCAGCTCAGCCTCCGGAGAGATGTTGGCTCTCTGTGCCTGTTCTATCGTCTGTACAATGGGGAATGCTCTGAAGAACTCTTTGACATGGTGCCTCCGTCTCGTTTTTACCATCGCACCTCCCGCCAAAGGAATAAGGTTCACCCACATTTCCTGGATACATGGCACACCAAGAATAAACGGGCTTCTCGCTCGTTTTTACCCAGAACATGTAAAATGTGGAACGACCTACCTCCTGACGTGTTCCCTTTGCAATATGATATGGGGTTCTTCAAGAAACGAGTGTTCAGGGCTTTAAAAGGCTCAAAGGTCAACAACGCATGAGTGGCTCTTCCGATGTTGCTTATGTCCATGGGCGGCGATGACCGTTTCCCATCAGGCGGCTCGTCTGCTCGTTTGTTACCTTTCCCATAAAAAAAAAGGTGAACCCAGTGCTTCGGGGAGAAAAGTATTTGCTCGAAAATATATTTTTGAGCAAATACAAGAGCATAATTTGCCAAGTTTAAGTGAAAAGTGCGATTATTATGAAAATTATCTTGTGCTTACCTACGGAACATCGGAAGAGCTCAAAAAATATATAAAACATGAATTTTCTTATGTGAAATCACAAATAAAACAAAGGTGGTTGAAAGCAAACAAAACAATAGATAAGTTTTTAAAATTGAATGAGTCTTGGTTGGAAGGAACTTTTGAGATTCCAGTGGTATCCTCTAACACGTCAGGACGACCGTGTAAATCCTTTGGGGAATTAAGTGAGCGAAGCAAGAGAAGGAAAACCGAAAAAATTCGAGCTACCCTACCTGATGAAATTATTGTTCATGCAGCACAATCGGTTCTTCAAACTAGTGGCAAAAGAGATGCCTCAAAAGTGCTTAAGGATATTACTAATACTCCAGAATGTGCTAGTAAATACAAAAGATCATCCAGCGTTAATGAAATAATCGCTCCACTGACACACACACACACCACAAGAAGCTCTACAAATGTATGTAGACGCTGACCTCAGCAGGCATCAATATGAAATAATAAGGTCAACAAACAAAAAACACTTCCCCTGCAAAAACTGAAAGCAAAACAAGAGTGCTACACGCCAAAAGAATCCCTACGGGTAACAGCTACCTGCGCAGAAACTAATCTACAATCCCTGATGGATTTGACCGCCACTCGCTTATCAATGTTTTTGGAAGAAGTGCTGATAACGCTTAATGACCACGAGAGAAAGTCATTAAAGTTAATTTGTAAATGGGGTTGTGATGGGTCTCAACAATCGAAATTCAAGCAACAATTTGATAATGAGAGTGATTCTGATGGAAATATATTTATGAGTTCTTTTGTGCCTTTACAGATCGTTTGCGGAGAAGAAGGCAAAAAAGTGGTTTGGAATAATCCGACACCGTCTTCGACACGATTTTGTCGTCCAATCAGATTTCGTTACGTAAAAGAATCAACAGATGTTACAAAAGAAGAAATTGATTATGTGCAGAATTCTGCTACGCACCTAAATAATTCTAAAGTGACCTTGCATGAAAATGAATTTTTGTTTGGGTATATTTTTAAAATGACTATGGTTGACGGAAAGGTCTGTAATGCTGCAACAGATACAAAATCCACGAGCAAGTGTTATATATATGGTGCTAATCAAACGAAGGATTTTAATGATCTCAACAAGAAAAATGAGGAGAGTCCGGAAGCTTTGGATTTTGGATTATCAGTCTTACATGCTAGAATCCGTTTTATGGAAAGCATCCTGCATTTAGCGTACAGATTACCTACAAAGAAATACAGACAGAGAAAAACACAAGAAGAAAAACTTATGGAAGAAGAGAGAAAAAAGGATATCCAAGAGAGATTCAAAACTGAGACAGGATTGCTGATTGATATGCCGAAGGCTAACTTTGGCAACACCAATGACGGTAACACCAGTAGGAGATTTTTTGATAATCCGGAATTGGCGGCTGATATCACAAAAGTCAGCTACGACTTGATTTTTAGGCTGAAAGTTATTTTAGAGGTAAATATCTAGTGGTCATAGAATAAATATTGCTAAATTCGACGAATACGCTTATGATACAGCAACATTATATAAGAATTTGTATGGGGAATGGCATCCTATGACTCCAACCATGCATAAAATTGTGATCCATGGGGGACGCGTAATAGAAAACGCTCTATTACCCATTGGCCAGTTGTCGGAAGAAGCAGCAGAAGCCCGAAATAAACATTTTAGGGCATATCGACAAAATTTTGCAAGGAAATTTTCAAGAGAACAATGTAATTTTGACGTTTTTACTAGACTTTTACTAACATCCGATCCACTCATCAGGAGTATGAGACCAAAAAAGCAATCGCCTTGCAACAAAGCCTTTCTTCCTGAGACAATCGAGCTTTTGTTGCCTGCCGAACCATATATACCAGAACATGAAAGAAGCATTGAAAGTGAAGTGAGTGATGTATAAAGTGAAAGTGAAGTGATATTTAGTTATTTTTATTGTAGTGTAGATTTGTGTGTATTAAATAAATTAAAAATATTTTTTTTTCATAATTTTTTTATATATATATTTTTTTGTTTTTAATTGACAGAATACAGTTGATTTTAGTATAAAACAACGTTTTTACATTTTTTATCCCATTTTGTACCGAATTATACCCTTAAATAATTTTGGCCGCCTAAATCGGTCATATCTACGTCCGTGCGGCCGTACCAAGTAATAATCATGCAATTGTGGATATCGCTAGCAATTCGATGGCGCGGTTGCTTGCTTAATTACATCGCGACACAACTTGTCTGCTATTCTAAGCCGTCAATGTAAAACACATACAATTTGTTATAGATCAGTTCAACCAATAATGAATAAAACTATAATTAATACATTTGATACAATACATGTGGTACGGGACTCCAAATAAGTTTTCGTTTTCACTCCTATTTATGCTCATAAAAACGCAAAAATTCGGCATTTTACAAAAATATCGGAGCACATTTTACGGTTGCTGCTAAGTTGCAACTAGCTCACGTCGAACAGTTAGGTAATATGGCCATCTGGCCTTGGGAGCGTTCAAGTATTACGTAACGCAATTTTTGGACATTTTTGACCCCCCCTCCCCCCCATGTAACGCGCCGTAACGTTTTTCTGTACCCCCTTCCCTCCCCCTCCCCCTAGTAAAACGTTACGTAACCACCAAGTACCGGAAAGTCGCTAAAATACCTTTGTTATTGTTTTAATTGCGTTAATATTATTAATAACATTTGCTGCAAGAGATTTCTATATCGCTGCGACACGCGCCACGCTGCGTTACCTATCTATTCCTTCTTTTTTATGGTGCCCCCCATTACCTTGTACACTGTAACAACATTGAACGAGTCCGAAAACAATGCCTCAAGTTTATCTCCTACCGGTACAAGCGTGATCTCATACGCCATTGTTATCAAAAGTGTCATTTGCTCTCCCGAAACGCGACGTCTCCTACATGACTTATTATTTCTGCATAGAATTCTTCACCACAGAGTTGAGTCGCCTAATTTACTGTCCCTCCTTATCTTTCACAACGTTCTTTGTTTCAGAACCCGCGCTCCCAAAACCTTTGCCCTTAAAGAAAATAGAAATAACACTTCTTTCTAGAAGCCAGTAGTCAGAATGTGCCGTACAGTACAAAAAAATAATATCAAAAATGCACATAGTACGAGTATATAATTATTAACAATTTTCACGCTAACTGCATTAAAAATAAAATAGGTGTTAGGTACTTATTCATAATATTCATATTTAACTAAACATACATTTCGTTCATAATATCAAGTTATGTGTCAAATGCTACCCAAGATTATTTACTCGTCGAAATCTATCTTGTCTGAGACAAAGCAACTTTTTTACTTTTTTAGTTATTGGAATGTATTCTTTATTATCGATTATCAGCGCAGTCCTGTTACGTGCGAATGTGAAGGCCGCTGGTTATCAATTGATGGCAGATATACTTATCTGATTAATAAGATAAAGTCTGTGTCGTGCCTTTTATTTACCTAGTGAATAATAGATATTTTACGCGAGTATCTTATTAGACTTCCGTACCGAAATGGTAGAACCGGCCAAGAGCACGTCGGGCCACGCTCAGTGTAGGTTCCGTAGTTAACCGACCTTTACGATAAGCGAACCTAGAAGGGTTTTTAGTAGATGTCACGAGCATGACCATAACTAAAAAAATAAGCTATAAACCTGAATTTTCAGTGACATGTTTAGGCTCAATTTTGCGTAAATGTTCAGATATTCCGTGTTTTTTTTAAATACCACGACGGTGGCAAACCAGCACACGGTCCGCCTGATGAAAAGTGGTCAACGTAGCCTATAGACGCCTGCAACTTCAGGGTTGTGTTCTGAAGAATTGTTTGACATGATGTCAACATCCACTTTTCACCATCGCACCGCTCGCCATTGACAGGGCGCTCATCCACACACCTTGCAACCAAAATGGTCGCGCACTGTGCGGTTTCAGAGGCATTTCCTCCGTGTTTCAAGGTGCATTGAGTTTAGTCCTTTTATCTGTCTTCAAGGTCGGTAGCCTGCGCAAGCAGTTCTAGGTTTTTTCCAAAATTTCAAAATTTTCACCAAAAAATTACGGTATACTTTATTGAATATATTGATATATTACACTAAACGATCATCAACAATGGCAATAATCAGAGGATCTAGCATGCTTAGAAGCTCCACATTTTTAAATTAATTTTACTATTATTAAACTATGGTATTTGTTTATTTTAATTTTTTTAAATATCATCCTCTTTGTGAAGCACTAGCGCTAGTTATTGCCTTGTCGTTGTTTTTATTGTATCACTAGTTTAGTATTAAGTTAAAGTTACTGCATGTTCGTTGGTAGAAGACACTAACAGAGCTGTGGTTACCTATAATTAGATAAACATCAACCATTATTGTAAATTAGATATAAGAGCGTACAAGATGTATTATCTGTTGGTAATCCTAAATAAATAAAAAATAAATATATATATTTAGTTGTAATTTGACTTTCGAGAGTAAAAAGCGCACGTACCTCATCGATGACTTTGTAGGCGAACTCCTTGTCCTTGGCCTCCGCGTCGAAGGCGAACTGGTTCTGCGGCTTGCCGTCGGGCACCTTGTACAGGCGGAACCACTCCACCGTGGCCTTCAGCAGCCCCGGGAGCGCCTTCTCCACGTCGCCCGCGTCCTGCAGCGCCGCGGCCAGCGGGTCGCGCGCGTCTGCACCAACCAACCATTCCCATGTTACCACATAGCTTTACTACCGGAGTTCTTGTTCTCAAGAGGAAGTAAACATGTGAGTTATGGCCGCCTTCCACTAAAAAAGGGTAACGAGCGGGAACGGAGGTGACGAGGTGAGCGATGCGGAGTAAAATAGTAGTGCGCTTCTACTAAAAACGAGTTTTAATGTTTTGCCTTCCACTGCCAGCGAATTATGCGGAGCGAGCGAGGATAGAAATGAAATGGGTCAGATGAGCGAGTTTGCGAACTTCCATTAGAAGCGGACTTGGCGGAGTAACCTGGCAGTCAGTATCAAACGAATCGTCGCAGAAATGACTAGTGTACACGATGTCGGACGATTCAAGTGATGATGGCTTCAATGATACTATCATGTAATGTTTGCTGAAAGGGGTAGGAATGGCTGGAGGGGGCGGGGGTCGCAATGGAGTCCGTTCAAAACTAGCGCGCGACGGCATGACGCAGCGGACCCATTTCAACTCGCTCACTCCGTTCCGCTTACTCGTTCGTGATGGAAGCACTTGTATGAAAATCAGTGTCGCTAGTCGAGCGGACTCCGCGCGGATTCCGCTCGACTCTTCGAACTCTTTCGTGCCTCTTTGAACTCGTTTAGTCCGCTTCGCTCACTCTTATTCAGTGGAAGCGCGTATATGCAGTTCGCTATTGCGAGTTAAACGGATTCCGAACGGAGCCCGTTCCGCTCGCAGTGGAAGGCGGGCATTAGACGCTCCACCATTAAGCGCACCTGCACAGAGTTTACACGGGCTGCCTCTTGAGGAAATAGAGGCCTGTATGGGCGTGTCGCTCGAGGCATTACATCCGCACGTACGTTTGAATAGGGCGTCGGCCGTCTACAGGGACGGTCCCGGTGTACGTGGATACCGCGGCGTGGGGCCGACAGACTGGGAGACGGGAGACGAGGAGTTGACGTACCGATGGCGATGAGCTTCCAGTCGGTCTCGCCCTCGTCGATGAGCGCGAGCGTGCCGAGCACCTTGACGGGCACGACGTCGCCGCGCGCCGCCACCCTCGTGCCGATCTCGATCACGTCGATGGGGTCGTTGTCCCCGCGCGCCTGCGTCGCCGGGTCCACGTGCGACGGGTTCTCCCAAGTCTGACAACAACATTTTATTTACATTAACATACCATGTGAAGGCCGCAAACGAGGGTCTTCTCTAGTTATCTACCGTAGTTACCGTGTACCGCATTGTTTTCCGTGTTTTCTCACATAACATGGAAATTCCATGCCGTAAGGTTAAGTGAAAACCAGTTTAAACAGAATGGCCTATGTTCACGCCAGTCGCGTAGGTATAATGTATCCGGCAGGAACGAGCCATCAGAAAAGAACGAATCGAAAAAGAGCTCGAAAATTATACTTTCGAAGGCAGTAATCTACAGCTGTAAGTAAAAATCATCATCATCACCTGCGGCAGCGCGCCGTAGTTCCAGATGTAGCCGTGGTGCGGGAACACGTTGGCCACGAAGCGCAGCGCGCCCTTCTTCACGTCCTGCTTGATGGGGTTCAGCGCCTCGCCCAGCGACAGCTCCATCTTGGCGTTGCTCCAGCGAGGGACCTGCAACAACATATTATTCATCGTTCATTACCAACTATGTGGTTCACAGGAAAGCCTTATGATTCACAATGGCGCATATGGCTTCATGCAAAATGAAACTGACAATGGAGCGTCGCCCGCCATTGAGCGGCGTCTTTGAGATTAAAGATCTAAATTGTGTATTGTATTCAATCCTTCTGTTACAATTTCGAAACTAACTGACTACAGCTTCACTTTTGCCTAAAAAATGTAGTAAATTCGACTGAATACAAAATAATGTCTCAGACATGCTTGACATAATCACTGCACACTTCCTGACAGTACATTAGAGCTGCTTCAACCCACCTCCACAACCATGTTGACGAGCCGCTCCGCCTTGTTGGCCCACAACGGGATGTCATGCAGCGGGGAGATTGGGCCGGTGGCATCACCTGCCAAACATTCACATACTTTACCCTACAAATAACAACATTAGCAATAATTACTAAAAAGAAGAAAATCACTGTTGATAAATATAATTCTTCCGACCAGAAGTTTTATTACAAATATGAGAAAAAATCAACATAACAAAACATTGTGAGAAAACCAGACCAATCCTAATAAGGCCTAGTTTACCCTTTAGATTGAAAGGTCAGATGGTAGTCCCTTTTCTAAAGCTAGTGCCTACACTAAATCTTGGAATTAGTTGCCAAAGCAGACCCCATAAACAGCATAAGTCGAGAAAACACCAGGAAAAAGAAAAAGTTGAGAAAAATTCAAAAAAATTACAGTGAGCATATCATGAACCAGTGTCCTTTATTTTCCAATGAGTTTCATTTGTCATTTCTTTTAAACAAGATGACACTAATGTCAAGTTTGTCTGTTTTGAAGATTAATTAATTTAAAACACTTATTGTATATTAAAATGATATTTTTAACCTCTAACATAGAGGTGCAATACTTGTTTATTCTTTTTTAGAAGATATTTACTTATGTAAGCCAGGCAAAAGAAACAAAATTTATAATATCAAATCTTTTCAATTTTGATTAACTAGCTGGCTAAAAATTAAAAATTATAACATAAACCATTTTTCACATTTTTTAAAGAGTTAATAGTCAAAGTAGTAGCAGTAAAAAAAAGACAAGAAAGGGACTAAAATCCTTTTGAAATAAAAAGTTTTTTGGCATAAACTCATAAACGGCTCAAACAATGGGGGACACTTTTTCAATTTCAGAGTTATTATTTCCGAGAATTTTTGTTCAAGAAACGTTTAAGTTATATTCAAAGGCCTATATGATGATGGGCCAAGTACAAGTAGATATTTGGCAAAAATAACATTTTTGACAGTCAGTTACATGTACAACCCCCCTAAACATTGTTTATTTCGCTACTTATAGGCAACACTAAGCAACGACACACAAATTACACCTCTAGCTGTAATATCATTACTATATGCTTTATAGTAAAACAGCTGGGACATACGGACGGACAGACAGACTGGACGAAACTATAAGGGTGCCGTTTTTGCATCAAAAAAGTAAAAAAGGAACTTTTTCAGTCCTCCGGCCGGTAAGCGCCACTTTACGCAAAACTAAATTGCCGCCTGCCGGCTCCGTCGGGCAGAAAAATAGTATACAAACCTCGGCCGTTAAATGGGAAAGCCTCGGATCACATGTTAGACAATTACATGGGATCCGAGACATTTCCCACTAAAACGGCCTTGGTATGTATTTGTATTTGTATTTCTTTATTGCTATTCACATGTACATTACAGACATTACACAACAAACACACTGTTTAAGAAGGTAGGTTGTACATAATGCCACATGAAACCCTGATGGGAGTAGCAATGAAGGTAGAATGCTTACTACCGACTTATTATATTAATCTTATATCTTTCTTGTACATAATTTCGAGAGCCTAGTAACAATATTATTATTATGTTTTGGTACATTGGCGTTCGGAAGGTATTAAGCTATATGTTTGAAATTAGGTAAATGCATAATCTGATATCTCAGTCACAGATACTCGTACATAGATAGAATGATAAAATGATAATTCGTTTATTACAGCTACATTTGCCTGAATACTAATATTTACAGCACTGTTAATCATTCAAATAATCCTGTAAGTTGTAATAACATTTCTTTATTAAATAGTCTTTTAAGGTGTTAATAAATTTATTTTCCGATTCTATGCTTTTAATATCGTCGGGAAGTCTATTGTAAATTTTTATTGCCATATTTTGTGGGCTTGTGCTGTGTAATTTTAGTTTTGAGTTCGTTGTTTGTATTAAATTATTTTTATACCTCGGTTCATAGCGTCTGTCTGTGTCTCTAATTGTTATAAACAGGTGAGGATTTTTTCTTACAAACTTGCACATTTCAAATATGTATATTGAATGTATAGTAAGGATATTCAGTCTTATAAAGTGTGGTTGACAATTTTCAGGCCATTTAATATTTGCTAATATTCTTACGCATTTTTTCTGGAGTTTTTATGTAATGTACTATTATTATAACAATAATTAGGCATCTTTAAAGTTATCTAGTCTAGTCTTTAAAGTTAGTTAGTTAAGTTTAAAGTAATCTTTATAGTTATAGTCCTTATAACACAGTCCAATTGTAAAGCATGAATGAAATCATTTATTAAATATAATTAATGTTTTGTCATGTTTTTCTGCCGCGAAAGCAGGAGATTGCTGGTTCGATCCCAGCCCTGGGCACTGGGGGCCTTGGTCACTTTTTCTGTAGTATATGACATCTCTTTCAATTTATAATTTATAACACAGTCATTTAAAGCCAGTTGGGTTCTTTGTGTGGGAAAATGCAGGTGTTGTCCCTATAATAGTGCAGCTTTCTTGCTTTTGCATCCTTACATGATAAAAAAGTGTACTAGCCAGGCAGTAACACTTGTATAAAAATAATTCAACAAATTCACTAAGTTAATTTTCTTTAACAAGGTATCCCTCCATGATAACAGTAGTGCAGAACATATCATAATCTGATTAGTGGTAGTGATAAATACACAGCTTAATCAGATATATAATTAAGCAATAAAGGCTTTTCAAGGCAAACTTGTCAACACCAGTGCAATATCTAATCTATTAATATAAATAATGAACAGGTTTTAGGAAAAAGACTTCAAGAAACATCTGAATAGACAATTATATTATTACCTAAGGGTAAGGGTAAGGGTTGAAAGTTCAGAATATTTTAAATGAAAGTTTGGACTTATCATATAACATAGCCTTTGTAAGCCAAAATTGATTCACACATCACAAAGGCTTTACACTGTGACGCACAGAATCAATATCATTACCCTGAAATACCCATAATAACCATTCCCTAACGTCATCAATGTTACACTAACATAAATATTTGATCAGCTGTCAACATAGTGGTCAAGGTTGCGTATGGGCTACGAATTGCGGCATGTAATGGTCCTAATCTGCAGAGCTTCCTTCATATGAATTTATTTGTATGTAATGAATTCAGAAAATTCATTTAGTAAAGAGTTACGTCAATGTCACAACGTCGACCCGGAACCCGGAACCACTTCCACGTGGGCACTCGAGATAACACAGGCTGACGTTATCGGACAGCGCCGGTAACGGTATCCGGACACTCACGGAAGAAGACCCGGTAGTCGGGCGAGTACGCGGAGCCACGCTCCTCGGCGGTGTACATCGTGGCGAGGCACGCGGCAGCGGCGGGGCTGCGGAGCTGAGCGGGAACTGACGCACTGACACTGCGGCGAGATGCGACGCCGACCCCCGGCGCGAGCAGCTGTGCTACGAGTGACAGAAGCCGCGGCCCGCGACCCGACGCGCAACGTGCCATTGACATCTTGCCGATACTGGCTAATCTCACGTCACACACGTTCCATTCCGTTACTACCAGATAATATTTACGTAACGTAAAACGAACGTTTTGTAAAAACACTTTAGGAAAAAACAATCATGATAAAAATAATCATTGACAAATAACGTAAAAGTGATAAATAAATATACAGCGATACACAGCGAATATTACGTCATACTTGATGAAAGTTATATGTAGAGAGTGTAAAATGTTCTTGTTCCTATTTGCGAAAAAGGGATTTTGGATCGAAAAAGCTGTCATACCTGCCATATAAGACGATCTGCGTCTGCGCAATATCTTTATACATTGTAGCCTACGTGTTATTCTGATGTATAAGCTATTTTATTGTAAAGCTTCATTTAAATCCATTCAGGAGTTTTTACGTGAAAGAGTAACAAACATCCATACTGACAAACTTTCGCGTATATAATATTAGTAGGACTCGCGTAAAACAGCTATTGAACACGGGTAACTAGCGCCATCTCTTTACTAGTTGTGTAATTACAAGTGAAAATCAAGAATATTATCATAAGTTTCAACACTCTGACACTTAAAAAGTAAAAACATATAAATTGTGCTAGTGGTATTGGTTCTGCATTTTCTACATTTCCAAAATATGTATCGTAACCCTTGTTAAAAAAACCTAGTATAAAAAAATATAAAAGGCCCTGCAGCAATAGAGGGCGCTATTAGTATACTAAGGGCCACTTGCACCACCCTGCGTTAGCCAGATAACTCGGAGTTAAGCGTTGTTTTGTATGGAATTTGACGGTTTAACTCCAGGTTTGCGGCCAAACCCTGGGTGGTGTAAGTGGGTCTTAGAGGCATCTTGAAACTACATAATATAACACCTGCCCCGGTTGAAAGAAAAGGTGACATGTATGTTTAACATACTTAAGCCCACTTGCACCACCCAGGATTAGCCACTAACCCGGAGTCAAGCTGTCGAATGCCATACAAAAAATACGTTTAATTCCGGGTTATATTGCTAACCCGGTGTTATACGTTTATCACATACTGTAGGATAGTATTGAATAGTTAACGCCGGGTTACCGTTTGACACTGGTTGGCCGATACATAAAGGATACATACATACACTTAGGTACATCCTTTCATACTATGTTGTGGCACCGGTCGAAACCAGTGGGCGATATATTATTATAAATGTTTATGTTAACATTTCTACTATAGTAGTAGTAGTGTATGTAATTATATTATGTACCTATCTTAGTAGGTATGTCTTTTCTTTACACATTTTGTAAGGTAAGATGCAGCGCCTACAATCTTTTCTGTTTTGTCCTAAGGTTGACTGGTAGAGAATGCCCTATGGCATTAAGTCCGCCTTTTGTACGATAAGTTTTTCTTTTGTGCAATAAAGATTAAATAAATAAAATAAATATTCTGGGCTATTTTCATCCAGCTTTCAAATCTGTGATTGAAAAATAAACTACCCCTATTTTCCCACCTTTAGGGTAGGTTTTTTTTCCGAATTTTTATGGGACCAAGTTTGAGGTCTAGTGTCACGTTTAGGATCCTAATTACTTCTAGTTCTAGAGGAGAGAAATGAGTAACTCAGATACGTGAACTGTCACAAAACAATATAATTTAAATTTAAAATGGTTCGTTATTCTATTATAAATTCACACACAAAAATCCCGCTTATCGCCGGTTAGGTACTCTCGCCTGGATAACCGTTGTTGGTAGGCGCGACGCTGCGGGTTAGGTACTAGCCGGCCGGGTAGTGAAGAGGTTGGCTTCTTTAGAGCAGCGAAGACGCAGTAGGATATACTGGGGTGCTCGGGGGGCAGATATTCCACAAGCACCACGTCCTCAAGCTCGAACTTTGGACTCCAATCTGGGGTTTTATGCACTCGCGATGTATTTACATTTTAATACTATTTAATTTTGCTCGAAGAACGTTGAGAGACGACACTCATTTTTCCGGTTACGCTTAATTATTAAATTATTTTAATCATGTCTACGTATCAGAGACCAAAAGTGAGAAATATGTGACGTGCGTTCGTATTCGAGAAAGAATCGGGAGTGTCCGAAGGCGATGCGCTTATGCAAATCACCTCATGTGACAAACAATAGAACTAGTTACCGTGAGCGCTAAAATTTTGCATGTGAAACGGCCGTCGGAGCGCTAAAATGACGCTGATGAATACATGTGATTATTGTATTATGTAAAAAATGTAAATATTTTTGTATATTTTATGTTCTAAGTTTAGTTTTAAGTAGTAAATATATTTAAATAAAGGTAATTTCTTACTAATGATAGTATTAGGTAACGTATAACGTTACACTAGATCCAATATACACCATGCAATATACATATAGATATATATATATATATATATATATATATATATAAGACAATTTCTCTATTTGTTTATGTGGATTAGATTAAAGAATAACTTCATGTGTTGCTCTGTAAACAAAGATTTATTTTAATACTAATCTTTAAGTTTTAAATAACAATATGTTACATATGCACTATCAATCATCATACGAACCTGTAAACAAAGAAACGACATTTAAAGTTTCCTTTTCCTTCCGTCACTTACTTTATAAAAACCATTGATATTATAAAAACTAAAACGGTTATTCTCTCCGGAAAATATACGAATCATTTATCCTCTGACTGAACACTCGCCCATGACATGACATTGACTTTGACAGGTCAGAGCATAGACAAAGTTAAAAAGTAAACATTGCTAAAAAGTCTTGTTTATTTTTTACATCTCCCCCACTAAGAGAAGATCATTTTCTTGAAAATTATCTTTTAAATACTAGTTTGTACACTGTTCCTCCTCTTCATACGCATGTATGCTGTGACATGGTATAAGCTTTGTAATATGAAACAGGTTGGATTCAGTTTTTCTGTGTCCAGTAACAATTCTGAATATTGAGTCTGAGATTTGTTCCACAATATTAAATGGTCCAATTCTGTGTTCGTCCAATTTCTTCCTGTTCAATTTATTACCATTTTCAACATAAACCATGTCGCCTACGTTGAATTCAAAGAATCTTCTGTTTTTATCATATATTTTCTTATTGTAATAATGTGATTTTCTAGAATTTTCAAAAGCCGACTATCTATCCTTGATCCAATCACTTAGCGATATTT
Source organism: Lathronympha strigana (assembly GCA_949128165.1). NCBI lineage: Eukaryota > Metazoa > Arthropoda > Insecta > Lepidoptera > Tortricidae > Lathronympha > Lathronympha strigana. The sequence continues at coordinate 25,306,976 of OX421908.1, forward strand.
CTTCCTTTAATGCATTCGGTATTAAAGTAACATCTGTACCGTTTAGAAGATAACTTGGCGAGAAACCAGTAACCGAATGGTTTGTCTCATTATATTTCTTCACGCATTCGTGTGCCGCTGTCGTCCAGGCTCTCTTATTACCTCTTTCATTAATTCTACACTTGATTTTATTGACACAGGTACATAATAGGTCTTATACTAAAAATTACAAATAAAAACTTAAACTACAGTACACTAAATAACAGCCTAACTTAAACTTAAACTAACTGTACCTTTTTTTTTCCTGGAGGAATGCATTTAGCTGCCTACAGGGCTTGGACCAAGGCCGTTACTGATAAGGATCCTAACGCTTCTGATGTGAAACGCAAATTAAATGCTGCTTCGAGGTCCAGTAAAAGAGCCATTGCCAGAGCTAAATTCGACTTCGTCGGCAGAATTGGTGAGAAGCTCGTGGGCTATCCCTCAGGGAGTCGTGCCTTCTGGTCGCTCGCCAAAGCTGCCGAGGGAAATTTTTGTCGGTCGTCCTTACCACCACTGCGAAATGCTGATGGTGATCTGGTCCACAGTGCAAAGGAGAAAGCTGATCTCTTGGGCAATCTCTTTGCCTCGAACTCGACCATGGACGATGATGGCAGCACCGCACCGCCTACCGTCCCGCGGTGCGGTTTCTCCATGCCCGGTATTATATTCAGGCAAACTGATGTCCGGCGGGAGCTGCTGTCATTAGACGTCCACAAGTCGAGCGGGCCAGACGGCATACCAGCAGTGGTGCTCAAGCGGTGTGCTCCCGAGTTGTGTCCAGTGCTCACGCGCCTTTTCACGCTCTCATATCACAAACGGCAGGTGCCGTCTTCGTGGAAGACCGCCCTTGTGCACCCTGTGCCTAAAAAGGGTGACAGATCAGACCCGTCGAATTACAGGCCAATCGCTATAACCTCCCTTCTCTCCAAGGTGATGGAGCGCATAATCAACGCAAAGCTCCTGGGATACCTAGAGGATCACGATCTGATCAGTGACCGACAGTATGGCTTTCGCCATGGTCGCTCCACTGGTGATCTTCTAGTGTATCTCACCCACCGCTGGGCTTCAGCTATTGAGAGTCAAGGTGAGGCATTGGCAGTCAGCCTGGATATAGCGAAGGCGTTCGATCGGGTTTGGCATGGGGGTCTTCTATCGAAGTTACCATCTTACGGACTGCCCGGGGGATTATGCGAATGGATTGCCAGCTTTTTGTCCGGCAGATGCATACGAGCCGTTGTCGACGGAAGTTGCTCCGATAGCATGGACATAAATGCTGGTGTCCCACAAGGCTCTGTGCTATCCCCAACGCTGTTTTTGCTGCATATCAATGACATGTTGTCCATTGGCGATATTCATTGTTATGCAGACGACAGTACTGGGGATGCCTATTACACAGGCCGTGCTAACATCCCTCGTCCCGTTGTGTTAGAGAGTCGTGAAAAGCTTGTGTCAGACATCGAGAGTGCTCTCTCTGATATCTCACTGTGGGGCCAGGAAAATCTTGTCCGATTTAACCCCACTAAGACACAAGTTTGCGCGTTCACCGCTAAAAAAACCCCATTTACTGTGGTCCCACAATTCCAAGACACAGTCCTTACCATGTCAGAGAGTATTGGGATCCTGGGTGTTGACATTTCCAGTGACGTCCAATTCCGTAGCTACCTGGAAGGGAAGGCCAAGCTGGCATCCAAAAAGCTCGGTGTGCTCAATAGAGCTAAGCAGTACTTCTCTCCGGGGCAAAGACTGTTATTATACAAGTCTCAAGTCAGGCCCCATATGGAGTATTGCTGCCATCTTTGGGCGGGAGCACCTGGATACCAGCTGGGCCCCTTTGACTCGATCCAAAGACGTGCTGTCCGAATTGTCAACGATCCCAAACTCACGAGCGATATCGAACCCTTAAGTCTAAGGAGAGACTTCGCCTCCTTATGTGTGTTCTATCGCTTGTACAATGGATTGTGCTCTGAGGAATTGTTTGATATGATGCCAACGGCTGCATTCTACCACCGCACCGCTCGCCGTCGGCAGGGTGTTCACCCGCATACCCTGGAGCCTAAATGGTCTCGTACCGTGCGGTTTAAGAGGAACTTCCTCCCGCGGACGCTCCGGCTGTGGAATGAGCTCCCTGCCACTGTTTTCCCAAAGGACTACAATATGGGGTTCTTCAAAAAAGGAGTGTTAAAGTTTTTAAAGGGTCGGCAACGCGCATGTAACACCCCTGGAGTTGCAGGCGTCCATAGGCTACGGTGACCGCTTACCATCACGCGGGCCGTATGCTTGTTTGTCACCGTCGTAGTATAAAAAAAAAAAAATTTAGGCATCCCGCCTAGCCGGGGAACTAGGACGGGTATGTGGGACTCGCAGGTCCGGACCCGCACTACCCACTAAACCATGCACGGTATGCCCATCTTGCAGCGTTGGTGACGGTGACACGGGATTGCCCTAGGCTCACAACCGCGAACACCGCCTGCTGCGACAGCCGAAGCTGTCCCCTCCTTGAGGCCGAAGCCCCTGGGGCCGAAGCTCCCCCGCCCGAAGGTAGCGTGCAGGGCGACACCACACGCTGGTCCCTCATGACAACCTCCACTCCGGGAGCGAGATGGAAAAACCCCGGGTTCCACCCCCTCAGGTTGCCTTTGTGATTTTTTATAGAGGTGGTCATCCTCGCAGCCACCACGCCGGCGCCGGCCAGCAGTGGCAACCCCCGGTCCGTCATCATAGGCCCTCTGCCTAGACAGGGTACGGGACCGCAGTTTTATACAGGACAGCGGCATTCCTGTCGGCAGACCCGGAGGCCCCCTCACGCCAACACTCAGAAGTTCTCTCCCTCAATGAGAGTACTCCCTGTGCGGAACCCCCCAACCCCCCCTGACAGGATATTTGCAGCACCAGTAAGAAATCCTCGGAATCTTCCAAGATCTTCGCTTACCGTTGCCCCCAGGAAGCACCGTCCAGGAACCCTTCCCTTTTTCCCGGATCAACCGGATCAAGGAGAATGGGAAGAGCCCTGGCACTCGAGGAGGTTTCCCGTTGTAGCCCCCCCAAACTAACTGTACCTCGGTCCGGCTCTCACCCTGCCCAAACGTGCCAAAAATGCTCGCGGCATTGCCGCGCTGGATGGCAAGCGACATTTGTTGAACAAGGTAGGAGCCGGATCGGGGATCACCACCTCTGTCGCGCAACCGCTGCCCCAGGTCTTTAACAAGCCTCTTGGCTTCCGCACACCATGGCCCAGCAGTTTCCACGGCGACCGGAACAAAATCGTATGCCGGTTCCAGAACGGCGTAATTAGAATGTTTAAGAGCGGCCGCCTTCTCCGAGGCCGCACCTGCCACCCTGCCAGTATAAGGGAGGTGAGATGGAGCAAAGGTGCTCACGCAGGTAGCGTCCCAGAGCAGGCAGCGACCCTTGGCCCATGGAACCAGCGTCAGGCCATCCGGTCGCTTTCCGTCCGAATGGCTTAAGCCCTGAGGCTCCAACACGCAAGGCACATTCACCGAGACCATGGCGCGACGTATCAAGTCATTGATCGCATAGTGTCTCGGAAAACGCCCCGCAGAGCGGGAGCAGCTCAGGCCGTGGTGCCCATTCGCATCCACCGGCGACCCACATATACAGCGATGCGGCTCACACACTTTGGAGCCCAGCCTCAGAGCGACCCCCACTCTCAAGGTGTCATTGTCCAGCAGGTTTCCCAGATGAGGCGACGGAAGTGCGTGGAACCAGGCTCCGGACTCGGGCTGCCTTCCTGCTTTTAGACGTGCCACATCCTCCACATCAGCCCCCTCTAACATACGGGAGTATGTGCGCTCACACAAAGCATCGTCCCAGAGCCTCTGCAAGGCGGAGTTGTCCGGGTGCGCTCCCCCCGACGAACGAGCGGACCACTCGTCCAGAGCCTCCTGCACTAACGCAAGGCAGAAATTGTCGCCATTTGTAGATAAAATCCTAGCAACAAGACCTACCGACGCATGACAGGAGGCGAGGAACGCCACAATCCCGATATCCCGCATGCTCCGTATACCCAAACCGCCAAAACGAATAGGGAGTGTCGCCTGGCACCATTGCATGTCGTCGAACTGGACGTTCAAGATAGACTCCAGACCCCGCCTGAGCACTCTGTCATAGTCCCTCATATCCCGCTCAAACATCCACGTTGGTACGCATCGTATAATTTATGCTCGGCATCGAAAAGCAATTGCGCAACAGCACCAGCGAGACATGCGCCGAAAGATGTCCAAGGCGCTCCAAAGCTTTGCTTAAAGCCGTCGTCTTGGCCTGAAGTATCGAACTCACCCCTTCAGGGAAAATTGGAGCCCCAAGGAGGCAAAACGACGACTTGTCAAGTACCCTGATTCCTGGCAACAAGGACTCGACGCCAGGCAAAGAGCTCATCAGTAGCGGACCGCAAGCATACAGCTCACATTTTGCGGAGTTCAGCTCCAAACCAACCGCCCGCAAAGCTGGCAAAAGTCTAGCTATGTCATTCAGTACAGCACTTGAATCACCCCCTATGGTCCCATCGTCCAAATGTCTGGTACATTCAGAGGTGACTCCAATGATGCTATCAGACTCTGGGTAGCCAAAAAAAACACAAGGGGACCCAGTGGGTCGCCCTGCTGGGCACCGACTTGCGAAGAGATGGTACTGTTATCATAAAACAGGTTGCTTGGAAACGCGTAACATTGAAATAGAAAGGGGAATAGGGCAGGAGTATGGAGCTTTACCTGCTGCAAAATTATGTCCCTTTCGACGGAGTTAAATGCATTTTTCAAATCCAGTTTAACAACAACAGCACCTGTATTTTCGTGTGCCATTGAAAAACGCCTCGTTGCGTGAATCGCTGCCTCGCAACCCAACGGTGTCCCGAAGCCAACCTGACAAGGCTGGAGGAACGCCGCCATCCTGTCTCTAACAGAGCGACATCCCAATTTCGCGACAAGCCTTCTAGACGTAGACCCAATGGCGATTGGCCTGATTCCCCCGTCCTTCTTCGCTAACGCGCACAATGAAGCGCCGTACAGATAGGGACAAACCTGAGGATTAAGCATACCCCGCAAAAGAAAGTTACATAATTTAGTAAGTGCTTCCAGTAATTTTTGTCCATTATCTCCTGCACTGGGAGACAAAAGTTCTTTCAAGTGCTGAGGTCGAATACCATCAAGACCCGACGCTGAACCGTTGTAAAAGGAGTCAACAGCATTAGCAACGTCAAAAGTCGAAACCACAAGAAATTGACTGGATAGGTCTGGTTCTGGAGGGAAAGTGAGCTGCCTAGATGGCACAGGATGCTTATCTCTCAACGACTCCAAAGTTTCGACATTCGACGGAGCCAGGGAGGAGTCGGACATCAACAAACGGACTGCGCCACGCAAGTCCCCATCGTGGATTTTAGCCTCGATTCTGCGGAAGACCGACGTAGACTTCTGATTTGGCTGATCAGAAAAACATGCATTTGGATTGCCAATATTCTCTTTAACCTTTGATGTTAAAGATTTTACTGAATTGCACTCGGGAACCCTAAGCGAGGTGTAGGAAAAAGAAAGTAGCGCAAACCAATCATCCAAACCATTTGACCGTAAACAAGCTTCAATCAAGGTCGTCAATCTTCCTGCAGCAAGACTCCTCGCTCCTTTTGGAATGTGCTTCAAAACCCGTATACACTTCTTCAACTCCGGCAGACTCTGTAAGCCACCATTAGTCGGACTCCGACTACAAGCGGCCGCCGCAGGCGTAGCTGCCCGTGGTGCTTGCGTAAGATCGATAGATTCTGGCGAGCGGCCGGGAGACGTGCCTCTGCCCCTGGCAACCTGATAGCCATGAACTCTGCTGGTGTGAACGCTAAGACCACGCTGCCCCTTAAACTGACGAAGTGTGGGACAATATGGACAAGTAAGTAATACTGCCGCAGGCGTCGCGTCGGAGGTGGCATTAAGAAAATAATGTCACAAAAAGCCTCAAAACTCAGGAAACAAATTACTTACAAAAAAACATGTCAAGTTAACAAATAAAGAAATTAAAATTAACAAAATAAAATAAACTAATACTTATACACCATCGTGCCGGTTACAATCAAATAGTAAATAATGTCGCAAAAATTCAAAACCCACTTAAGTAAACAAATTACAATAAAATCATGTCAGTTAATGAAACACAAAAGTAATTGAGTTAAATTAATAAAATTCAATTCCACATAAATATAATAATCCACTAATTAACTACGAGATAGGTACATACAAAAAAAAACAATATAATTTAAAGTAATCTTTAAAAAAAACTAAAAAAAAAAACTAAAATCAAAATACACCCTAAAAAAAAAAGTCAAAAAGTCATTGGCTCCCTCAGGATTTGAACTCATAACGTGAGCTGTGTTTACTATTAAAGTTTTAGTCCGCCTCCCCATCCACGACGCCAGCACACCGGCACAAAATGAAGGCGAATTGAGCAAGAAGTTTGGTGTATCCTCCACTAAAAATAATAACCAGTTCACTCCAAAACGCGTAAAACTTTATCACTCTGTTCGCGGCTTCCTTTTGCATGCGCCGTGTATCGCTGTGTTTTATTTTCGGCCCGATGTTGTGATACTTGTGATGTACCTAATGATGTTGTGTTGCGATCCTGTGCTAGTGGCCGCAGTGAAGATATGTTAGTGAAACCATTGTCTCACAAAGAACCATCGCCGTAACTCCGAATTTGCATTGCATTAAATGCATTTCCAACACTTCCACAGGTCTGTAGCGCTTTATGTGTTTTAACACGTACACGAAAACACTTTATCTTGCTCATAACATTGACCTTTACATTTTATAAATGAACAAATTGTATGAAACAACCGATTAATAACCGGTACACAAATAAAAACCCAAGCCCAACCCAGTTTTATTGACTGATTTAGCCTCTCATTTAAACCATTCGGAAAAGGCGAGTTCACTGCTGTAAAGACCAAAGATATATTATTTCTACTCAGTCTTGTTTATTTTTATTTTTACATATATATAAAAACGGACTACTCTGTAAGAAAGAAAAAAAAAAAAAATTATCAAAATCGAACTACTCTGTAAAAAGTTATGCGTGGTCAGAGATTAAGAAATATATATATATATATATACAGGGTGTAATCGTTAAGTGTTTACAGGCCATAATTCCGTAAATATAGCAGATATCAGAAAACTTCTAACTGATATCGAAAGTACGTTACCCAACGAGTAAAATTACACTTTTGAGGAACAAGAACTAGCATCAACGAAACTACTAACGACATCTATGTCAATAACTATTAAACAATTGTATAATTAAGTTGTCGTCACCTGGTCTTGGAAAAGCGTTGCGTGTTCATAAAAATCTAAGCATCATAAAACGCAAGGTTTTGTAATTTTAATCCTACGGGAAAAGGTAATATTTAAACATTATATCGGATACTACTAGCGCCATCTAGTTGACTTAAGAATTAATTAACTTACAATCTAGTTGGGATGTTTATCGCGTAACAATAATATTCTTGGAGACACTAATAAATGTGGTTCATTGCGATTTGAATCAGTCGGGACTTAACTAAAAGGATTTAATTTGATTACCTGTGTCTCATGTCTCGCGGCTACTTAAGTGAGTGCGCGTTGTGTATTTGTACCTCGATAAAGTTAAGTTTTCAACCAATACGAAAATATCCAAAACAACCGTTAGATGGCACTTATTTCACAGAGCTTCAGAAATAGATCGCGCTGTTAAGATTTACCTATGAATGACCTACCCTTCCGCATGATTCGCTGGTTAGGTAAGGTACGGTTCGGAGTTAGGTTCGGTTCAGAGTTAGGTTCGGTTCAGAGTTAGGTTCGGTTCAGAGTTAGGTTCGGTTCAGAGTTAGGTTCGGTTCAGAGTTAGGTTCGGTTCAGAGTTAGGTTCGGTTCAGAGTTAGGTTCGGTTCAGAGTTAGGTTCGGTTCAGAGTTAGGTTCGGTTCAGAGTTAGGTTCGGTTCAGAGTTAGGTTCGGTTCAGAGTTAGGTTCGGTTCAGAGTTAGGTTCGGTTCAGAGTTAGGTTCGGTTCAGAGTTAGGTTCGGTTCAGAGTTAGGTTCGGTTCAGAGTTAGGTTCGGTTCAGAGTTAGGTTCGGTTCAGAGTTAGGTTCGGTTCAGAGTTAGGTTCGGTTCAGAGTTAGGTTCGGTTCAGAGTTAGGTTCGGTTCAGAGTTAGGTTCGGTTCAGAGTTAGGTTCGGTTCAGAGTTAGGTTCGGTTCAGAGTTAGGTTCGGTTCAGAGTTAGGTTCGGTTCAGAGTTAGGTTCGGTTCAGAGTTAGGTTCGGTTCAGAGTTAGGTTCGGTTCAGAGTTAGGTTCGGTTCAGAGTTAGGTTCGGTTCAGAGTTAGGTTCGGTTCAGAGTTAGGTTCGGTTCAGAGTTAGGTTCGGTTCAGAGTTAGGTTCGGTTCAGAGTTAGGTTCGGTTCAGAGTTAGGTTCGGTTCAGAGTTAGGTTCGGTTCAGAGTTAGGTTCGGTTCAGAGTTAGGTTCGGTTCAGAGTTAGGTTCGGTTCAGAGTTAGGTTCGGTTCAGAGTTAGGTTCGGTTCAGAGTTAGGTTCGGTTCAGAGTTAGGTTCGGTTCAGAGTTAGGTTCGGTTCAGAGTTAGGTTCGGTTCAGAGTTAGGTTCGGTTCAGAGTTAGGTTCGGTTCAGAGTTAGGTTCGGTTCAGAGTTAGGTTCGGTTCAGAGTTAGGTTCGGTTCAGAGTTAGGTTCGGTTCAGAGTTAGGTTCGGTTCAGAGTTAGGTTCGGTTCAGAGTTAGGTTCGGTTCAGAGTTAGGTTCGGTTCAGAGTTAGGTTCGGTTCAGAGTTAGGTTCGGTTCAGAGTTAGGTTCGGTTCAGAGTTAGGTTCGGTTCAGAGTTAGGTTCGGTTCAGAGTTAGGTTCGGTTCAGAGTTAGGTTCGGTTCAGAGTTAGGTTCGGTTCAGAGTTAGGTTCGGTTCAGAGTTAGGTTCGGTTCAGAGTTAGGTTCGGTTCAGAGTTAGGTTCGGTTCAGAGTTAGGTTCGGTTCAGAGTTAGGTTCGGTTCAGAGTTAGGTTCGGTTCAGAGTTAGGTGGGTGCGGAGCTGGTAGACCTCCCCGTGGTGCACCTGGGAGGGGGAGAATAGCCCGCTTAGTTTTGCGCGATGGCTATTCTCCCTCTGCGAACTACCAGACTGGAGGCGGTGGCAGTAGAGCTCGCTCCTGCGTGGGCGTTAATGCCGGGTTTCTTTGGGGAGAACTGCTCCCAGCATGCCTCAGCTCATCTGAGGTGGCAGGGGATGCAGTTCTCGCTCAGCTGGGCGGGTGCGGGTCGGACGTCGGACGCACCGATACCCACATTTGTGGGAAGCTGCTCCCAGCACGCCTCAGCCTATCTGAGGTGGCAGGGGAGGCAGCGCGTGAGGGGCTTTGGGCTCCAATGACCCTCAGGGCTATGCCGGACAGGGCCTCCCATACCGGACAGGCCTGAGGGGAGGAGTCAGACGAGCTGAAAACGGCGGGCGGCAGTGCCGCGTGGAGACAACCACAACATAAAAAACCCCAATCCTAAGGTGTGGCTGGCGTGCCGATGGGATGAGTGGCTGGGGGGAACCCAGTCCCTAGCGCCGCAGAGGGGGGGCATACCCCCGCTTAAAATAAAAAATAGCAACACAAAAATGAGTGGCCAAGACTTAGTAAAACGTCCCCAGGAGGTTTCAATCCTCCGTGTCACCACAGAACGGGCGGGTGCCCGTACTGTGGTGACACGCCGCCCACCGTACTCTGGGGGGGCAAACCACTCGCGGACGATTCTCAACGATGACCTTGGCAAACAAAATACGGACTTTGAACATGCTTTACGACTTAGAGGAGGAGCGGATGGAGGTGAGGCGGACGAGACCCCTCCCAGACGCACCGAAGAGGAAGAGGAGGCGCCGGGCAACCTGACATCGCCCGGACTTGCCCTGCCCTCTCCTAAAGTGGTGCTTACGAAGTACCGCCCTATGCGGGATGCGCTTGGGCGGCAAATACGGTACGGTGTGCCAGGCACCGGAACGGAAGCGGCGGAGGCGCCCGTACCCGCAGGGTATAAACAGTACGTTCGTCCCCCAACCCCGAACCGAACGAGGATTTTTACCGGGAGGACCGCAGGCCCTCGCGGACCTGTCCGGTCACCTGGGAGGGAAGAGTTCTTCTCCCCCTCAAGACTGGACAGGCGCGACTTGCCCGGTGAAGAGGAAGCCGAGTCCGGAGACTCGGAGGGCCCGGACGAGACGGGGCCCCCGAACGAAAAGGCACCACCGAGGGAGAGGGTACGCCAACTCTCGCTGGAATCGGACTCGGAATACCTAACGGAGACGTCTGAGAAAGAGGGAGACAGCCAAAAGAAGGAAAAAAAAACAACAACAAATAGATTGCCGGCACAAAAACGGGCCCACAGCCTCTCGGACGAAGACGTAGGACAAAAAGGCAAAATGCCAAAAGTTAACACGGCTCGAAGAGGGGGAATGTGGGGCAAGACCCGACACGTGGGCGTAGCAAAATCCAAGGCTCCGGGGGCGCACATTGGGATAGCCAAAGCTAAGAGTCTTCTGAAAAAGAAACTCAACCCTCCTGCCCCCGCAGAAAACGCAACCACCAACAAAGTGTCGGTAGAGGTGTCTCACACGGCAAGTCCCCCGATAAGGGCACAGCCGGAGGAGACCACGTCAGACGCCGAGGAGACACCCGAGGTGACCCAACCGGAAGGGCGGTTGTCTCCATCTGCAGACGGAGATGTGGCGGACGTGGCCCGCAAGGCCGCGAAATCGGTCCTCGAACAGGTTAGGAAGTGCATGAACCTGAAGGGGACGATTCGCGGCCGCATCAACAGCAAGTGCCAAGATATCATAAAGGCCATGGATGAAATGGAGGCCAGAGAGGGCACGGAGGAGCTTCGTATTCTTAGGGCGAACAATAAACGGCTCGCAGCACAGCTGGCTCACGCCACGTCGGAGGTCAAAGCACTGAGAAGGGCGTTCTCGGACCGGAGCAAAAAGTTGCCCCCAGGCCCAAGCCCAGCGCCAAGCCCAGCGCAAAGCCCAGCGCCAAGCCCAGCGGTGGGCGGCCTTGGCTCCGACGAAGGTATCCTGACGGCGGTAACTCATGCACTAGCCAGGTTCAAGGATGATCTGTCTCGGAGTCTCCATGATTCGATCGGGGCCATGGTGAATACCCGGATAGGCGAGTTACAGAGCCGCCTTCCTCCCGAGCCAATTGTCCGCCCGCCACTAGCGGCAGACCGGAGAAAGGCGACAGCGGCTCCTGCCGCAGCGACGACCCCGCAACTCGACGACCCGTGGACCCCACTGCCTCCCCCTGTCTCTGCCCCTGCTTTGACAGAGACATGTCCAGCAACATCAGGGTCCACATTGATGCCGTCGGCTAGGTCGGCCCCCGCCCCAAAAGGGCGAAAGAAGAAGAAAGTAGCCACCAACAAGGTGACGCAGGTGGCTCCTCCTCCTTCCACCGGAAATGCGGCAGTGCCCGCTCCCGCCCCCCGAGAGAAAAGGACCCCTAGGACGACTCAGCCGCCGCCACCGACCACTGAGAAACAGGCGTGGACGGAAGTACGGAGCCGCAAGCAACGGAGGAAACAAAATAAAGCTGCTCCTCCTTCCTCTTCGGCGAAGCGGTCGGCTCCAGCGCCCAAAAAACTGACGGTGCCTAAAACTGCTGCTGTTGTGGTGGCTCTCAAGCCAGACATTACGGAGACCTACGGTGCTGTAATGCTGAGAGCCACCCAAGCATTCCAGCTGGCAGAGGTTGGCCTCGACAGTGTGAAGGTGAGGAGGACCGCGGATGGGGCCCGAATTCTAGAGGTCGCGGGGGCGGACAACGGCCGCACCGCTGAAGCCCTAAAAGAGCGTTTGGTGACGGTTATAGGTGACGTGGCCCGAGTGTACAGGCCTATTAAATTAGCGCGTCTCCGCGTCACCGGCCTCGACGAAACCGCCACCCCAGATGCAGTCGCAAGTGCAATCGCGGAAAAGGGGGGCTGCGCATCAACCGATGTCAGGGCGGGGAAAGTCAGCTTTGGCTTCAACGGCACAGGCTCGGCCCTGGTCCAGTGTCCCATAGAAGCGGCAAGCAAGGCGGCAGCAGAGGGGCGGGTCACGATTGGGTGGTCAGTTGCCCGGGTAAGGGCACTTGAGTCCGAGGTACTCAGGTGCTTTAAGTGCCTGGGTGTTGGCCATACTAGGGCCACGTGTCCTTCGCAGGTGGAGAGGCGCGATCTGTGCTTCCGATGCAGCAAGCCGGGGCACCGCGCGGCTGACTGCAAGGACAAGGCGTTCTGTGCGGTCTGTCACCAGGCCAAACTACCAGCGGGGCACAGAATGGGTGGGCTGAGCTGCAACCCCCCTAAGTCAAGAGGAGTTATGCGGAACCCAGGAGAAAATGGAAGCCCCGAAGACCCGGCCCCCGTGGCAGGAAGCACCCCAAGAGAAGGCGCTAGTGAGGAGCAAGGTATGGACCTGTAATGACAGTACACCCTCACCAAGCACACAAAGAGGTGCTGCAGTGCAACCTCGGCCGCTCCGCTCGGGCACAAGACCTGCTCATGCAAAACCTGGCGGAGTGGAGGGTTGCACTGGCCGCAGTGGCGGAACCATACCTCGTTCCCCAAAGGCCGAACTGGCTTGGGTCTAGCGACCACAAAGCGGCGTTGGTGGCTCCAGCGACTGGCGAGGTCCTCGCAGGAGTCGAAAGAGGGCAGGGGTACGTGGCTGCGAAGTGGGGGGGAATGGTCGTTGTGGCGGTTTATTTCTCCCCCCTCCAGCCACTCGACGCCTTCGAGAGATTCCTGGGGGACCTAGAAGGGGTGGTCAGAAGGGCCGGCAGGGTGCCTGTCCTTCTACTGGGGGACCTCAACGCCAAGAGTCGCGCGTGGGGCTCCCCGGCTACTGACCTTAGAGGCGCCGAAGTGGAGAACTGGGCGGCGACATTGGGCCTCATCGTCCTAAATCGCGGCAATGTGCAGACGTGCGTCCGCAGAAACGGGGGGTCCATCGTCGACGTCTCGTTTGCGACCCATACCGTGGCGGCGCGCGTAGCCGATTGGCGAGTCCTCGGGGACGTGGAGACCCTCTCGGATCATTTATACATCCGGATGAGGGTCTCCCCGTCACAAAGGAATGCCCCGCTGAGACCAGACGGCCTGAGGTCTCAATTTCGGAGGTGGTCAGTGGCACGCCTTGACCGGGAGATGGCGGAAGAGGCTGCCATTATCGAGGCATGGAATGCTCCCCCTCCAGCCCAAAGGGGAATTGAAGAAAGGGCAGCACACTTCCGAACTTCACTGACGACGGTTTGTGAGGCATCCATGCCCCGTACTCGACCCTACAAGGGCGAGCGGCGTGTCTACTGGTGGTCTGCGGAAATCGCCGCCCTTCACGCGACATCCAACGCTGCCCGGCGGGCTTACACTCGTTGTAGGAGAAGAAGGCACACTGCAGAAGAGGAAGAGCGCCTACACACTGCGCTCTCCGAAGCAAAAGAGGCCCTAAAGGAGGCAATCGAGAAAGCGAAGAACGAGGCTTGGGAGGAGTTCCTGGCGACCCTCAACAGGGATCCATGGGGGCGACCATACAGAATGGTCCGGAACAAATTACTGTCTGGCTCCCCCATGGAAACCATGGAGCCGCAACTCCTCCAGCAGGTAGTCGAGGGTCTCTTCCCCGAGGCGCCAGAGTTCGTCCCGCCAGTGATGGCTCTCCCAGACGCGGACCCCGTAGGTCCACTCATCGTCCCTCCCATCACTGACGATGAGATGGTATGGGCAAGCGAGAAGATGAGGGCCACACGCAAAGCGCCTGGACCGGACGGCGTCCCGGGGAAAGTGTTGTTCCTGTCGCTGAAGCATCTCGGGGAACGCCTCAGATCGCTCCTAGAGGATTGCCTTAGGGAGGGGCGTTTCCCAGAGTGCTGGAAGGAGGGTCGCCTGTGCCTGATTACAAAACCAGGCCGCTCACCGGACTCCCCGGCCGGTTACCGCCCCATCGTGCTGCTGGATGAAGTCGGGAAGATATTCGAGAGGATAATAGCGACCCGCATCCAGCGGCACTTGGAAGGTACGGGCCCGAACCTAAGTCCCAATCAGTTCGGGTTCCGTAGGGGGCGGTCCACGTTGGACGCAGTGCGCGCGTTGCGTGATTTCGGGGTCCTCGCAGAGGGTAAAGGGGAGGGAGTGGTAGCAGTCTCATTGGACATAGCCAATGCCTTCGGTTCCCTCCCCTACTCGGTAATAATGGAGGCCCTCCGTTACTACAACTTGCCCCAGTACGTAAGAAAGGTCATAGACAGCTACCTCACGGGGCGGGTTGTGGTATACGAGCAGAGGGGAGTCCGCTATGCGAGGGCCATGGAGTGCGGGGTTCCACAGGGGTCGGTCCTCGGCCCCCTCCTGTGGAACCTGGCGTATGACTGGGCGATCCGGGGAGAGCAGCTTACACGCATGGTCACCCTGTGCTACGCAGACGACACACTGGTGGCCGTGCGGGGTAAGAAGCTCGAGGAGGTGCTCAGGAGGGCAGAGGTTGCGACGGGGCTCGCTATGCATCGCATAGGCCTCCTGGGGCTCCGGGTCGCCCTGCCAAAGACGCAGGCAATGATCCTCGGGGGACCCAAGACGTGGCGGATAAGGGCAGATACCCATATCGAGGTAGAGGGAGAAACTGTCCAGGTCGGGGCCCACATAAAGTACCTGGGCCTCGTCCTGGACAGAAAGTGGAGCTTCGAGGAGCACTTCGCGAGGCTAGCCCCCCGCCTCGTGGGTGCTGCCTCGGCACTTGGCCGTCTGCTGCCAAACCTGGGTGGCCCTAACGCCCCCTGCAGGCGGCTATACGCGGGGGTCGTTAAAAGTATGGCGCTCTACGGTGCGCCCATATGGGCAGAACGCCTGACGGAGCGCACAAGATCCGCGCTCCGTCGGCCCCAACGAGTGGTGGCCCAGAGAATGGCGCGGGCCTACCGCACCACCTCTCACGCCGCCGTATGCCTCCTCGCGGGCACCCCGCCGTGGGACCTCGAGGCAACCGTACTTGCCGAAAGGTATAACTGGAGGGCAGAGGCTAGGCGGAGAGAGCAGCCCCCAGACCCAGAAGAGGGCGAGAGGATGGCAAGGGCGGCTGCGGAGCGCCTGCGCCAGCGGTGGAGGGACGCTCTGGAGGATAGCCACTATGGCGTACGAACCATAGGGGCTATCCTCCCAAAGCTGGACGAGTGGGTAAGGAGGGAGAAGGGGGCCTTGGCATTCAGGCTCACACAGGTAGTGTCCGGACACGGCTGTTTCGGACACTACCTGCACAAAATTGGGAGGGAACCCGGGCCTGAATGCCCGGAATGCGGAGCGGAGGACGACACGGCCCAGCACACTCTGGAAGAGTGCAATCGCTGGGCCGTGGAGAGAGCGGCTCTCGTTGCTGAGACGGGTGTGGTCGATCTCTCGCTGCACAACATCATAGCGTCGATGTTGAGCAGCGAGAGAATCTGGGAAGCGGTGGCCTCCTTCTGCGAACAAGTCATGTCGCAGAAGGAGGCGGCGGAGAGGGAGCGTGAAGCAGCCGCTGACGCGCTGCCTCTCCGACGCAGGCGGCGAGGTCGAAGACGACAAACATTCGTTCGCCTAGACCTCTAGTGGGGCCAGCGGGTACGGGACCCGCATTGTATGGCCCTACACGTCGTCGGGGGAGAGACCAAGCGTTTCCGGCCTCTCCCTCCTTAGTGCGGGAGCCCTGGCGTTAAGCCGGGGCCGCCGGAGGGCGTCATGGTGACAGGCACGCGAATCCCATGGCGTCCTCGTCAACGGCATAGAGGGTGAAACGCCGGAGTGGAGTTTAGTGGGTAGGGCCGCTCTGCTTCCTCTCACTAGGAAAGGGAGCACTGAGCGGCGAGTCCCACACACCCCCCAAATGACCTACCCGAGGTCGGGGGACGGTGCGTAACTGCATTCTCCACTCCGTCAAAAAAAAAAAAAAAAAAAAAAACGGTTCAGAGTTAGGTTCGGTTCAGAGTTAGGTTCGGTTCAGAGTTAGGTTCGGTTCAGAGTTAGGTTCGGTTCAGAGTTAGGTTCGGTTCAGAGTTAGGTTCGGTTCAGAGTTAGGTTCGGTTCAGAGTTAGGTTCGGTTCAGAGTTAGGTTCGGTTCAGAGTTAGGTTCGGTTCAGAGTTAGGTTCGGTTCAGAGTTAGGTTCGGTTCAGAGTTAGGTTCGGTTCAGAGTTAGGTTCGGTTCAGAGTTAGGTTCGGTTCAGAGTTAGGTAACTGTCCAGGTCGGGGCCCACATAAAGTACCTGGGCCTCGTCCTGGACAGAAAGTGGAGCTTCGAGGAGCACTTCGCGAGGCTAGCCCCCCGCCTCGTGGGTGCTGCCTCGGCACTTGGCCGTCTACTGCCAAACCTGGGTGGCCCAAACGCCCCCTGCAGGCGGCTATACGCGGGGGTCGTTAAAAGTATGGCGCTCTACGGTGCGCCCATATGGGCAGAACGCCTGACGGAGCGCACAAGATCCGCGCTCCGTCGGCCCCAACGAGTGGTGGCCCAGAGAATGGCGCGGGCCTACCGCACCACCTCTCACGCCGCCGTATGCCTCCTCGCGGGCACCCCGCCGTGGGACCTCGAGGCAACCGTACTTGCCGAAAGGTATAACTGGAGGGCAGAGGCTAGGCGGAGAGAGCAGCCCCCAGACCCAGAAGAGGGCGAGAGGATGGCAAGGGCGGCTGCGGAGCGCCTGCGCCAGCGGTGGAGGGACGCTCTGGAGGATAGCCACTATGGCGTACGAACCATAGGGGCTATCCTCCCAAAGCTGGACGAGTGGGTAGGGAGGGAGAAGGGGGCCTTGGCATTCAGGCTCACACAGGTAGTGTCCGGACACGGCTGTTTCGGACACTACCTGCACAAAATTGGGAGGGAACCCGGGCCTGAATGCCCGGAATGCGGAGCGGAGGACGACACGGCCCAGCACACTCTGGAAGAGTGCAATCGCTGGGCCGTGGAGAGAGCGGCTCTCGTTGCTGAGACGGGTGTGGTTGATCTCTCGCTGCACAACATCATAGCGTCGATGTTGAGCAGCGAGAGAATCTGGGAAGCGGTGGCCTCCTTCTGCGAACAAGTCATGTCGCAGAAGGAGGCGGCGGAGAGGGAGCGTGAAGCAGCCGCTGACGCGCTGCCTCTCCGACGCAGGCGGCGAGGTCGAAGACGACAAACATTCGTTCGCCTAGACCTCTAGTGGGGCCAGCGGGTACGGGACCCGCATTGTATGGCCCTACACGTCGTCGGGGGAGAGACCAAGCGTTTCCGGCCTCTCCCTCCTTAGTGCGGGAGCCCTGGCGTTAAGCCGGGGCCGCCGGAGGGCGTCATGGTGACAGGCACGCGAATCCCATGGCGTCCTCGTCAACGGCATAGAGGGTGAAACGCCGGAGTGGAGTTTAGTGGGTAGGGCCGCTCTGCTTCCTCTCACTAGGAGAGGGAGCACTGAGCGGCGAGTCCCACACACCCCCCAAATGACCTACCCGAGGTCGGGGGACGGTGCGTAACTGCATTCTCCACTCCGTCAAAAAAAAAAAAAAAAAAAAAAAAAAACGGTTCAGAGTTAGGTTCGGTTCAGAGTTAGGTTCGGTTCAGAGTTAGGTTCGGTTCAGAGTTAGGTTCGGTTCAGAGTTAGGTTCGGTTCAGAGTTAGGTTCGGTTCAGAGTTAGGTTCGGTTCAGAGTTAGGTTCGGTTCAGAGTTAGGTTCGGTTCAGAGTTAGGTTCGGTTCAGAGTTAGGTTCGGTTCAGAGTTAGGTTCGGTTCAGAGTTAGGTTCGGTTCAGAGTTAGGTTCGGTTCAGAGTTAGGTTCGGTTCAGAGTTAGGTTCGGTTCAGAGTTAGGTTCGGTTCAGAGTTAGGTTCGGTTCAGAGTTAGGTTCGGTTCAGAGTTAGGTTCGGTTCAGAGTTAGGTTCGGTTCAGAGTTAGGTTCGGTTCAGAGTTAGGTTCGGTTCAGAGTTAGGTGGGTGCGGAGCTGGTAGACCTCCCCGTGGTGCACCTGGGAGGGGGAGAATAGCCCGCTTAGTTTTGCGCGATGGCTATTCTCCCTCTGCGAACTACCAGACTGGAGGCGGTGGCAGTAGAGCTCGCTCCTGCGTGGGCGTTAATGCCGGGTTTCTTTGGGGAGAACTGCTCCCAGCATGCCTCAGCTCATCTGAGGTGGCAGGGGATGCAGTTCTCGCTCAGCTGGGTGGGTGCGGGTCGGACGTCGGACGCACCGATACCCACATTTGTGGGAAGCTGCTCCCAGCACGCCTCAGCCTATCTGAGGTGGCAGGGGAGGCAGCGCGTGAGGGGCTTTGGGCTCCAATGACCCTCAGGGCTATGCCGGACAGGGCCTCCCATACCGGACAGGCCTGAGGGGAGGAGTCAGACGAGCTGAAAACGGCGGGCGGCAGTGCCGCGTGGAGACAACCACAACATAAAAAACCCCAATCCTAAGGTGTGGCTGGCGTGCCGATGGGATGAGTGGCTGGGGGGAACCCAGTCCCTAGCGCCGCAGAGGGGGGGCATACCCCCGCTTAAAATAAAATAGCAACACAAAAATGAGTGGCCAAGATATAGTAAAACGTCCCCAGGAGGTTTCAATCCTCCGTGTCACCACAGAACGGGCGAGTGCCCGTACTGTGGTGACACGCCGCCCACCGTACTCTGGGGGGGCAAACCACTCGCGGACGACTCTTAACGATGACCTTGGCAAACGAAATACGGACTTTGAACATGCTTTACGACTTAGAGGAGGAGCGGATGGGGGTGACGAGACCCCTCCCAGACGCGCCGAAGAGGAAGAGGAGGCGCCGGGCAACCTGACATCGCCCGGACTTGCCCTGCCCTCTCCTAAAGTGGTGCTTACGAAGTACCGCCCTATGCGGGATGCGCTTGGGCGGCAAATAAGGTACGGTGTCCCAGGCACCGAAATGGAAGCGGCGGAGGTGCCCGTGCCCGCAGGGTTCAAACAGTACGTTCGTCCCCCAACCCCAAACCGAACGAGGATTTTCACCGGGAGGACCGCCGGCCCTCGCGGACCTGTCCGGTCACCTGGGAGGGAAGAGTTCTTCTCCCCTTCAAGACTGGACAGGCGCGACTTGCCTGGCGAGGAGGAAGCCGATTCCGGAGACTCGGAAGGCCCGGGCAAGACGGGGCCCCCGAACGAAAAGGCACCACCGAGGGAGAGGGTACGCCAACTCTCGCTGGAATCGGACTCGGAATACCTAACGGAGACGTCTGAGAAAGAGGGAGACAGCCAAAAGAAGAAAAAATCAACTACAAATAGATTGCCGGCACAAAAACGGGCCCACAGCCTCTCGGACGAAGACCTAGGACAAAAAGGCAAAATGCCAAAAGTTAACACGGCTCGAAGAGGGGGAATGTGGGGCAAGACCCGACACGTGGGCGTTGCAAAATCTAAAGCTCCCGGGGCGCACATTGGGATAGCCAAAGCTAAGAGTCTTCTGAAAAAGAAACTCAACCCTCCTGCCCCCGCAGAAAGTGCAACCACCAACAAAGTGTCGGCAGAGGTGTCACAACCTCACACGGCAAGTCCCCCGATAAGGGCACAGCCGGAGGAGACCACGTCAGACGCCGAGGAGACACCCGAGGTGACCCAACCGGAAGGGCGATTGTCTCCATCTGCAGACGGAGATGTGGCGGACGTGGCCCGCAAGGCCGCGAAATCGGTCCTCGAACAGGTTAGGAAGTGCATGAACCTGAAGGGGACGATTCGCGGCCGCATCAACAGCAAGTGCCAAGACATCATAAAGGCCATGGATGAAATGGAGGCCAGAGAGGGCACGGAGGAGCTTCGTATTCTTAGGGCGAACAATAAACGGCTCGCAGCACAGCTGGCTCACGCCACGTCGGAGGTCAAGGCACTGAGAAGGGCGTTCTCGGACCGGAGCAAAAAGTTGCCCCCAGGCCCAAGCCCAGCGCCAAGCCCAGCGCAAAGCCCAGCGCCAATCCCAGCGGTGGGCGGCCTTGGCTCCGACGAAGGTATCCTGACGGCGGTAACTCATGCACTAGCCAGGTTCAAGGATGATCTGTCTCGGAGTCTCCATGATTCGATCGGGGCCATGGTGAATACCCGGATAGGCGAGTTACAGAGCCGCCTTCCTCCCGAGCCAATTGTCCGCCCGCCACTAGCGGCAGACCGGAGAAAGGCGACAGCGGCTCCTGCCGCAGCGACGACCCCGCAACTCGACGACCCGTGGACCCCACTGCCTCCCCCTGTCTCTGCCCCTGTTTTGACAGAGACATGTCCAGCAACATCAGGGTCCACATTGATGCCGCCGGCTAGGTCGGCCCCCGCCCCAAAAGGGCGAAAGAAGAAGAAAGTAGCCACCAAAAAGGTGACGCAGGTGGCTCCTCCTCCTTCCACCGGAAATGCAGCAGTGCCCGCTCCCGCCCCCCGAGAGAAAAGGACCCCTAGGACGACTCAGCCGCCGCCACCGACCACTGAGAAACAGGCGTGGACGGAAGTACGGAGCCGCAAGCAACGGAGGAAACAAAATAAAGCTGCTCCTCCTTCCTCTTCGGCGAAGCGGTCGGCTCCAGCGCCCAAAAAACTGACGGTGCCTAAAACTGCTGCTGTTGTGGTGGCTCTCAAGCCAGACATTACGGAGACCTACGGTGCTGTAATGCTGAGAGCCACCCAAGCATTCCAGCTGGCAGAGGTTGGCCTCGACAGTGTGAAGGTGAGGAGGACCGCGGATGGGGCCCGAATTCTAGAGGTCGCGGGGGCGGACAACGGCCGCACCGCTGAAGCCCTAAAAGAGCGTTTGGTGACGGTTATAGGTGACGTGGCCCGAGTGTACAGGCCTATTAAATTAGCGCGTCTCCGCGTCACCGGCCTCGACGAAACCGCCACCCCAGATGCAGTCGCAAGTGCAATCGCGGAAAAGGGGGGCTGCGCATCAACCGATGTCAGGGCGGGGAAAGTCAGCTTTGGCTTCAACGGCACAGGCTCGGCCCTGGTCCAGTGTCCCATAGAAGCGGCAAGCAAGGCGGCAGCAGAGGGGCGGGTCACGATTGGGTGGTCAGTTGCCCGGGTAAGGGCACTTGAGTCCGAGGTACTCAGGTGCTTTAAGTGCCTGGGTGTTGGCCATACTAGGGCCATGTGTCCTTCGCAGGTGGAGAGGCGCGATCTGTGCTTCCGATGCAGCAAGCCGGGGCACCGCGCGGCTGACTGCAAGGACAAGGCGTTCTGTGCGGTCTGTCACCAGGCCAAACTACCAGCGGGGCACAGAATGGGTGGGCTGAGCTGCAACCCCCCTAAGTCAAGAGGAGTTATGCGGAACCCAGGAGAAAATGGAAGCCCCGAAGACCCGGCCCCCGTGGCAGGAAGCACCCCAAGAGAAGGCGCTAGTGAGGAGCAAGGTATGGACCTGTAATGACAGTACACCCTCACCAAGCACACAAAGAGGTGCTGCAGTGCAACCTCGGCCGCTCCGCTCGGGCACAAGACCTGCTCATGCAAAACCTGGCGGAGTGGAGGGTTGCACTGGCCGCAGTGGCGGAACCATACCTCGTTCCCCAAAGGCCGAACTGGCTTGGGTCTAGCGACCACAAAGCGGCGTTGGTGGCTCCAGCGACTGGCGAGGTCCTCGCAGGAGTCGAAAGAGGGCAGGGGTACGTGGCTGCGAAGTGGGGGGGAATGGTCGTTGTGGCGGTTTATTTCTCCCCCCTCCAGCCACTCGACGCCTTCGAGAGATTCCTGGGGGACCTAGAAGGGGTGGTCAGAAGGGCCGGCAGGGTGCCTGTCCTTCTACTGGGGGACCTCAACGCCAAGAGTCGCGCGTGGGGCTCCCCGGCTACTGACCTTAGAGGCGCCGAAGTGGAGAACTTGGCGGCGACATTGGGCCTCATCGTCCTAAATCGCGGCAATGTGCAGACGTGTGTCCGCAGAAACGGGGGGTCCATCGTCGACGTCTCGTTTGCGACCCATACCGTGGCGGCGCGCGTAGCCGATTGGCGAGTCCTCGGGGACGTGGAGACCCTCTCGGATCATTTATACATCCGGATGAGGGTCTCCCCGTCACAAAGGAATGCCCCGCTGAGACCAGACGGCCTGAGGTCTCAATTTCGGAGGTGGTCAGTGGCACGCCTTGACCGGGAGATGGCGGAAGAGGCTGCCATTATCGAGGCATGGAATGCTCCCCCTCCAGCCCAAAGGGGAATTGAAGAAAGGGCAGCACACTTCCGAACTTCACTGACGACGGTTTGTGAGGCATCCATGCCCCGTACTCGACCCTACAAGGGCGAGCGGCGTGTCTACTGGTGGTCTGCGGAAATCGCCGTCCTTCACGCGACATCCAACGCTGCCCGGCGGGCTTACACTCGTTGTAGGAGAAGAAGGCACACTGCAGAAGAGGAAGAGCGCCTACACACTGCGCTCTCCGAAGCAAAAGAGGCCCTAAAGGAGGCAATCGAGAAAGCGAAGAACGAGGCTTGGGAGGAGTTCCTGGCGACCCTCAACAGGGACCCATGGGGGCGACCATACAGAATGGTCCGGAACAAATTACTGTCTGGCTCCCCCATGGAAACCATGGAGCCGCAACTCCTCCAGCAGGTAGTCGAGGGTCTCTTCCCCGAGGCGCCAGAGTTCGTCCCGCCAGTGATGGCTCTCCCAGACGCGGACCCCGTAGGTCCACTCATCGTCCCTCCCATCACTGACGATGAGATGGTATGGGCAAGCGAGAAGATGAGGGCCACACGCAAAGCGCCTGGACCGGACGGCGTCCCAGGGAAAGTGTTGTTCCTGTCGCTGAAGCATCTCGGGGAACGCCTCAGATCGCTCCTAGAGGATTGCCTTAGGGAGGGGCGTTTCCCAGAGTGCTGGAAGGAGGGTCGCCTGTGCCTGATTACAAAACCAGGCCGCTCACCGGACTCCCCGGCTGGTTACCGCCCCATCGTGCTGCTGGATGAAGTCGGGAAGATATTCGAGAGGATAATAGCGACCCGCATCCAGCGGCACTTGGAAGGTACGGGCCCGAACCTAAGTCCCAATCAGTTCGGGTTCCGTAGGGGGCGGTCCACGTTGGACGCAGTGCGCGCGTTGCGTGATTTCGGGGTCCTCGCAGAGGGTAAAGGGGAGGGAGTGGTAGCAGTCTCATTGGACATAGCCAATGCCTTCGGTTCCCTCCCCTACTCGGTAATAATGGAGGCCCTCCGTTACTACAACTTGCCCCAGTACGTAAGAAAGGTCATAGACAGCTACCTCACGGGGCGGGTTGTGGTATACGAGCAGAGGGGAGTCCGCTATGCGAGGGCCATGGAGTGCGGGGTTCCACAGGGGTCGGTCCTCGGCCCCCTCCTGTGGAACCTGGCGTATGACTGGGCGATCCGGGGAGAGCAGCTTGCACGCATGGTCACCCTGTGCTACGCAGACGACACACTGGTGGCCGTGCGGGGTAAGAAGCTCGAGGAGGTGCTCAGGAGGGCAGAGGTTGCGACGGGGCTCGCTATGCATCGCATAGGCCTCCTGGGGCTCCGGGTCGCCCTGCCAAAGACGCAGGCAATGATCCTCGGGGGACCCAAGACGTGGCGGATAAGGGCAGATACCCATATCGAGGTAGAGGGAGAAACTGTCCAGGTCGGGGCCCACATAAAGTACCTGGGCCTCGTCCTGGACAGAAAGTGGAGCTTCGAGGAGCACTTCGCGAGGCTAGCCCCCCGCCTCGTGGGTGCTGCCTCGGCACTTGGCCGTCTACTGCCAAACCTGGGTGGCCCAAACGCCCCCTGCAGGCGGCTATACGCGGGGGTCGTTAAAAGTATGGCGCTCTACGGTGCGCCCATATGGGCAGAACGCCTGACGGAGCGCACAAGATCCGCGCTCCGTCGGCCCCAACGAGTGGTGGCCCAGAGAATGGCGCGGGCCTACCGCACCACCTCTCACGCCGCCGTATGCCTCCTCGCGGGCACCCCGCCGTGGGACCTCGAGGCAACCGTACTTGCCGAAAGGTATAACTGGAGGGCAGAGGCTAGGCGGAGAGAGCAGCCCCCAGACCCAGAAGAGGGCGAGAGGATGGCAAGGGCGGCTGCGGAGCGCCTGCGCCAGCGGTGGAGGGACGCTCTGGAGGATAGCCACTATGGCGTACGAACCATAGGGGCTATCCTCCCAAAGCTGGACGAGTGGGTAGGGAGGGAGAAGGGGGCCTTGGCATTCAGGCTCACACAGGTAGTGTCCGGACACGGCTGTTTCGGACACTACCTGCACAAAATTGGGAGGGAACCCGGGCCTGAATGCCCGGAATGCGGAGCGGAGGACGACACGGCCCAGCACACTCTGGAAGAGTGCAATCGCTGGGCCGTGGAGAGAGCGGCTCTCGTTGCTGAGACGGGTGTGGTTGATCTCTCGCTGCACAACATCATAGCGTCGATGTTGAGCAGCGAGAGAATCTGGGAAGCGGTGGCCTCCTTCTGCGAACAAGTCATGTCGCAGAAGGAGGCGGCGGAGAGGGAGCGTGAAGCAGCCGCTGACGCGCTGCCTCTCCGACGCAGGCGGCGAGGTCGAAGACGACAAACATTCGTTCGCCTAGACCTCTAGTGGGGCCAGCGGGTACGGGACCCGCATTGTATGGCCCTACACGTCGTCGGGGGAGAGACCAAGCGTTTCCGGCCTCTCCCTCCTTAGTGCGGGAGCCCTGGCGTTAAGCCGGGGCCGCCGGAGGGCGTCATGGTGACAGGCACGCGAATCCCATGGCGTCCTCGTCAACGGCATAGAGGGTGAAACGCCGGAGTGGAGTTTAGTGGGTAGGGCCGCTCTGCTTCCTCTCACTAGGAGAGGGAGCACTGAGCGGCGAGTCCCACACACCCCCCAAATGACCTACCCGAGGTCGGGGGACGGTGCGTAACTGCATTCTCCACTCCGTCAAAAAAAAAAAAAAAAAAAAAAAAAAAAAAAAAAAAAAAAAAAACGGTTCAGAGTTAGGTTCGGTTCAGAGTTAGGTTCGGTTCAGAGTTAGGTTCGGTTCAGAGTTAGGTTCGGTTCAGAGTTAGGTTCGGTTCAGAGTTAGGTTCGGTTCAGAGTTAGGTTCGGTTCAGAGTTAGGTTCGGTTCAGAGTTAGGTTAGGTTAGGTTAGGTTAGGTTAGGTTAGGTTAGGTTAGGTTAGGTTAGGTTAGGTTAGGTTAGGTTAGGTTAGGTTAGGTTAGGTTAGGTTAGGTTAGGTTAGGTTAGGTTAGGTTAGGTTAGGTTAGGTTAGGTTAGGTTAGGTTAGGTTAGGTTAGGTTAGGTTAGGTTAGGTTAGGTTAGGTTAGGTTAGGTTAGGTTAGGTTAGGTTAGGTTAGGTTAGGTTAGGTTAGGTTAGGTTAGGTTAGGTTAGGTTAGGTTAGGTTAGGTTAGGTTAGGTTAGGTTAGGTTAGGTTAGGTTAGGTTAGGTTAGGTTAGGTTAGGTTAGGTTAGGTTAGGTTAGGTTAGGTTAGGTTAGGTTAGGTTAGGTTAGGTTAGGTTAGGTTAGGTTAGGTTAGGTTAGGTTAGGTTAGGTTAGGTTAGGTTAGGTTAGGTTAGGTTAGGTTAGGTTAGGTTAGGTTAGGTTAGGTTAGGTTAGGTTAGGTTAGGTTAGGTTAGGTTAGGTTAGGTTAGGTTAGGTTAGGTTAGGTTAGGTTAGGTTAGGTTAGGTTAGGTTAGGTTAGGTTAGGTTAGGTTAGGTTAGGTTAGGTTAGGTTAGGTTAGGTTAGGTTAGGTTAGGTTAGGTTAGGTTAGGTTAGGTTAGGTTAGGTTAGGTTAGGTTAGGTTAGGTTAGGTTAGGTTAGGTTAGGTTAGGTTAGGTTAGGTTAGGTTAGGTTAGGTTAGGTTAGGTTAGGTTAGGTTAGGTTAGGTTAGGTTAGGTTAGGTTAGGTTAGGTTAGGTTAGGTTAGGTTAGGTTAGGTTAGGTTAGGTTAGGTTAGGTTAGGTTAGGTTAGGTTAGGTTAGGTTAGGTTAGGTTAGGTTAGGTTAGGTTAGGTTAGGTTAGGTTAGGTTAGGTTAGGTTAGGTTAGGTTAGGTTAGGTTAGGTTAGGTTAGGTTAGGTTAGGTTAGGTTAGGTTAGGTTAGGTTAGGTTAGGTTAGGTTAGGTTAGGTTAGGTTAGGTTAGGTTAGGTTAGGTTAGGTTAGGTTAGGTTAGGTTAGGTTAGGTTAGGTTAGGTTAGGTTAGGTTAGGTTAGGTTAGGTTAGGTTAGGTTAGGTTAGGTTAGGTTAGGTTAGGTTAGGTTAGGTTAGGTTAGGTTAGGTTAGGTTAGGTTAGGTTAGGTTAGGTTAGGTTAGGTTAGGTTAGGTTAGGTTAGGTTAGGTTAGGTTAGGTTAGGTTAGGTTAGGTTAGGTTAGGTTAGGTTAGGTTAGGTTAGGTTAGGTTAGGTTAGGTTAGGTTAGGTTAGGTTAGGTTAGGTTAGGTTAGGTTAGGTTAGGTTAGGTTAGGTTAGGTTAGGTTAGGTTAGGTTAGGTTAGGTTAGGTTAGGTTAGGTTAGGTTAGGTTAGGTTAGGTTAGGTTAGGTTAGGTTAGGTTAGGTTAGGTTAGGTTAGGTTAGGTTAGGTTAGGTTAGGTTAGGTTAGGTTAGGTTAGGTTAGGTTAGGTTAGGTTAGGTTAGGTTAGGTTAGGTTAGGTTAGGTTAGGTTAGGTTAGGTTAGGTTAGGTTAGGTTAGGTTAGGTTAGGTTAGGTTAGGTTAGGTTAGGTTAGGTTAGGTTAGGTTAGGTTAGGTTAGGTTAGGTTAGGTTAGGTTAGGTTAGGTTAGGTTAGGTTAGGTTAGGTTAGGTTAGGTTAGGTTAGGTTAGGTTAGGTTAGGTTAGGTTAGGTTAGGTTAGGTTAGGTTAGGTTAGGTTAGGTTAGGTTAGGTTAGGTTAGGTTAGGTTAGGTTAGGTTAGGTTAGGTTAGGTTAGGTTAGGTTAGGTTAGGTTAGGTTAGGTTAGGTTAGGTTAGGTTAGGTTAGGTTAGGTTAGGTTAGGTTAGGTTAGGTTAGGTTAGGTTAGGTTAGGTTAGGTTAGGTTAGGTTAGGTTAGGTTAGGTTAGGTTAGGTTAGGTTAGGTTAGGTTAGGTTAGGTTAGGTTAGGTTAGGTTAGGTTAGGTTAGGTTAGGTTAGGTTAGGTTAGGTTAGGTTAGGTTAGGTTAGGTTAGGTTAGGTTAGGTTAGGTTAGGTTAGGTTAGGTTAGGTTAGGTTAGGTTAGGTTAGGTTAGGTTAGGTTAGGTTAGGTTAGGTTAGGTTAGGTTAGGTTAGGTTAGGTTAGGTTAGGTTAGGTTAGGTTAGGTTAGGTTAGGTTAGGTTAGGTTAGGTTAGGTTAGGTTAGGTTAGGTTAGGTTAGGTTAGGTTAGGTTAGGTTAGGTTAGGTTAGGTTAGGTTAGGTTAGGTTAGGTTAGGTTAGGTTAGGTTAGGTTAGGTTAGGTTAGGTTAGGTTAGGTTAGGTTAGGTTAGGTTAGGTTAGGTTAGGTTAGGTTAGGTTAGGTTAGGTTAGGTTAGGTTAGGTTAGGTTAGGTTAGGTTAGGTTAGGTTAGGTTAGGTTAGGTTAGGTTAGGTTAGGTTAGGTTAGGTTAGGTTAGGTTAGGTTAGGTTAGGTTAGGTTAGGTTAGGTTAGGTTAGGTTAGGTTAGGTTAGGTTAGGTTAGGTTAGGTTAGGTTAGGTTAGGTTAGGTTAGGTTAGGTTAGGTTAGGTTAGGTTAGGTTAGGTTAGGTTAGGTTAGGTTAGGTTAGGTTAGGTTAGGTTAGGTTAGGTTAGGTTAGGTTAGGTTAGGTTAGGTTAGGTTAGGTTAGGTTAGGTTAGGTTAGGTTAGGTTAGGTTAGGTTAGGTTAGGTTAGGTTAGGTTAGGTTAGGTTAGGTTAGGTTAGGTTAGGTTAGGTTAGGTTAGGTTAGGTTAGGTTAGGTTAGGTTAGGTTAGGTTAGGTTAGGTTAGGTTAGGTTAGGTTAGGTTAGGTTAGGTTAGGTTAGGTTAGGTTAGGTTAGGTTAGGTTAGGTTAGGTTAGGTTAGGTTAGGTTAGGTTAGGTTAGGTTAGGTTAGGTTAGGTTAGGTTAGGTTAGGTTAGGTTAGGTTAGGTTAGGTTAGGTTAGGTTAGGTTAGGTTAGGTTAGGTTAGGTTAGGTTAGGTTAGGTTAGGTTAGGTTAGGTTAGGTTAGGTTAGGTTAGGTTAGGTTAGGTTAGGTTAGGTTAGGTTAGGTTAGGTTAGGTTAGGTTAGGTTAGGTTAGGTTAGGTTAGGTTAGGTTAGGTTAGGTTAGGTTAGGTTAGGTTAGGTTAGGTTAGGTTAGGTTAGGTTAGGTTAGGTTAGGTTAGGTTAGGTTAGGTTAGGTTAGGTTAGGTTAGGTTAGGTTAGGTTAGGTTAGGTTAGGTTAGGTTAGGTTAGGTTAGGTTAGGTTAGGTTAGGTTAGGTTAGGTTAGGTTAGGTTAGGTTAGGTTAGGTTAGGTTAGGTTAGGTTAGGTTAGGTTAGGTTAGGTTAGGTTAGGTTAGGTTAGGTTAGGTTAGGTTAGGTTAGGTTAGGTTAGGTTAGGTTAGGTTAGGTTAGGTTAGGTTAGGTTAGGTTAGGTTAGGTTAGGTTAGGTTAGGTTAGGTTAGGTTAGGTTAGGTTAGGTTAGGTTAGGTTAGGTTAGGTTAGGTTAGGTTAGGTTAGGTTAGGTTAGGTTAGGTTAGGTTAGGTTAGGTTAGGTTAGGTTAGGTTAGGTTAGGTTAGGTTAGGTTAGGTTAGGTTAGGTTAGGTTAGGTTAGGTTAGGTTAGGTTAGGTTAGGTTAGGTTAGGTTAGGTTAGGTTAGGTTAGGTTAGGTTAGGTTAGGTTAGGTTAGGTTAGGTTAGGTTAGGTTAGGTTAGGTTAGGTTAGGTTAGGTTAGGTTAGGTTAGGTTAGGTTAGGTTAGGTTAGGTTAGGTTAGGTTAGGTTAGGTTAGGTTAGGTTAGGTTAGGTTAGGTTAGGTTAGGTTAGGTTAGGTTAGGTTAGGTTAGGTTAGGTTAGGTTAGGTTAGGTTAGGTTAGGTTAGGTTAGGTTAGGTTAGGTTAGGTTAGGTTAGGTTAGGTTAGGTTAGGTTAGGTTAGGTTAGGTTAGGTTAGGTTAGGTTAGGTTAGGTTAGGTTAGGTTAGGTTAGGTTAGGTTAGGTTAGGTTAGGTTAGGTTAGGTTAGGTTAGGTTAGGTTAGGTTAGGTTAGGTTAGGTTAGGTTAGGTTAGGTTAGGTTAGGTTAGGTTAGGTTAGGTTAGGTTAGGTTAGGTTAGGTTAGGTTAGGTTAGGTTAGGTTAGGTTAGGTTAGGTTAGGTTAGGTTAGGTTAGGTTAGGTTAGGTTAGGTTAGGTTAGGTTAGGTTAGGTTAGGTTAGGTTAGGTTAGGTTAGGTTAGGTTAGGTTAGGTTAGGTTAGGTTAGGTTAGGTTAGGTTAGGTTAGGTTAGGTTAGGTTAGGTTAGGTTAGGTTAGGTTAGGTTAGGTTAGGTTAGGTTAGGTTAGGTTAGGTTAGGTTAGGTTAGGTTAGGTTAGGTTAGGTTAGGTTAGGTTAGGTTAGGTTAGGTTAGGTTAGGTTAGGTTAGGTTAGGTTAGGTTAGGTTAGGTTAGGTTAGGTTAGGTTAGGTTAGGTTAGGTTAGGTTAGGTTAGGTTAGGTTAGGTTAGGTTAGGTTAGGTTAGGTTAGGTTAGGTTAGGTTAGGTTAGGTTAGGTTAGGTTAGGTTAGGTTAGGTTAGGTTAGGTTAGGTTAGGTTAGGTTAGGTTAGGTTAGGTTAGGTTAGGTTAGGTTAGGTTAGGTTAGGTTAGGTTAGGTTAGGTTAGGTTAGGTTAGGTTAGGTTAGGTTAGGTTAGGTTAGGTTAGGTTAGGTTAGGTTAGGTTAGGTTAGGTTAGGTTAGGTTAGGTTAGGTTAGGTTAGGTTAGGTTAGGTTAGGTTAGGTTAGGTTAGGTTAGGTTAGGTTAGGTTAGGTTAGGTTAGGTTAGGTTAGGTTAGGTTAGGTTAGGTTAGGTTAGGTTAGGTTAGGTTAGGTTAGGTTAGGTTAGGTTAGGTTAGGTTAGGTTAGGTTAGGTTAGGTTAGGTTAGGTTAGGTTAGGTTAGGTTAGGTTAGGTTAGGTTAGGTTAGGTTAGGTTAGGTTAGGTTAGGTTAGGTTAGGTTAGGTTAGGTTAGGTTAGGTTAGGTTAGGTTAGGTTAGGTTAGGTTAGGTTAGGTTAGGTTAGGTTAGGTTAGGTTAGGTTAGGTTAGGTTAGGTTAGGTTAGGTTAGGTTAGGTTAGGTTAGGTTAGGTTAGGTTAGGTTAGGTTAGGTTAGGTTAGGTTAGGTTAGGTTAGGTTAGGTTAGGTTAGGTTAGGTTAGGTTAGGTTAGGTTAGGTTAGGTTAGGTTAGGTTAGGTTAGGTTAGGTTAGGTTAGGTTAGGTTAGGTTAGGTTAGGTTAGGTTAGGTTAGGTTAGGTTAGGTTAGGTTAGGTTAGGTTAGGTTAGGTTAGGTTAGGTTAGGTTAGGTTAGGTTAGGTTAGGTTAGGTTAGGTTAGGTTAGGTTAGGTTAGGTTAGGTTAGGTTAGGTTAGGTTAGGTTAGGTTAGGTTAGGTTAGGTTAGGTTAGGTTAGGTTAGGTTAGGTTAGGTTAGGTTAGGTTAGGTTAGGTTAGGTTAGGTTAGGTTAGGTTAGGTTAGGTTAGGTTAGGTTAGGTTAGGTTAGGTTAGGTTAGGTTAGGTTAGGTTAGGTTAGGTTAGGTTAGGTTAGGTTAGGTTAGGTTAGGTTAGGTTAGGTTAGGTTAGGTTAGGTTAGGTTAGGTTAGGTTAGGTTAGGTTAGGTTAGGTTAGGTTAGGTTAGGTTAGGTTAGGTTAGGTTAGGTTAGGTTAGGTTAGGTTAGGTTAGGTTAGGTTAGGTTAGGTTAGGTTAGGTTAGGTTAGGTTAGGTTAGGTTAGGTTAGGTTAGGTTAGGTTAGGTTAGGTTAGGTTAGGTTAGGTTAGGTTAGGTTAGGTTAGGTTAGGTTAGGTTAGGTTAGGTTAGGTTAGGTTAGGTTAGGTTAGGTTAGGTTAGGTTAGGTTAGGTTAGGTTAGGTTAGGTTAGGTTAGGTTAGGTTAGGTTAGGTTAGGTTAGGTTAGGTTAGGTTAGGTTAGGTTAGGTTAGGTTAGGTTAGGTTAGGTTAGGTTAGGTTAGGTTAGGTTAGGTTAGGTTAGGTTAGGTTAGGTTAGGTTAGGTTAGGTTAGGTTAGGTTAGGTTAGGTTAGGTTAGGTTAGGTTAGGTTAGGTTAGGTTAGGTTAGGTTAGGTTAGGTTAGGTTAGGTTAGGTTAGGTTAGGTTAGGTTAGGTTAGGTTAGGTTAGGTTAGGTTAGGTTAGGTTAGGTTAGGTTAGGTTAGGTTAGGTTAGGTTAGGTTAGGTTAGGTTAGGTTAGGTTAGGTTAGGTTAGGTTAGGTTAGGTTAGGTTAGGTTAGGTTAGGTTAGGTTAGGTTAGGTTAGGTTAGGTTAGGTTAGGTTAGGTTAGGTTAGGTTAGGTTAGGTTAGGTTAGGTTAGGTTAGGTTAGGTTAGGTTAGGTTAGGTTAGGTTAGGTTAGGTTAGGTTAGGTTAGGTTAGGTTAGGTTAGGTTAGGTTAGGTTAGGTTAGGTTAGGTTAGGTTAGGTTAGGTTAGGTTAGGTTAGGTTAGGTTAGGTTAGGTTAGGTTAGGTTAGGTTAGGTTAGGTTAGGTTAGGTTAGGTTAGGTTAGGTTAGGTTAGGTTAGGTTAGGTTAGGTTAGGTTAGGTTAGGTTAGGTTAGGTTAGGTTAGGTTAGGTTAGGTTAGGTTAGGTTAGGTTAGGTTAGGTTAGGTTAGGTTAGGTTAGGTTAGGTTAGGTTAGGTTAGGTTAGGTTAGGTTAGGTTAGGTTAGGTTAGGTTAGGTTAGGTTAGGTTAGGTTAGGTTAGGTTAGGTTAGGTTAGGTTAGGTTAGGTTAGGTTAGGTTA
Organism: Lathronympha strigana; assembly: GCA_949128165.1. NCBI lineage: Eukaryota > Metazoa > Arthropoda > Insecta > Lepidoptera > Tortricidae > Lathronympha > Lathronympha strigana. Next base: position 25,338,817 of record OX421908.1, read on the forward strand.
GGTTAGGTTAGGTTAGGTTAGGTTAGGTTAGGTTAGGTTAGGTTAGGTTAGGTTAGGTTAGGTTAGGTTAGGTTAGGTTAGGTTAGGTTAGGTTAGGTTAGGTTAGGTTAGGTTAGGTTAGGTTAGGTTAGGTTAGGTTAGGTTAGGTTAGGTTAGGTTAGGTTAGGTTAGGTTAGGTTAGGTTAGGTTAGGTTAGGTTAGGTTAGGTTAGGTTAGGTTAGGTTAGGTTAGGTTAGGTTAGGTTAGGTTAGGTTAGGTTAGGTTAGGTTAGGTTAGGTTAGGTTAGGTTAGGTTAGGTTAGGTTAGGTTAGGTTAGGTTAGGTTAGGTTAGGTTAGGTTAGGTTAGGTTAGGTTAGGTTAGGTTAGGTTAGGTTAGGTTAGGTTAGGTTAGGTTAGGTTAGGTTAGGTTAGGTTAGGTTAGGTTAGGTTAGGTTAGGTTAGGTTAGGTTAGGTTAGGTTAGGTTAGGTTAGGTTAGGTTAGGTTAGGTTAGGTTAGGTTAGGTTAGGTTAGGTTAGGTTAGGTTAGGTTAGGTTAGGTTAGGTTAGGTTAGGTTAGGTTAGGTTAGGTTAGGTTAGGTTAGGTTAGGTTAGGTTAGGTTAGGTTAGGTTAGGTTAGGTTAGGTTAGGTTAGGTTAGGTTAGGTTAGGTTAGGTTAGGTTAGGTTAGGTTAGGTTAGGTTAGGTTAGGTTAGGTTAGGTTAGGTTAGGTTAGGTTAGGTTAGGTTAGGTTAGGTTAGGTTAGGTTAGGTTAGGTTAGGTTAGGTTAGGTTAGGTTAGGTTAGGTTAGGTTAGGTTAGGTTAGGTTAGGTTAGGTTAGGTTAGGTTAGGTTAGGTTAGGTTAGGTTAGGTTAGGTTAGGTTAGGTTAGGTTAGGTTAGGTTAGGTTAGGTTAGGTTAGGTTAGGTTAGGTTAGGTTAGGTTAGGTTAGGTTAGGTTAGGTTAGGTTAGGTTAGGTTAGGTTAGGTTAGGTTAGGTTAGGTTAGGTTAGGTTAGGTTAGGTTAGGTTAGGTTAGGTTAGGTTAGGTTAGGTTAGGTTAGGTTAGGTTAGGTTAGGTTAGGTTAGGTTAGGTTAGGTTAGGTTAGGTTAGGTTAGGTTAGGTTAGGTTAGGTTAGGTTAGGTTAGGTTAGGTTAGGTTAGGTTAGGTTAGGTTAGGTTAGGTTAGGTTAGGTTAGGTTAGGTTAGGTTAGGTTAGGTTAGGTTAGGTTAGGTTAGGTTAGGTTAGGTTAGGTTAGGTTAGGTTAGGTTAGGTTAGGTTAGGTTAGGTTAGGTTAGGTTAGGTTAGGTTAGGTTAGGTTAGGTTAGGTTAGGTTAGGTTAGGTTAGGTTAGGTTAGGTTAGGTTAGGTTAGGTTAGGTTAGGTTAGGTTAGGTTAGGTTAGGTTAGGTTAGGTTAGGTTAGGTTAGGTTAGGTTAGGTTAGGTTAGGTTAGGTTAGGTTAGGTTAGGTTAGGTTAGGTTAGGTTAGGTTAGGTTAGGTTAGGTTAGGTTAGGTTAGGTTAGGTTAGGTTAGGTTAGGTTAGGTTAGGTTAGGTTAGGTTAGGTTAGGTTAGGTTAGGTTAGGTTAGGTTAGGTTAGGTTAGGTTAGGTTAGGTTAGGTTAGGTTAGGTTAGGTTAGGTTAGGTTAGGTTAGGTTAGGTTAGGTTAGGTTAGGTTAGGTTAGGTTGACGATTTTGAAAGGGAGATTACTGTGCGATTGCTACGAGATTTGGAGATTAGACGTTATTAATTTTTGGCTTACTACTTCCGGACTTTGATTGAGTACTCTTTGACGACTTCTGCGTGTTTTTTGGATTTTTCGATTCTGCATACTGACGATTTTTCACAAATTTGGTTTTTTCTGTTTAATTTCTTCTGTTTTCACTTTTTGTTTGGTTTTTTCTTTTGGTAATTAGTAAACTTTTGTGCTCTTTCAGGCCCTTTTGGTCCCATAATTTTTGGACAATCCGTTCAAAAGTTGTAGGGCCCGACAGGGTTTGTCAGAAGTTTTGAAACTTTTTATTTTAATATTTCAAAAAAATCTATCTTCTTTCTCTTTCTTTTTTTCTTTTGTTTTTTGATTTGGTAATTTAAAACTCAACGAGTTCTTTCGTTTGACACCTGTCCCATTGTCCTAGGACATTTGGTTCGGGGTCTAATTTGAAAAAACGCATATTGCTATTTTGTTTTTTCAGGGGTCGCCAGCGCCGACCTTAAGTTTGTAAACTAAATAGCAGTTGCGAGGGGGGGGTTAAAAATAAGTGAGTTACGGGGTCAATTAGGGCACGGTTTGCCCTATCGATCGACGTATCACACTTATTTTTTGGACGAGTAGTTTAGTGGGGGGGAGCCGAAAACTGGTGTTTTACATAAGTTTGTAAAAAGTGGCCGACTCCCACTTGACCGGGCGCACATTTGAGTCCAAAGGGTCGGATTCAATTCTGAGTTCTTTGACCAGGATGGAGTCAGGGGACCCTTTAGACGACTCCGGGGGGGGGGGAAAAGTGGGGGGGAAACCTCAACCGTCGGTTGCGAGCGGGATGAGGCTAAGGTACGGGAGGGGAGCGACGCAAACGACCGAAGTGTCACAGAGGTCAAGCCGAGCCCCTTCCAAGGAGACCCACAAAAAAGGATACATGGGGGGGGGAGAGCAGTCGGAGGTTGACTCGGATGAGCCGTCCCACCCCGGACGTCTGTGGCAGGGGTACAGCCGGATCCGCAGACTCTCGGGTCACTCATCTGAGAGTGACCTCGCGGAGGACGCTCCCCAGCCCCCGATAGACGGTAAAACCCAGGAGGATGAGGCGGCATCCCTGGGAATAGGCGGGGCCAAGCGGACGAAGGAGGGGGGAGGCAGTGGAGAGGAGATGGCGCCCACTCCGAAGGTCAAAGCGGCCAAGGAAAACATGCCCATGGGGGCATATCACGGACTGGCGGCTGCTCGGGCGAGACTATCGGAGATGGTGACGGACGTGACCGACTACGAGGGGAGGGAGGACTTCCTGGTCTCCCCCCCTGTGGTGTCTCGCTCTGCCTCACGGCGGGCGGCGGGCAAAGCCCGCAATAAGGAGGAAGAGGATGGGGCCTTCGAGTCCCCTTTAGAGTGCGTGCGTAGGTGCGCGGATGTCATCCGGAACGAGGCGAGGGCATCCGGAAACCTAAAGGGGACCGTATGGGGCGCAATAAATCGGGCGTGCGCACAAATTTTACAGGCGGCGGGGGATCTGGAGAAGGCCCCTGTAGCGGAGTCCGCCCGCCTCATGGCGGATAACGCGAGGATGAGAAGGCAGTTGGAGATAGCGGAGGCCGAGGTAAAAGCGCTCCGCACTGCCTTCTCGGAGAGAAAGGTCTCCTCTGAGGCTCCAGAGGGCGTTACGGTGCCGCCTTCACACGTCAACATTGAGGAGGAAGTCGAGGCGGTCATCGAGAGGAAGTTGGAGCATCTCTTCCAGGCGATGCATAGGGACCTCTCCAACTCACTGGGCAATATGCTCAACGCTCGTATGGATGAGTTGGGGAGCCGGCTTCCTCCGGCGCCCATTGTTCGCCCGCCGCTGGCGGCAGATAGGAGGGCCGCAGCAGTGCCCGCTCGGGAGGGAGAAAGGACGTCGCGGCCGCCGCTACCGCCGCCGCCACCGCCGCCGCAGCAGCAGCTGCCCAAAACGAAGAAGAGGGTGGCGCAGAGTGCTGCCCCTATTGCTTTCGCCGCCGCTCCGCCAGCAGCTGCAGCTTCCCCGGGGGCCCGGACGACATCCGACTGGGCGGATGTCGTCAAAAAGGGGAAGAAGAAGGCGGCCAACCCTTCTGCCGCTGCTGCTCCCCCAAAGGAGTCACCCAAGCCGGCGCCTCGGGGCCAACCTGGGCCCCGGAATCTGACTCCTGCGGCCAAGCCGTTGCCGACGACGAGGAAGCCGCCCACGCCTGCAGTGTTGATTACGCTAAAGCCGGGGGTCGAGACGGACTATAAGTCCGTCATGGCAAAGGCCACGACCCTCAAACTTGGTGACTATGGGTTGACGTCGGTGAACGTGCGGATTGCCACCTCGGGGGCCCGGGTCATCGAGATTCCTGGGTCCGGGGCAGGCAACGAGGTGGTAGCGGACCGGCTGGCTGAGGGGCTCCGGGGGATAATAGGGGAGGAGGCAGAGGTCACCAGACCGGTCCCGAAGGCGGACATTCGGCTGTCGGGCTTCAACGAGGCGGTCACGACGCAGGCTATTCTGGAGTCGGTGGCCGACAAGGGTGAATGCTCGACAGCGCAGGTGTCGGTGGGGGCCATAAGGGCGGAGGGCAGGGGGACCTTCTCGGTAATAGTCAAGTGCCCTGTCGCAGTTGCCGGGAAGCTGGTCGGGCTTGGGGAGATGTTGGTCGGCTGTTGGGCGTCGGCCAAGGTGGAGAGTGTTGCCCCACTCCCGCTCCGGTGTTATAAATGCATGGAGATGGGGCACACCAGGCCGACCTGCCCCTCCCCCTTCGAAAGGGACCATTTGTGTCGACGGTGCAGCCAGCCCGGCCACACCCAGTGGGACTGTGAGGCGGCGGTGCCCTGGTGTGCGGTGTGCTCGCACGCTAAATTGGCGTGCGATCATGTGATGGGGGGACAGTCGTGCACCCCCCCACACACCAAGGGAAGGGAGGCGTCATGGAGGAGCACACTGCCCTCCAGAAACGAGTCTCGCCCCCTCAGGGGCAATGACAGGGACAGGAGAGGAGCCCCCATGCAGCATTGATGCCAGTGAGACCTACGCCAGCTCACTTTGAGGTTCTACAGGTAAACCTCAACCACTCCGCCCGTGCGCAGGATCTGCTCATGCAGCACATGGCGGAGTGGGGCATCGATGTTGCGGTCGTGGCGGAGCCGTATGCGGTTCCGCCTCGATCGAACTGGGCGGGGGCCACGGACGAGGGGGTGGCGGTCTTGGCTAGGACCATGGGGCCGCCGCTTGTGGCCAAGGAGTACGGGCCCGGTTATGTCGTGGCCGAGTGGGGAGGTCTAGCTGTCGTAGGGGTGTATTTCTCTCCCAATAGACCCCTACGACAGTTTGAGGCGTGGTTGAGTGTGGTGGAAGGGGCGGTGCGGAGGGCTGCTCCCCTGCCTGTCATTGTGCTCGGGGACCTCAATGCCAAGTGTGTGGCATGGGGGTGCCCCGCCACGGACCCCAGGGGAGCGGTGCTCCTGGACTGGGTGGGGACCCTGGGGCTCCAGGTACTAAACCGGGGCGCTGTGAACACGTGTGTGCGGCAGCAGGGAGGATCCATCGTGGATGTCTCGCTCGCTGCCCCTGCGGTCGCCGCGCGTGTTCACGACTGGTGCGTCTTGGAGGAGGTCGAGACCCTCTCCGACCACCTGTACATTCGGATGAGGGTCTCACCAGTGCCTGGAGCTCGGGGCCAGGGGAGAGGAGGGGGCGGAACCCTCTTCCCGAGGTGGGCACTCGGGAAGTTGGACAGGGACCTCGCCGAAGAGAGGGCCGTGGTAGAGGCCTGGGGCGCTCCACCCCAGGGAGACGTGGAGGAACGCGCGGTGGACTTCCGGCGGGCATTGACCCGAGTGTGCGATTTCGCCATGCCTCGGGTCACGCGCCTCCCCGACAAATCCCAGGTATACTGGTGGTCGGCGGAGGTGGCTGCCCTGCGCCGGGAGTGTAACGCAGCTCGCCGCGCGTTCTACCGGCGGGGTAGGCGGAGAGGAGGTCGAGACGAAGCCGCGCCCCTCCTTGCGGCCTACAAGGCGGCCAAAGGGAAACTGGAGGTGGCCATCGCACAGAGG